>BFEA01000352.1:533233-568113 GCA_003427395.1 Chara braunii | reverse complement strand
GTGTGTGTGTTGTGTGAGTGTTCGGTGTGTCGCGTGTGGGATATCCAGGGTGATCCGGAGTGTGTGAACAGTGGGTTGTTGGGCGCTGAGTCGCCATAGCCAGTGGAAGTGAACTCTTACCTGGAAGCCATATCTCTGAGTACTGTGTGGGCGCATGTCGCCAGTTTGCTGTGCTGCTGTTCACGTGCATGAAAAGTGTGAATGAAACGAGTCTGATTGCAGTCTGGACTGGGTATCAGTTAGACTCCTCAACTGCTGATTTGTGTATCTGCAAGCGTGATACTCAGATTCTTCCCAAAAATAGGGTAGGATCGACAAGATCTGTATGTGGGGCTAAGCTTGACCATATTCAACAATAATGCTTGAAGTGACAGAGTCGTGTGTAGGATAGGTATCTGAGTAGAGAGTTCAGCCACAAACAAAGTTGACTTTGGCCAATCAGGCTGAGACATTACTGGGACAAAGCCCAGTGGGTAAAAGGAATTTGCAGCTCTATAGGTAAAATTCAGAACACTGTAGCTACAAATGTGCGACCATAGAGAAACACTTGAAATCTGATTTCTACCTGAGAGAGGAAAACTTAGGACCATGTAGGAGAATTTGAGGTAAGATCTGTACTAATCATACTCCCTCTCAAACACAGGTCATCTATCCAATGAGTGCAGGTCAGTGTGAGAACATGATCGTGATCAAACAGTGAATGCCACTCGCAGGGAGTACAAGGGGGTAGTCAGACAAGGATTCAATGTAAACTCACATTGGAATTTTTGTCAGAATGAAAGCAATCTTGGGGCTGATTCATCTTCAAGAGAAGATGAATTCAGTCCAGATAACAGTCTGTCCATCAACGGTGTTTGAGAAACTTGAGTAAGCCGAAACTTAACGTACTCATTCTCAAGCACAGGAGATGCAAAAACAAACCATTGGGATCAGTGAAGGAATCAGGCTCAAGGTAGCTATATCAGGAGGAGGTTTCCATCAGCTGAACACACACACAGGTAGGTTACAAACAACCAAACTGCACCGGATCCTTCTTCAAAAAAAGGATGCTCAGTCCAGCAAAATCTGCTGCTAACTGGATCAGGTTACAGCGTAGTGGTTGCCCCAAGAAGGGCAGCACTTGACTAAGTGTTGCCCAACACATCTGAGGCAGACACCGGCATCCTTCCTCTTTTGCCACAGCCCATCTGGGATGTGCAAATCCCTCCATGGGAGAGAGAAAGGGTCCATGGGGTTAGCTTGACAATTGGCAAACTTGGGCAGATTTTGCTTCTCAGGTCCACAGGGGCATTTGCGAGACCCGATAGGGGGGGGGGACCTTTGTCTCTGGAGCTGATTTGCGCCCTTCATGGCGCTTACCAGTTCCCGAGCCAAAGCCAGAAAAGCCTGGTCTGGGAAGCCTCCGGGACCTTGACCAGATGAGGGAGTCAATCATTTCTGGTCAAAGCCTGCAGAATCTTCCACAGACTCCATCACGTGCCACCTCCCTTTGCTTGTGCTTCCCGCCTGGGAAGTGGACTGGATTTGGAGTTTGGCCTCCAGATCCAAGGCCGCTCTGCCAAAGGCCCTCCAGTCCTTGGCCTGGACAAACAACTGCAACTTGTCCTGGTCTAACATGGACTTTTCCAAACTGCATAGAGCTTGGAGAGGGATCCCTGCCACTTTGACTGGCCTATCCTCACAAGCTCTGCAGCAGCGTTCCTGGATTTCTCTTGATCGGCAAACCTCTCCTCTAGACCCTTAAATATTTGGTCCAATCCTACTGTAACAGCCCAGTTGGCCAGCTGTTTTTGGGCCTTATTGGCCTTAGAAGTAGCCCACTGAAGTGCAGACCCTCCCAAACGGGCCACAGTGGACTGCACCTTGGTAACCTCTGGGCAAGTGAGTTCTTTGAGGTACCATCTCATCGAGGCAGTCCAATCTGCTACATCCACTTCGTGGTTATCCCAGTGAGTGGTTCAGGTTGGACTGTCTTGGGGCGCCTCGATTTCTGCTGGCCTAGGCCTGCAATCACTTAAGCCTCAGAAGTCACAGGGTGCCCTGCCACAAGTGGCAGGGACTGCACCTTGGGAGGTGTAGCTAATCTGCCCTTGGGACAACTGGCTTGGGATGATGCAGCAGTAGAGGATCTTGCATGGGAATGGGGTGTAGCAGGAGTAGGAGTAGTGGGAGTAGAGTAGGAAGGAAACATAGATTAACAACTGCCACAAAGCGATCGAAGGAATCTGGAAGGGAGGAAAGTTTGGTTTCAATGATGGACAATCTGTCCGCCATCAAAGTCAAACTTTCATCCCAGGCGGTGTGTTCGTCCCTCCTCACTTCCTTGGATTGTCTCGACCTTCCTTCCTTCTGCTTCTCCATCTGCTTCAACTGCAACCGAGCTGCCTTTGCAGCCTTACCTGCTGCTCCAATCTTGAGCTCAGTGGCAGGCAACTTGCAATTCCGTGCACTAACTGAGCTCTCTTCCCCCATTCCAGAAGGTTCCTTTCGAACAAAAAGATAAACGCGGAATTGGGCAAAGGCTGAAGCCCATTTACTAGTCTACTCAGATATGGAATGTGGTGTTGATTCCCATCCCTAACAGAGTAACAGACTTGCACGGACTGTTTTCTGACTGACTTGCAGGAATGACACTGACCAACAGGGTCATACCGAATGGCACCCTTGACTAATCTCTCAACTCCTGCTGATCGGTTCACTCACACAATTCCCAACTTTGTGTAGGACCGTTTTCAGGTGCAGGAACTGACAATAGTGACTGACACCCAATCACATATGGACTCGACCTTGTTCAGCGAATATCTAACTGGAGAGAAGATATGCACGTCGGAAGCTCAAAATACACAGAGAATTGAAAAACGAATTTCAATTCTGCAATCCCTCTACAGCAATCCCGAACAACCAAAAACAAGTGTTCAACGAAGTATGCAGGAGTTTTGTTCTTCCTCCTCGCCACCTCATACCCCTGGCTATGGCTGCAGTAGCAGCAGTAACCCCACAGCTGTCACAACGTGCCCAGCTCAGCGCTTGCACGGAAGTGCAGCGCTGGAAGTCCTGATGAAGAAGGAGACAACCGATCCAGCTTTTCGAAGATGTTCCACGTGAGGAGGAACAGCAGATATGGCTGCCAAGTGGAAAATGGCAGCGCCCAAACCCAACAACACAGTCCTGTGGAAGCTCTCATGCAGAGCTGCAAAATAGCTGCAGTGTGATCTTGAACTTTGTTTCCCAACCCCAGCTATAGCTGGGCTTCGAGGAAGAAGATGACCTCGCCCAAAATAGAGCAGCAGCACTCCAACAACGGACGGGCAGAGTTTCCCCAGCCAACGAAAATGTGAAAAGACCCGAACCACATTTCGTGCCCGCTACTTCTACCCTCTTCCTAGACCTACGACGGACAACCCAAGACTCATCTGTATCTAGATGGAAACAGGGGGAAAAGGGGACCTAGACCTATGACAAGGCCAAAAGAAAAACCCCGACTTGTAAGGACCTCCCAAACACGGACTGAGACACATAGCTGATTTCTGAGTTTTGCTGATGGAATGTATGCCTTGCCGAGTTTCCCGCTTGTTGCCGAGTTTTCTAAGTCTGAGTGTGTGCGTGCTTGCTGGTCTGCGTGCCTGTCTGAGTGCTTGTCGTTTTGAGTGTGTGTGTGACCCGCAAGGGTACTTCACCGGGCGGGAGGCTCGGAGGGCCGGTTCTTACCTGTGGCCGTGACATTGAGGGTTGCAGCGGGGAAAACACTCAAGTGGCGGGGAAAGAGGCCTGCGTCACTTAGAGCAGCGGAAAACACTTCAAGTAGCAGGTAGGCCGGTACCACACCAAGTAGAGGTGTAGATGTGCCGGGTACTCGATCCGAGCAGAAGAAGACAAAAGTTTGCATTTTTAGAGGCCCCAGTATTTGTAGGCTAGGTCTAGGCGGGTACAGTCCAACCGGCCTGAGTCTAGGGCCTGTACAGGCAATATCAGAGTCTGCAATGATGTTTCTCTCCGAAAGGTAGGAGGTACCGGTCGCTTGGAGGCCGCGCGACCTAGGGAGCAAAGTGCGGCACACGAAAGAATGAGGAGGAGCAAAGTGTCCCTCATTCTTCAGTGTGCAAGTTGGGCGACACACTGCTTGGAGCACTGGCTGGAGCAACGCTGCTGGGGAGGACAGAGCGCCCAGCTCTCCACCGCGGCTATGGTGGAGGAGCATGGGCTGGAGGAGGAGGAAGACGAGGACTAGGAAGAGGGAGAGCACCGGAGGTACTTACCTGGCTATGGTGAATGCCATCTTCATCACCTTGGTGGGCGCTGCATCTGGATGGCCCCAGTTGGGGTAGAGCTACACCAAGAAGCTTCGAGGCAGAGTCAGGCATGGCGGCCTGAGCTAGAGCAGCCACAGCTGCTTTGTGTTGTCCTTTGCACAGCAGGGCAATTCCCTGCTAGTCCGCCATAGCCTCAGCCTTGGAGGAAGGCGGAAGAAGGGTGGCTATGGTTATGGTGGACCTCATGTTATACCTGCAGTAGAAGAGGGATTCGGGCATTGATTGTGGTTCAGCCATTCAACTTTATTATTATCATTTCTTGTTTGAATAAGAGGGGAGGAGATAAGGAGGAGGAGAGTGTTTGGCGAAGACGGAGGGAATTATCATTGTTCTTTGCTGGTGTACATCATCTTCTTCTTCTTTCTTTCTTCTTCTTCTTCTTTTCCTCTCTCTCCTCTCAAGTTCATTCATTTCTTTTTGCAATTGGACTGCATTGTACTTTCTCATGAATGTGTACTTCGAAATTGGCCAGGATCATAACAGAATGGCCTAAGGCTACCAATCAGAGACTACAAGTGACAGACTCAGGGATCAAGCCCATAGGGTGAATGTGGCATACTGCGCATCCACAAGGGCCTGCAGGGCCCGACCAGACGGAAAATAAGGGCCCTCCAAGCCCTGTGTCGTTTCAGCCTAAAAGCCTGAAAAGGAGGGCCATTTTCAGGCCCTCATAAAGTCGACCTGCCCTGAAACTTAGGCGCCAGGGTTTAGTGCAGGGCATTTTGGGCCTGTTTCAAGACAACCTTTGTTTGAACTTCAACGCCAGGGTCTGGCACGTTTCGGCATTGGCAAGAGCAGCCTCCTGAACGGGCCAGCACTATGTAGTACTGGTCCACCCTGCAGGCTGCAGGCTGCAGGCAGTTCACGGGCACTTCACATGCAGTTCAGGAGGCAGTCTTCAGGATGCGGCCACAGCACTCTGCAGGAGCGCTGCAGTAGTAGTAGTAGCGCTAGGAGTAGTCTTCAGCGCTGGGCGCTGTTAGGAGCTTAGAGTAGCATTGGAGAGAGAGAGAGAGAGAGAGTGGTGGAGGCCAGGAGACTTACCTGTGGCGCCATAGCTCCAGCTTCGTCTTCGATGTACCTGCAACAAGGCGCCACCTTCACAGGTTAGTACTTGGTACACCAGAGAGAGAGAGAGAGAGAGTTCTTCTTCTTCCTCCTCTCAAGTCCACCTTCTCTCCCTCAGCCTTTTGCTACCTGACTTCTCAGCACCTACAGACTACGAGAGAGAGAGAGAGAGAGAGAGAGAGAGAGAGAGAGAGAGAGAGAGAGAGAGAGAGAGAGAGAGAGAGAGAGAGAGAGATTTGCGACTTTGAGACTGGACGACATTTGGATTCAGACTCGACATTTGATCGAGACATTGGAAGAGGGATTGTTTGGGGCCTGTATCGAAGACTTGGTGTTGACGACATTCCCATCTTCCGCCTCTTCTTCGTCTGATCCCCCTCCTCTTCGTCTGTGTATGATTTGGGGACTGGCGCATTCTTCCTGTGTGAGCGCCAGGCCCCTTCACACCATGTGATGATGATGATGTATGTTTGGTCTGCATTGCGACTTTGACTGGTCTGATCATTGGTATTTTAGCCTTCCGCTGCGCTGTCCTGTACTATGTGAGAGAGGTCGGTTCTTGTTCTGGTCTGCACCGTTACGGTATGCAACAGTGCAGCACGCACAAACAGAACACATGAGTTACAGGTCAAGGGATCACTCAAAACAAGAAAACAAACTACAAAGCTGAACACTTAGTGTACAGCCCAACTGGGAAACTGCGATTTATTGCAATGATCTGCGATATCGGGCGGGGTGGTTGTGTCCATATGGTGTTGCTGGGTGATCGAAATTGTATTTCCATATCCTCCTTGCCATAATGTTTAACTGCCCTTTGTGTGCAGAACTGCAGCTTGTTGTCATCATTATTATAATGCAAAAGATCCATCTTGAATAGGTGTTTGAAAAAAACATGTGAAACCACTAATGGTTTTATCTTATATCTTATTGTTTTGCAGGTACACAATGCTTCTTTTTGATGACCGGCTGATCTGGAGCAGTCTACCAACGGTCAGTGGGAAAATGTTTGGGAGAACATTTCCTGTTGTATATGCGGCCCGGCAGTGCTTCTAGTGCCGGTGGTGTGTCTGGAGTTTTTTTCTTTTTTTTTTCCGGCTGTGGCAGGCTGTTCTTTGTTTCTTGGGGGGTGCGGGCTTTTGATGGGGTGTGAATCTAGTCTATAGAGTCTTCCTTATGATGTTGGTGGGTGATATTTGGCTAGGTACTCTAGAGGGCATTGGTTTGTTCCCACCTTGGGGCATCAGTTGCATTGAGCCTCACTGCTCGTCACCTTGGGCACACACACAATGAGAGATCACGTGAAATCCGCACTGGAGACCAGAAAAGTCCAGATAGTGCAGCTTAGAATTTCCAACAAATCACTACATATATAACTATCGTTAAGTTCCTGCCTGTGACAAGTAGACAATCGGGGTCCTCCGATTTTTACTGTCCGACGGTCCCGATCGTTTGCTGATAGTTTTCTCTTAGAAGTGGAACCATTGCGACACCGCGCCAGGGCCAGTACCGGTTCCGCACGCCAGTGCAGGCACCACGCTTGGTACCGGGCCCGCGCACCAGAGCCGGTACCACACAAGGTACTAGGCCCGTTGTCGAGCGCATCGGTCCCCCAAGGGGACCTTCTCGGTCGCATCACGCAGGATTCGTGCAGGGCTTTCTCATCGCGGTGCAATGGAGCTTTTGTCACCGCTCCGGCCGAGTGCGCCAGCCATACCTCTCGTGAACCCCTACGACAGGACAGGGCCACGCGAGGTACAACTTACCTCCACCTGCGGGAGCTGTCACCATCCCTTAGGTGGGTGTATCCCTGCCGAACTACCGAACCACGTGCGAAAGCTAATCAGCTGCAATCGCAGAGGTGGCCCAGCCGAGGGCGTTTGTCGTTCGATGTAGCATAGGGAGTACACACAGTCCCACGCCTCTATCGGACCCGTAGTCGGAGGGCGTGCTGTCCCTGCCCTCCGCTGTGTATTAGTTCATCCGTTCACTTACCGCTGTAAGCCGAGTATCAGTCCGCAGGGTCGTGTGGAATTGACAGGCCCATATATTGGGCTTTCCATTGGTACTGCGCAGGTTCAGTACCCTGCCTTACAGTGTGTCGTCTCGTAACTGGAGTGACCGTCGGGGTTGCCTAGCGTGATAAACAAGGGGTAGCACGGTCAGCCGCACGTTGGGCCCTGATGGTCATGATCTGGGCTAAGTGCAGAAGTGGGATAGCGATAGTCGGTTTGGTTCTCTCAACCACGCACCGCGTCCCCATAGTCGTGTTTTGGGGTAGGTGTAGTGGCGACGATCACCGTCAGTAAAAGAGGGAAGGTTGAGTGTTGAGCTTGGATCCGTGCCTAGACCTAGATCGAAGTTATTGTATCTCGGGGCCCGGTGGTTTTAGTGATACATCAGCACGAGAAATTTTGAAGCGTTGTTCTCCCGTCTCTGCTATTATTACCCCTATTTTTGTCTATTTCTTTATTTAATATTTCTTTCGGACACTTCGCGGGGTGCGGCTAATGGTTCGTTTTTGAACCATGATTATAAAAGGGACAGTCTAGACTAGACCGACCCTCCACGTTTTGCTTTAATACTGTCTCGGCTGACTGGGCGCCACACAGTAGGGCTGCCAGTGTCCCTCATTTAGAACGTAGAGAGTGGGGCACACAGTGACCTATAAAAAAGGGAAGGGGCCGTGTCACTTGCTACGGGTCGGCGCTGTACTCACCGTGGGTCGTTCGAGCTGGGATCCGTCTCCCAAGCCTAGTGCATGTTATGCTGTAACTCGCGTTGAGTGTGGGGCGCTCAGGCTATCTGGCAAGTGGCTATGGCGCGTAGCAACGGTCTTTACGGCTATAAGTCGGATACCTACGGTACTTTTGGAGCTGGGAGCCTAAGAGAGAGGAGGGTGTCGTAGTTGATGCCTATTTGAACTATTGTAAGCAGGACCACGCGGTAAAGCGGAGGGTCAATGTTTACGGGGCCAAGGAGCAGGAGATGAGGGAGAATGTTGCGGTGCAGGGGGTGGTCACCGAGGCTTGTAATAGAGCCGAACGGAGGTGTCGGCGAGTGGGGTGACTGCTGCTTTAAAAGTTACTGTTACTTACCATGAAGAGGAGACCTCCACGAGTACTACTGAGCGAGAGCAACAAGAGCTAGATCGAGACTCTGAGGCAGAGTCCGAGGAAAGCGACGCTTTGACCCAGTCCTGGCACAGATTGGAGCAGTGGAGAAGGGAGCATCCACCGTCCGAGTCGGTAGAGGACGGGCCCGAGGCTAGTTTTGGCCAGCGGAGGGACTGAGATTACGGGAAAGAGAGGCAGTTATGTACGAGCGGCGAGAAGGTGGTAACGCGCTGGAAGTGAAAAAAAGCGCATGCGCAGTGGGAGTCAAAGGGAGAGAGAGGGCTATTCGCATTCGTGCGGCCCTGGTGATGACGTCAGTTCCGAACGAGTCATGAGGGCGACGCGTACATACTCAGCTGATGGGCTGGAACGCGAGTATGCCAGTGAAGGTTGACGCCCCAATAACTCTCCCGTCCTATCTGTATTTGAGGGAGTCTATCAAGCCTACTCGGGATATAGCGAGATGAAGGGGAGATATGAGTAACATGTCTAGGATGCGGTTGACGCGGTCGTTCTTGCCAAGTCATAGCGAGGTGAAGGGGGCCGTCATGTTGAGAGGATGACGTGTGCGGATACAGGACTCAGCGGTTGTGGAAACAGAGGATGTGCCATGCGCAAGAGTGACTTGGCTGTCGGTGTCCTACTTTGAGCATGCAGAGTGGTCAAAGAGGGGGTTCAAAGGCGTTGTTTCCTGCGAGATGGTTGTGGGCTGAAAGAGAGAACGGTGCTTGAGTTTTGGTTGGACAAGCGGGATGGGGAAAGTCAGACTTCCGTGAAGGGCTCCACGTGCGAGCGAGTGATTGACGTTATCAGTCTATCCCTGCTCAGCCTCACTAGTCCTTTGGCGCGCAGACCCTCATCAACTGCTATTTGCGAAGAGTAGTTAAGGAGGATACAACCACAGTGTCGAGGGAGTGCCACTTGAACGCTTGTGGGCTAAGTACGAGTGGGAGGTGCGAATGATGGACTGCAGACTAATTGGGTTGTGTTTGGCCCTGAGGAATGTGTGCGGTTAATTGCTGTTGTCGCCCTCTTCGCGAGTTAACGCTTTTGAGGTTTGCTTCCCCAGTGCCATTGTTGGTCAACGGGCATTCTCTCGGTTGAGAGCATTATCTAATGATCCGCTAGAAAAAGCCTTGTGTCAGTCACTGACGCTTGTCGCGAAAAGGAGTTTCTTGACTTACCCTGTCTCTACGTAGTTGTGATCATGCCAACTAAGAGTCTGTAGGGCAGCTTATCACTGTCAACGTTGTGATTAGAGCACGTTCGGCAACTTGTGAGTACCGAGCGAGTTTTAGAATGAAAACGGGACGAGTCTAGATCTAGTCGCAGACGTGTGCGGACAATTTACCACATGTGACGTGTTGTCATCTTGTTATGAAGGAAGATTTCGATTGTTTTTATCCGGTTCTGGGTCGTTTGTTAACGACAACGAGTCGGTCGGGCGACCTTGAATGGGAAGTGACTACTAGCACATGCAATTAGCACCACCTTGCATTTCTACCCGTTTGCGTCGCCCTTACGCGCTGTGAGTGTTACTCGTCAGTTCCTCAAACGAGCACTGAGCGGGCTGGCTTTGAACTGAGTCGTTGAGGTTACTCCAATGTTTTGTATGTGGGGCAATTTTCCTCCTTGCAGTTGAGTTCCCCTGGTCCTACTAAGTGCTCATCTCCTTTTCGAATTTCCTTTTCTCTTTGGCTCGAAAACGGTGATCTAGAGAAATTGAATGACGCTGATCATCATGGGGTTTTGGCGTGGAATACAAAAGGAAGCATACATGAAGATAAGATATTCTCGAGTATCCTTGTCCGTTCTATGAACTCACCTACCTGCTTTGAATTCTTGGCTCAAGGCAATTATGAGTTGTTAGTGCCCTGCACCCTCAGTGCCGCTTGCGAGAGGTCGATGATCGACTTTGGCGAGCTTCGTGATAAGCACTACCCTTTTGTGCTTGCTAATAAAGCTCTAGCCTAACAGTCTGGATTCGTCTGCCTCCGTGCAAGAGCAAAAAGAACCCTTGAAGCAGGGAAGATTATAAAGTAATAGCGTTTTTGACTTATCGTCAAGCCATGGTTGCCCGATGAAAAATAAGTGAGTCACTCTTAGGAAGATTGCATACTTGCTTGCTAAGTTCCTAATGGACGGGGATTAGGTTGTTGACTCAATCTAGTCCAAAACCCTTATGCGTGTGCTGAGATTAAGATCATGTTTGGTGTGAGAACAAGCGTGTTGCCATATTGAGCCCTATGAAATGCCTTGAGCGAGGGTTGAGTGAACAATGCGAGGGCAGATCTGAAACGTACCTGGTTTGTATTGCTCTGTGTCATGGTCATTACCTGAATGTCCCGCGGGGGCTGTAATTTGTCGACAGTAGCCCTTCGCCACTGTACCTAATGCGAGAAAAAGTTGAGCAACATTCAGCGTGAGGTCACCCTCATGTGACTCGTTATCGATAGTCCTGAGTGTACTATTCGGGTAGGGTTCACCAACCGTTATGTGTTGTGCACTAGTCAGGGCAGGTCTGTTGCCACAAAGATGCGGCGGTCAAAGAATCACCCCTAGTGATGTGACCGCCTCTGATGCTTTGCTCAGTATGCAGACTTTACATCGGCGTAGGATCTGAGTGAAAGATGCTAATATCATTTTGTGCAAGACCCGAAGCGAGGGTTAAATTGAATTTCAGTGAAAGCTACTCAAATAGAAGAGTTAGACTCTGAATGTAGCTCCTGATACTAAACCAGAATGATTCTAAACCTTCCTGACATCTGCCTTTCCGCTCTCTCATCTATTCATTGCTAACCACTATTTGAATCTGCCCGATTCGCCTAGCCAAACATCTGGCCGGGTCCAGCTGTGTGCACAACGGTGCTTGCACAGTCCACGAGCGGGAACTACCTGCATCTGTACTCGAACTCGTCGTGCTAGACTTTGAAGGGGTCTGAATCAAATAGCGGTTGCCCTGTGCCCTATCGAGGCTTACTGTTGGGGGCGACTTGCGCATTACGTGAACAGTGCCTATGACTAGAGTCTAAGTTTGCACTGTGTAAGTAGCTGGAACTGAGGCCAGCAGTCCCAACGTTACCATATACAAACGAGAATGATTAGTGAGGTACCCACTGCATAAAGGCTGACTCGAGGCTCTATGACATTATTATTCGATGTGTGCCGAAATAAACGAAACACCAAACACCTACCCTGCTAAGTGCCAGGGCGAACGAGGAAAGAAAAGAGCACATGTTAAGGCGGTTGGCTCGATCTGCTGTGGTTGGAGATGGGCATTGGCTAATTTTTAGTCAGGGCTTTGGGTGCAACTTAGAGCGCTCAATTCAGAGCTAGTGTCTGCACGAGTCTACCCACGATAGAGGCCCATGTCACGATCACAACGTCTCTCGGGGAACAGGCGAGAAGTGAGTCGGGTAAGACGTCCGGGGAACTGCACAGCACCATTCGCTCCTAGGTTAGTCCCGATCAGACTGAGCTCGCCTGGCACCCAGTAAAGCCTTAGATATCGACATTAGGACGTGAGTACTCTCCGTCTGTGGACCAGCATTAGACGCTCTTCTCTGATTCCCTCTTTTTTTTTATCTGTTGTTAAGAGCCTGCCTTAGCACTCGAGACAGTGATGATGCATAGCTAACGTTTGGAATACTTGGCAATTATTGGACCATTGAACTAACTTTCACACCCCTAAGTTTTCTACTCTGCGTGCAAATTGCAGTCTACACTATTCACTGCCTAAATCCAGAGGGGTGCGAAGGAATAATGAAAGAGGATGAGATCCTTGTGCTGACATACAGATCAAATCGAGACAAGAAAGAGGGATGGAAGAAAGAGGCGTGCCAAGATATGGAATCACATAGGAAAGCTCAACGTGAACAAGCGGTCCGGATGGTAAAAAGGGAAAAATATATTGAATATGGTAATCTATTTTTATGGTCATGATGACAAATTACACAGTACTGGCTCATTGCTAGAGACAGTGGAGCAGGCCACGACGAGGCTTGAAAACGCACAAGGATGTCCAAGTTATCCTCTCGGAATCCCCATCAGCACTTCAAGTAGAGAATGCCTTGCCTAGCCTCTCACTACTAGGTGATCAATGTTCAGTGATTGTTACTTCAGCAGCGTTTGTCATCAAAGTTGTCAAGATATTCTCGGTCATAACGCAATCAGCACTCAATCGTCCGAGTCATCCAAAATTCCCAGTCAGAACCAACCGACAATCAGAATGCTCTGCTTCATCAGGGTTTGACTAGCAAAGCAGACAACTCAGACACTCCACTTAGTACAGTGAGACGAGTTAGTAAAATTATCAGAGAACCAGCTGTAAAGTTGTCATTCACATGAGTCCAGTTCAATCATTTTCAGTCAGTGGGTCAGTCCTCGTCAATCTCAACCAGATAGCTCTCAAAGTTGCCTTTCAGTATCAGTATGTCAGCGCAGTTGGATTCAAACGAGGAGATCTGCCAATCTTTGTGGTCCTCACCAAGTTCGCTGAGGGTTCCATCCATGACTTGAGGATTTATTCGAAGAAAGGTAAAGAAACACATTAAGATTTCAACTCGGTCTGGATCTCAGCAGCCAGATACCTGGAAGAGAGAGAGAGAGAGAGAGAGAGCTCGTTGAGAGCGGTACCTAGTTGACTTGTAGCTTTGGACCTAAGCTCTACACTGATTATCCCAAGCCTCAGGTGCCTTTCATTCTCACAGACGGTTCTTGTTGGGGAGGCTTGGTGGACCTAGCCAAGAGGTACATTTCACCTACAACGATCGACTATAAGGTGGTGACTGAGCCAACAGAGTTCCATCATCTCAGACGAGGGATTTTCTCTCAGCCATATCTTCCTACTCTATGGGAGGAGTTTTGTGCTATGGTTGACTTTCATGTCATGGGACTCGGTTGGAAGTGCTCGGAGCTCGCAGGGTTCAGATGGCTCTACATCCAGAGACCGCAACCTCAGGGAGTACGGAGACATGGTTCGAGGCACAAGAAAAGCACAGCAAAACGAGAGATTGAGTGAATGACCCGGAGGGATAAGTGAGGACTCTTGATTAGTGTTGGTCATTCTCCTTATGCGTACTCTCTGAGATTATTATGAGTTCTCATTCTTCCCTCATTTATCTTGTCATTGCTCGAGTCAATCGGTCTTGCTTCTCTTGCATTGACTCTGCCTGATGATTATTCATTTCTGATGATCTTGTCACAATTCTCAAAATTAGTAAATTGGCAAAATTGATGCATGCATGACATATCATAATTTTATGATTATTATTTGCATGGTTCTTTGCTGTGCCGAATCAAAATAAAAGATTCCTAAGACCGCAATATAAGGGTCTCGCTTGAAGCCGGGTGCACACAACAGGACGGGATTTTCTCTATTTAATTTATTTTATTTACTGCAATCATCAACCAAACCGTGGGTGACAGCTTGTTGGCTTTCTGGTCGCCCGAAGTGGCTTGACTAGGAAAAAGTGCGACAAAAATGGCGTCGTTATCGGGGACACGAAAATTTTTCGTGTCCGGAACGAGCCTGGGGCAGCAACCGCTTTGAGCCTTTGATTAGGTCATGAGAACTGTTGACAATGTCTGAATTTTTAAATTGACTCTGACATCTTGAGTGAGTCTTTATTTTATCGGAAGTTTTCAGTCGCTAACTGGGTCTTATCTCTGCATGTGTGAGGCAGCACACTGGACCGAAGGAGGAGACTGACATTACTTATTGGAGAGGATCGAGCTTGATCACAGGCATGCCTTATGAGCCCTAGATGTCCTTGAAGAACTGAGAAAGAAGAGAATGAGTTAGAGGGTAAAAGATTCCATCAAGAATGCAAATTGTTGATTCACTGAAAAAACTCTCAAAATTTACTGTTAAAGGGGTATTCCCCTATCAGTATGATCACTGTTGGGTTTACCACTCTGGCAGTTCGACCATCTGCGTAGTGCTGACTCACTCCTTGGAGGGAGATGTTTATGATATTCGTCCAACTTTGGCAGTTCGACCATCTGCGTAGTGCTGACTCACTTCTTGGAGGGAGATGTTTATGATATTTGTCCCTACGTCAAGAAGGGAGGCTGCAATGATGGTGAGGCCTTTAACTGGTTATGGGAAATTGTTGTTCAATCTATCTACGATGAAAAGGCAAATCTAACCAGGCGAAAGAAGAGAGTGGAATGGGGGTTAATGCCTATAACCTGTGAGACAATTCCAATTCCTCCTATTCCTAAGAGTTATTGTAACGGAAGTAATTGATTGCGAATAGTTAACATGGTACTAAGGTGGAAGGAATGAGAAGGCTGTCATGAGAGCAAGAGAAACTTCAGCAGAGGAAATCAATCAGAGAAGACTGAAATTTGACAGAGTTTCAAGTCCAAGCAAGGAAAAGGTCGAGTGTCTCCTGAGAGCACTGAATGCCCCCGTGCTTGACCAAAACTGAAATAAAATGAAGCGGCACATACCCAAGTGCATCCGGCTCCAATACTGGCTCCAGATGTACTTGAAACATGTGTTTGCTTTACGTTTTGTGGTCCGTTGCATCTCGGCCTACCTCCTCCTTGATTTTCTTGATTTTCTCCTTGATTTTCTTGATTTTCTCTCTTATAGTCAAGAATAATGCCGATATCTTGTAACTGGTTCATCCTGGGATGAATCCGGTCACAAAATGTATCGAAAACATGTGTTTTCTTTTGCTCTAGGTGTCCATTTTCGTTCGTTTCTGTCCCCACTGAATTTGGACTTGATGCAGGCCTGTTCAAGGCTCCTAGGCCTCTTTTGGGAAGGGCAAGTTGGCCATAATGTGGTGGCTGCCCCTTTTTGCATTCCCATACTCTCGTACTTCTCTCATTCTTCCTCTACATTTTTTTCCCCTCACCTTTGTTGTCCGTTTTACTCCGGATCACACTAGGGCCTTATTTTTCATGTTCAACGTACCTATGCCTTCCATATCCAAGACCCTTGTGGTTCGTTGCATCCCCTTTGAGCCCCTTCTCAGCTTCAATTCCTAGAGGCCTCAAAATTGAGCGTTTCCTTTTCTTTTTCTAGCCTTCTTTATCCTGGCCCTCAAGGCCACTCAGTTTTCAGGTTGCCCGTGGCCCGGCACTTGCGTTGGCTCCTGCTAGTCTTTTCTCTGTGTCCCCTAGCTTGGTTTACAGTCCTTAGGCTTTTCTCATGCAGAATGCAGGTGGCCCCCTCTGCCGCTTGCTACTCTCTCACGTGCCGGCGTCACGACACTCTTTTCCTTGCCGTCGCTGGCCACCCTTTTTCCCGCGGCACTTGGTCCTCAGGGTATTATTTTCTCGGCGGCCCCCCTTCTTTGATAAGGAGGGCCGCCTTTACTAATTTCTTGCAGCATTTTGCCACTGATATTCTGTTGGTCCATTTCGGGCTGAATGGTTTTCTCGGGCTTGGGCATCCTCCTGGGCCCTAGGCGTCGGCTCTCCTTCCTTAGTCCTTCATTCTTTATGTCTCTCCTGCTCCCTCATTCCAGATTTCTCGGTCGTGCACATTTTAACCATGTATCATCTCTCAAGGGTCGAGACTTGATTCGGGAACCACAGGTCCCGACGCCGTTCTATCCCGAATGACCTCGACTGTCTATACCTATCCAAATGATTCTCATTCTTGACCCATTCTATACCGAATGACCTCAATTGTTTATGCCTGTCCAAATGATTCTCGTTCTCTACCTGCTCTGACTCTTTTTCGTCTAAGCTACTTTGAGCTGAGGAAAAAAAAGAGAACAACTGAACTTTATTTGAGGTGGACATATTTTCTCTGTAGGAAGAATCCGGGGCGGGGTTCGTTGCTTTAGGAGTCGGCCCTATTATCGACCCAGGGTGGACCGTTCGACGAAGCGGTACTCTGCCGATTCGATGGAGACGGTCCGACTTCTGAGATCTGAGTCTTGTGCTCGAGCAAGGAGGAGTACCCCAGACCACTGCCTAGAGGGTGAGACATGTGGTACATGCCCAGTTGGGCGATGTACAGCTAAAACCAAGGATCCGCAATGTGATGAAAAGGACTGAATGGACAACGCAGTGTTAGTGAAACCTCAACAACCAGTGTACATCCTGATTCATACAAAATGGTGTTTTTATAGCGCAATGGAAGATTTAGTTACAAGTCTTGACCTAACCGGGACTGACCTCTCACACGTAGTACAAGACAGCGTAGCAAAATACTAGAATACCAATGGCTGGTCCAATCAATGTCGCAATGCAGATCAAACATACATCATCCTTATCACAAGGTGTGAAGGGGCCTGGCGCTACACACAGGAAGAATGCGCCAGGTCCAGATCATGCACAAACGAAAAGGAGGGAGTCAGTCGAAGAAGAGGGGGGTGAGATGGGAATGTCGTCACACCAAGTCTTCGTTACAAGTCCTAAATAATCCCTCGTCAAATATCTGAAACCCAATGTCGAGTCTGGACCAAATGTCACCAATCCTGATCTCTCGTAGTCTGCTGATGCAGTGAAGTTAGGTAGTGAGGGGGTTAGAAGAAGATGGTGGACTGAGAAGAGGAAGAAGAAGAACTCTCTCTCTCTCTCTCTCATGTGCCAGGTACTCACCTGTGAAGATGGCATTGTGCTGCAAGTACCTCGAAGACGAAGCTGGAGCTATGGCGCTGCAGGTAGATCTCCTTGGCTTCCGCCCAATCTCTCTCTCCCTCTAGTACTACTCTACCTCCTACTAGCGCCCAACGTTGAAGACTATTGCTAACGTTGCTAGCGCCCAACGCTGAAGACTACAGCTAGGGCTGCAGCGCTCCTCCAAAGTGTTGCTGCCGTCTCCTGAATTGCACGTGAAGTGCCTACGAAGTACCTAGGAACTACCTGCAGCTTGCAGGGCGGGCCAGTCTTATATAGTGTTGGCCCGTCTAGGAGGTTGCTCTTGCCAATGCCAAAACGCGTCGGACCCTCACGTTGAAGCTCAAACAAAGGTTGTCTTGAAATTAGGCCAAAAATGGTCTGTGCTAAAACCTTGGTCCGGTGCCCGAGTTTCAGGGCAGGTTGATCTTATGAGGGCCTGAAAATGGCCCTCCGTCTCAGGCTGAAAAGACTCCGGCCCTGTTTTAGGCTGAAACGACACAGGGCCTATAGGCCCTTGTTTTCAGGCTTTCAGGCTGAAACGACACAGGACCTGTAGGCCCTTGTTTTCAGGCTTTCGGGCTGAAAATGACACGGGCCTGAAAATGGCCCATGCAGCTTGTTGCAGGCACAACATGTAACACCCCCCCCTCCTTATGAAGTCAAGCCCAGTCGAGGGCAAAGCTGACGATCTGAAGGTCGAACCTGGACGCGGGTGCGACGTGGAGCCGAAGATATAGGCTTGCGTTTCATCTTGTCCGACAACGGGCTGATGATGCCCTTCGGTGTACCGCGTCTTGAACGCGGATTTATAGCGATCGTCCGGCTGGATCGAAATCTGATAATATCCCGACTTCAAATCCAACTTTAGAAAATTACTTTGTGCCACCCAAACGCTCAAGAAGATCGTCGATATGAGGAAGAGGCCCCGCGTTCTTGACGGTTTGCGCGTTGAGTTTGTGGTAGTCGATGCACAATTGTAGATCCTTGTTCTTCTTCCGTACGAAGAGAACTGGCGCTCTGTATGGAGAGCTACTAGGGCGGATCCAGCCCTTGTCCAACAAGTCATCGAGTTGCGCGCGGAGGACCTTAAGCTCCTCCTCGCTCATGTGATAAATGCATCCTTTCGGCGGCACGGCACCAACCTCAAGAATGATCTCGTGAGAGATCGGCCGATCCGGCACCACACCGGTAGGTGACTCGAAGATGTCGGTGAACTCTTCAAGCAACCGCACCACACGGGGGTTCGAAGACAAGTTCGTGGGTGAAGAGTCAGCTACCGTGACGGTCCGTAGGAAGCATAGGCCTATCTCGTTGTGTAAGCGCAAGTAGCCCGGAACGACTTGGCCGTCACCACTTGGCATCGGATCGAAGGGTGCGGAAGAGGAATAGTGCACGACACTTCGGTGCCGAAAGCGTCGCGGACGGTAAGAGTCCGCCGGTTGAAGTTGACCTTGTGATCCGCACTTGCAAGCCAAGGCATTCCCAAAATAACGTCGAAGTCCATGTCCAAAATGTCGAACGTCACCTGTTCGCATGCATGAGGTGCGAAATACACCGGTACGGCCTCGATGTAGCGGTCGATGAGTTGCTGCGTCCTTCCGTCCGCCAACTTGATCGTCGTCGGGTTTGCCTTCCTTCGAACTTGTGTGCCAAGGCCAGCCCTTTGCAGAAAGGCTTGGCTCACAAAATTGCGAGGCACGCCGCTATCCAGCAAAGCGCTGCAGGACACTTGCCCAACTTGGATGCGGGCATAGAGGAGCGGTGTGTTGTAGTCATCGTACCGCTGCTTGCAAAATTCGCGGGCCACCCCTTGGTAACATACGCAAGGATGTCCCCCACCCCGACTTCGTCATCCGTGCATAGAAGGATAAGTATGTGTGAAATGCATTGCGGTCCCGGCAAGCGGCTCGTGGTCGGGAGAGGAAACCATGCGAAATCCTCAGACGTGGGTGGGTCCAATACCTCTATGTTGAACTCGCGCGCCGAATCACGTGAAGAACCACTTGAAGACGATAAGTCGCCTCTGCCGGACGGAGAAGATGTTGCACACAGGTCTTGTCCTTGAGCACGAGTACCCAGCCTAGGAACGAGCCGGGCAGCATAGTCCTCGTAAGAATATAGAAGAGGAGGACTATCGACTTCCTCTTGTGCCTCGGAACGAAGGGCGGTCACCCGCGAAGCGACCGGTTCCGAAGGCGTCGAGAGTGTCATCGAGTCACTCCCAGCGGTGCTCAATTTCCCGATTTGTCTTTGCCTTTCGACAGGCAGCCCATTGTGTCGTGGAGATCGTTGTTACACCACAGACAATAGCGAAATCTCGTGCGTGCTTTGTGCACCTACTCGGAGAGACCGTAGTGGGACCATGGGGCTGGAGCTGTTGCGTTGGGCCCGAGGCTAGATGCGGTGTTTGTCTTCGTCTTGCTACGTCCTCGGCCTTTGCCTGGGGGGCCACCATCCCGGGCCGCTGCAAGTCTGTCCCCTTCATTGGCAGACAAGGCCTCGCCAGTTTGGTCGGTTGGCGTTGCCACCACGACCACGGCCACTTTCGGTCGATGCTGATCTCTGGTCAGGCCTGTCGCAGACGACCGGTGCAGGTTTTTGGCCTCCTTGTTCGTGACAATGATCTGCGCGACCTTGTCGAAGAGCTCTGCCGTTGTCGTCAGGGTGTCCTCAACGTGAGTCAAGGCGTTGCCCAACGCCGGACACGACCTCGAGATGAAGTAGTGTTTGACGTCCTTGAAGCCCATTTGAATGTCTGGGAGGGATGTCAAGCGTTGGTACTCGGCAATCCAGTCAACACTCGGCAGCGTGCCTTGTTCGAAGGTCATCAACTTGTCCATTGCCTTGATCTCCGACAACTCTACTTGGAACCGCTTATGCCACGCCGCCTTTAGATCATCCCTGCTGATCTTGGTGTGCAAGTCGACAGCCACCACTCCGTACTTGGACAGGAGATTGTCCAACCATGCTTGGCACGCGCCCCCCGAGCGGGAGTGTAAGTACACGTGATGCTTGTGCTCGCTGACGTAGTGTAGCTGCAACTTGAGTTCGAACTTGTGGAACCACGGAATCGGGTCCGTCTTCGTCGAATCACAGAAGATCTCCTGATCATCGAACTTTGGAGTTGTCTCGCGCGATTTCGATCTCGAGTAAGTGGCGGCAGTACAGATCCGCTGCTCGAACTGTTGCGTGGCGTTTTGCTGTAATTGCACACCGTCCTTGAGGGATCCAATGTCAATCTCCAATGCCTCGAGGCGATCGAAGGTGTTGGAAGAGCTGGCAATGAGGGCGGCAACGGTTTGTTCCAACTGCTGGAGGCGGCTGGTGAGTTGGTCAAACACCTGATTGTGCGTATGAACCGCGTTGTTGAGGTGGTGAATGTCCTCCGGCTGTGCAATGCACGTGGCCAGGAGGTCCGTGAGATGGGAGAGGAGTAGAGCGATCTTGTTTCCACTCTCTTCCAACTTCCCATTATCGTCCTCGGCCCGCCAGTCCACTTCCATTGTGAGCAAAGCTCGCTCTCCGCTGAATATCTTCTCGCGTCGTTGAAGTCGTTCTTCATCGGCAACCTTTGTTGCTGCCTCGTCTTGCTGGTGTTGTTGTTCAATCGCCAACAGACGTGCCTTCTCGGCATCCTCTGCCTTCTTCTTTGCTGCGGCTGCTACTGCATCCGATTGTTGCTTGGCTTCGGTAATCAGAAGCAGCATCCTGGCCTGATAGGCCTCGTCCGTTTCCGTGGACTTCTGGTCCATGACGACTGTTTGCGAGCGCAAGAGCATAGACCTGGCTGGGGGCCTCCTGACATGGCACTACTGTCGGCTGACGTGGCCTGCTGACGTGGTCTGCTGACGTGGCAACTCACCAATGCCGCCGCAGGGGGTACCCGGAGACAAATAGAGAAGGTAAGACCAGAGGGGGCAACAACATAGGTGGGGAGGGGTGAGTGGGATAAATCACCTAGATAAGGAGCCACTAATTAAAAAAGAAAAGTCTAAACTTTGCAAAGAAATTAGAGAAGAAAAAAATACTCATTTGCAAGTTTAGTAGGCTTCCCAATTCCCCCTGAAGTGCGAAATTACCCTGAGGAAAAATTCCGAACTTTCAGACTGCAAATGATTGTCCGATAAGAATTCTGAAAAAACGAAATACAACAAATACTCGGAATTACTCATGTGAGAGTAGGCGCAGTTGGAGAATGATAACTGCAAGAGGGATTTCCCGTACCATTTAACAAAAAAAAAGAATTTCAGAAAAAAATATTCCGGATTTCCAAGTAACGGGAAATTGCAAAAGGAAATTGAAATTTTTGACAAGAGATGTTCCGGATAAAAATCGTGATTTGGGGGGCTAACTAGTGTGCTCTAATCATGCTCAAGACTAATCAGCCACCTAGTTCCGGCACACGTGTCAGATCAGGTTGTCCTGATTCACTTTGGGCGATGTACATCTAAAACCAAGGATCCGCATTGTGATGAAAAGGACTAAATGGACAATGAAGTGCTAGTGAAATCTCAACAAGCAGTGTACATCCTGATTCATACAAAATGGTGTTTTTATAGCGCAGTGGAAGATTCAGATACAAGTTCTGACCTGACCGAGACTGACCTCTCACACGTAGTACAAGACAGCGTAGCGAAATACTAAAATGACAAGGACTGATCCAATCAATGTTGCAATGCAAATCAAACATTCATCATCCTTATCACAAGGTGTGAAGGGGCCTGGTGCTACACACAGGAAGAATGCGCCATGTCCAGATCATGCACAAACGAAGAGGAGGGAGTCGGACGAAGAAGAGGGGGGTGAGATGGGAATGTCGTCACACCCAGTCTTCGTTACAAGTCCCAAATAATCCCTCGTCAACTGTCTGAAACCCAATGTCGAGTCCGGACCAAATGTCACCAATTCCGCTCTCCCGTAGTTTGTTGATGCATTGAAATCAGGTAGCGAGAGGGTGAGAACAAGATGGTGGACCGAGAAGAGGAAGAAGAAGAACTCTCTCTCTCTCTCTCATGTGCCAGGTACTCACTTGTGAAGATGGCGCTATGATGCAGGTACCTCGAAGATGAAGCTGAAGCTATGGCGCTGCAGGTAAGTCTCCCTGGTCTCCGCCCAATCTCTCTCTCCCTCTCGTACTAGTCTACCTCCTAGCACCCAACACTGAAGACTACTGCTAACGCTGCTAGCGCCCAGCGCTGAAGACTACAGCTAGCGCTACTACTACCGCAGCGCTCCTCCAGAGTGCTGCTGCCGTCTCCTGAAGACTACCTCCTGCCTCCTGAACTGCACGTGAAGTGTCTGGGAAGTACCTAGGTAGTAGGAACTACGTGCCGCCTGGAGGGTGGGTCAGTCTTATATAGTGTTGGCCCGTCCAGGAGGCTGCTCTTGCCAATGCCAAAACTTGCCAGACCCTGGCGTTGAAGCTCAAAAAAAGGTTGTCTTGAAAACAGGCCAGAAAATGACCTGTGCTAAAACCCTGGTCCAGTGCCCGAGTTTCAGGGAAGGTCGATCTTAGGAGGGCCTGAAAATGGCCCTCCGTTTCAGGCTGAAAAGACTCAGGGCCGGAAAGGCCTTGTTTTAGGCTGAAACGACACAGGGCATGTAGGCCCTTGTTTTCAGGCTTTCAGGTTGAAACGACACAGGGCTTGTAGTCTCTTGTTTTCAGGCTTTCGGGATGAAAACGACACGGGTCTGAAAAATGGCCCATGCAGCCTGTTGCAGGCGCATCATGTAACACATGCAACACTTTAAGTAATGCACCTAATCAAGAATCATTCTCAAAGCAACATGTCATCCAATAAGATTAGAAACATATGAAGACGGGTGTGTTTGCCTAATCCTAGGTCGGCAATAGGGTGGAATGAACGACTTTGGCAGCGCGTCTTATCAAGTTAAAACTGAGGCAGACCGATTACCTTGTCGGTCGTATCGAGGTTACTGTCGGAGCGAATTTCTTTTTGCGGTTACATGATTATTTTTATTTATGGAGTTCGGCCCGAGGTGGTCGAGTTTTATTTCGATCTTGTGTTGTTGGATGTACTATATGATGATTCAAATTCTTTCAGTCATTATTTCAAATTGGATATACCTTCCTATCGACTACGGTCGATTCCTTTTGATATAATTATAAGGGGTTGTTGTAACTTTCTTGAGACTAGTGTCTAAGGGGACTAGGATTGATTGATGGGTTCACTTCTGGTTGAGACCGTCCTAGTCGATCGACGTATGTCACGAGCTTGGGAGATCAGCGCCCCGAGCCTCGAGCAACATTCGGGGTACGATGGCATTTTACTCAAGCGTACCTATGCTAGAACGAAACGAGCAAACGTCCTCAACTGACCTACCTCTGCAATTGCAAGTAAAAACTTTCGCATGTGGGTTAGTAGCTCGGTCGGGATACGCCCCTAAGGGTGGTGACAACCCCTTAGGAAAGACAGTTGCGCCACGGGGGAACGTATCCTGTCGTAGGAAACCGCGAGAAGTACAGCTGGCGCACCCGGCTAGAGCGGCGAAGGGACGACGCAAACCACGGTCGTTTTGACGGTCCGCGGGGATATCTTGTGTCGTCCTCGAGTTGTCTCTAAAGTATTTGTTTAGCTTTTGCGTGACATGGCCACAAGGGCTCTCGCTTTTGGCAAGAAGAGGCGGGAGCTGATGAGCTCGACACCGTTTTTGACCGTTAGTTCTTTTTCCTTTCCTTTTCTTTTTTCTTTTCTTTTTCCCCACAAGATTCAGTTAGTAGGGATTCGCCAGTCCCTATTGACGACCAACTTACTCCCTCCTTCTACTCCTCTTTTGTCCCATTCTTCCTTTTTTTTCTCCCCTTTTTCTTTTCCTTTTCTTTTATTTTTTGACATGACAAGTGTCAACTAGCTGTTGATATTTTTTCTAGGCCATAGATCGTAATCTAGGCCTAGATTATGCTCAACGGGCAGTCCGTTATTTCTCGGACTGCAATTATGGCACCCCCATGCTCATGGGAGCCCCATTCTGCCACCGTTAACTTTAAACTTTGCCCCGTTTTGCTCCGATTTTCCCTTGGTAGCGTAGGAGGAAGAAGGTGCAAGGTGTTTGTCTATGGCTGATGCGTGATGGAGGTGGAGGAGGAAGAAGGTGCAAGGCACTTGGCTATGGCGGATGGGTAACGGAGGTGGAGGAGGAAGAAGGTGCAAGGTGCTTGGCTATGGCCGACRGGWGWTGGAGGTGGAGGAGGAAAAAGGTGCAATATGCTTGGCTATGGTGGATGGGCGATGGAGGTGGAGGAGAAGGTGCAAAGTACTTCGCTATGGTGGATGGGTGATGGAGGTGAAGGAGGAAGAAGGTGCAAGGTGCTTGGCTATGGCGGATGGGTGATGGAAGTTGAGGAGCAAGAAGGTTCAAGGAGCTTGGCGATGGTGGGTCAGTGATGGAGGCGGAGGAGGAAGAAGGTGGAAGGTGCTTGGTTAAGGTGGACGGGTGATGGAGGTGGAGGAGGAAGAATGTGCAAGGTGCTTCGCACATTCTCCTAGTCCTATGCTTTGATCCTTTGGTGCCACCAACCTCTTCCCTCTATTGGAAAGCTACTGGCTTTGCAGAAAATTCAGAGCAACGATTTGCAGAAAAACACTGGCTGGTCAAAATATTCAGAAAACACAGGTGGCAGAAAACTCAATTTTGCAGCACTATCATCCCCCCCTTTTTTGCAGATTTTTTTAGAGGCGAAAAACTTTTATTTTCGTTTCGTACCCCGAATATCGTCAGTTGGTCCCGATATTTTATAGGGTTCTTGTATATACCTTAAAGATGGTCCCTCTAGAATCTTTCCTAATTCTATGGTCATTTGCCCCTACTTGCCCATTTTCGACTTCGCCCGTAGTCGTAGTTGAATTGTTTGGGTAAGGCCATTTTCCGTTTTTTGTGGGAAAACGGACTCAGTCAAGCCTGAAACTTGATAGGATACCTATCTATACCTTAGATATGGGGTCTGCAAACGTTCGGCCACTGCAGACTGTGTGGCCCAAGATGACTTGAGCACCCCCAGGTTGTACCAAACAGTCGGTGGTTGCAAATCCGATCGTAGTAGCAGCAGCCAAACACCGGTCCCCCATCCGACGACAAACAAAACACATGATCATGACTAGTGGAAGCACACTAAAGTGAATCGAGACGCGCCCAAATGAAAGAATGGGCTAAAGCATATAGAAAACTTAACAAAACACACACACATGACACACTAGGGTGAAGCGAAATACCCCCGAGTGGAAGATTGAGCGACGTGGCTAGTAGACGCATGCTAGAGTGAAGCGAGATACATCCACGTGAGAGATTGAGTGAAATGAAGTAGGAAGCTTGATTGAGTACATGCACATGACAAGTAGAAGCACCCTAGAGTGAAGTGAATACACCCAAGCGAAAGATTGAGTGAAAGCATAAAGGAAGCTTGGCAAAACACATGCGAATAACTAGTAGAAGCACAATAGATTGAAGCGAGATATATCCAAGTAGAAGATTGATAGAAAGCATGAAGGAAACTTGATAAACACATGCATATGACTAGAGTGAAGCGAGATACACCCAAGTAGAAGATAGTAGAAAACATGAAGGAAACTTGACCAAACACATGCACATGACTAGCAGAAGCACACTAGAGTGAAGCGAGATACACCCAAGAGAAGATTGAGTGAAAGCATAAAGGAAAGTTGATAAAACACATGCACATGAGTATAGAGAGATACCCCCAAGTAGAAAATTGCGTGAAAGCATGAAGGAAATTTGTTGGAAAGTCTACTAACTACTCTATTCAAGTTTGGATTGTTTATCAACAAGGGGATGAGGAAGGAGAAGACGAAGAAGGAGGTAACCTCCCCCATTCCCACTCACCTCTTTGTGTGACTTGGTTAGTTGATGACGACCCAATGAAGCTTTCTCTTGGAAAAGGGCTATTCTTCCTCACCCTTCCTCCTTGGCTATGGCTTCCTTCTTTCTCAAGGTTCTCTCCTTTCCTTCCTTCCTTCAACTAGATGCAGCGATCAAGGTGTCCACTCCTTTTCTCAAACCTTCCTCTCTCCTCATGCTCAACAATCTCCTTTCCTTGCCTCTCTCTAACTGTAGTGACCTTCTAACTTCATAGTTGTAGTGTACTCCCCTATAGGAGGGCTATGGGAACTTCGTCTAGCCTTTCTTCCTTCTCTACAGCCTTAGGGCTATGGTGGAGCACCTCCCTAGGCTAGCGCCACTCCACCTAGCCTCTCCAGCCTGTTCCACTAGCCTGGAGTCGCCTCCAGAGCTCAAAATTGGCAGCGGTTCCCGTCCTCTCGCTCGGGTTGAGCTTAGAGCTCTCCTTAGTACATTCCGACAACATGTTCTTGCCTCATGCAAATGTAAGTGAGGTGGGTAGCCTTTGGACCTCTCCTATGTGCCCAAAGTGAGTTGAGGTGCCCCCAAGGCGTCCCATCACCCATGGGCTTCTTCGGAAGCACCTGGGCGTCATTTTGGTCAGGTACATGTAGTCGGAGTGGTTGGTACCAACTTGGACAGCCTTTGGGAGCACTCTATGCTTTACTTTTATCCATAGATGTTGTCCCTTGGATCCGTATGATCAAGGGGCAATCTTGATTGAAAAGAAAAGACCTTTCGGGCCTTTTCTCAACTTTCTTCAAATACCACTCATTTTTTAGTCGGTTGAGGTACCTCTTGTACCTCCGTTCACCTTGGACCATAGATCTAACCAAAATCCAAGGCTAGATCTAGTCCGAGTGAGGCCCAAGTGATCCTTGCTTCAAGTTAGAGCCCTAAAGGCTCTTCCTTTCATTTTCTAGTGTATTTGACCACAATTTTTGGCCAGATACACTGTTTTGTTTCTTCCTACTTTTGTTTCTTTCCATTTTGGGCTGCCAACTCATTCCGGAGCCGGCCGTTTGAGTTGACATCACCAAAAATGGTTATTTAATCTTGTCCCTAGCTCAAATTCTCAGATCTAGGGCCAAAATGAGAACGGCCATCAAACTTTTGCTTTTTTTTTTTTCTTTTTCTCTTTTTAATTCAGTTTTTTTTTAGATATGGCCCCAAGGGCCTTATTTCTTCACACCGGATTTACCTCCACTAATTCCAGTGTGCATATATCAGCGTAGGGCCGAGGTACCTCTTAACAGTCTCTACTTTGCCAGTCCCTACCCAACGACCTACTCATTCCCACCTTTTTCTTCCGTTTTGTTTCATTCTCCCTCGTTTTTTTCTCCCTTTTCTTTTCTTTTCTTTTATTTTCGTCATGATAAGCGTCAGCCAACTGTTGATACTTTTTCTAGGCCCTAGATCTTGATCCGGATCTAGATCATGATCTAGTAGAAGTCCGAGATTTCTCGAACTGCAATAATGGTCAGTTTGCCTTCGTTAGTCCCAAACTACAACCCTTCTTGCCCCGATTTATCCTAGGTAGGCCATTTACTGTGTAGAGCCACCCAAGGCTCTATTTTCTCAGTCCTAGGTGGTCAAGAATATCTCGGACTGCACCCTAAACCCTCCTTCCTTATTTTTCCCTTTTCCTTCTCCTGAAAACTCCACATTTTTTAGCCCACATCAGACATTTGAAAATATTAGCACCACTAGTTCGAGTAGCACCACTAGTGCGAGCACTAGTGGTGCTAATATTTTCAAATGTCAGATCTTAATTTGATGGTGGACCTTTCTTGTATTGTCCATTCTCCATGCTGCATCACAATTTTCTTGCGATAACTTAGGTCCTTGTCACTTATCTTGTACTTGTCCCGCTTCTTGGTCCCGCCTGTGGCACTCACGGTTAACGACCACCTAAAATTTCAGAATGAAAGATTCTGAAGTGGTCTGAAACCGCTGAAATGGCCTGAAGACACTTCAGGTCATTTCAGAAGTTTCGGGTGGTTTGCAGGACAAGTTTTATGTTTTTTTTTTTTTTTCTGCGCGCTTTTTCAGCCACTTCAGGTCATTTCAGGAATTTCAGGTGGGGACCTGAAACCACTGAAGTGGCTGAAGCTTTTGAATGGGGTTTCAGGTATCCCCATCCAAATGGTTGGATGCGGGTCCCTAAAACCCCTTTCAGAAGCTTCAGCCACTTCAGGTCATTTCAGGAATTTAAGGTAGGGACCTGAAACCGCTGAACTGGCTGAAGCTTCTGAAAGGGGTTTCAGATACCCCCATCCAAATGGTTGGATGGGGGTATCTGAAACCCCTTTCAGAAGCTTCAGCCACTTCAGGTCATTTCAGGAATTTCAGGTGGGGACCTGAAACCGCTGAAGTGGCTGAAGCTTCTGAAAGGGGTTTCAGGTATCCCCGTCCAACCAATTGGATGGGGGTACCTGAAACCCCTTTCAGAAGCTTCAACTACTTCAGGTCATTTGAGGAATTTCAGGTGGGGACCTGAAACCGCTGAAGTTGCTGAAGCTTCTGAAAGGGGTTTCAGGTACCCCCATCCACATGGTTGATTGGGGTACCTGAAACCCCTTTCAGAAGCTTCAGCCACTTCAGGTCATTTTAGGAATTTCAGGTGGGGACCTGAAACCGCTGAAGTGGCTGAAGCTTCTGAAAGGGGTTTCAGGTACCCCCATCCAAATGGTTGGATGGGGGTACTTGAAACCCCTTTCAGAAGCTTCAGCCACTTCAGGTCATTTCAGGAATTTCAGGTGGGGTCCTGAAACCGCTGAAGTGGATGAAGTTTTTGAAAGGGGTTTCAGGTACCCCCATCCCACCATTTGCAATGGATCTGTAGGCAATCTGAAAGTGGTGTATCAACCTGAAGTAGCTGAACTGCCTGAAGGCGGTTTCAGACAACCCCATGTATAGATCCACACACAATCTGAAAGTGGTGTAGTAACCTAAAGTGGCTGAACTGCCTGGAAAGGAGATCCGAAAATATATGCACCCGTTAACCATCTCTCGCCTGTGGTCACACCGATCGCAGTCCCAAACAGTGATTGTTTTTATTTGGGTCCGTCTAGTTCCCGATAACCCCCTCCTTAACGCCCAACTTTTATTTGGGAGTACCTGGTCCTCGACAGTCGCGTTTTCCCTTCTTCTTATGTGCCACTTTTACGACAAATATTGCTGGCCGTTAGATCTTGATCTGGTGGTCGAGATCATCGTTGCAAGTTGCTCCCTTGTGCTTGGAGCACTTCCCCATGTATTTTGAAGATGCCAAGGGCCATCTTTACTTGGCCCATGCATCCTCTTGCAGTGTGTTAATTTTTGAAGTGCAATGAGGTCATCTTTCCTAGCCTCATTGCCCCAGAACTTGCCCCAAACTGAAACAAAATTGGGCGGCACATTTTCAGGTGCATCCGAACTGAATATTGGCTCTGGATGTACTTAAAACATGTGTTTGCTTTACTTTTCGTGGTATGCTGCATCACAACCACAAAGCATCCTGATTTTCTAGAGGCTTGAGATTTAGATACATTGCACATGAATCTCCCCATTCCCATGCCTTTGTGCCCAGGATGAATCAGGTCACAAATATATTTAAAACATGGTTTTTCCTTGGCCTCGTGTTTTACCGTTTCAGTCCCAACTGCATCTAGGCTTGATGCAGGCCATGATGTGGTGGTTTGTCTCTTTTTCACTCCCACACTCTCCTACCTCTCCCATTCTCCCTCTAGGCCCTTTTCTCTCTACCTTTGCTGACCGTTTTATCTCGGACCACACTAGAACCCTATTTTTCAGGTTCATTGTACCTAGGCCCTTCAAAACTAAATCCTTTCTAGTCCGTTGCATCCCCCTTGAGTCCCTTCTTAATTTCAAGGCCTCGAAGCCTTGACATTGAGACTTTCTCTCTTTTATCTTAACCTCTTCTATTTCGGAACTCAAAACAACCACCCTTTTTCAAGTTCACTGTGCCCGAACACTAACATGGGTAGTGTCCTGCAGTCCGCTGCACCCCTCAAGCCTCCCATTCTAGTCCCACTCCGCCTAGGCTTCTCCCACGCACAGGCTAGGGCCACTCTTGATGGCACAACGACACCATTTTCCTTTGTCGTCGGCCCATTCGCTGTGGCACACTACCCTTGTGCCATTTTCACTTGTGGCCTCCCCTTTCCAATGGGGCCATCTTATGATTATTTTTCTTCTCTCATTCATTCAATTCTTGTTGAAGTTGAGCATTCCCCCCTTATCGTTGTTCCGGCGCCGTAATGGCAAACCCCACATGAAATTCCTGTGCCGTGGTCCGTTCATCTTACTAATTTATGTCCTTGCCTTTTTCGGGTCACTTGGTGGTCTTTTCCCGATGTGGCGTTCTTCCTATGCCGTGCGACCGCCAAAACCGTTTTTACCACTTTGCCATGTCCGCAAGTCCTTAGCAACGTTTGTTTGCTAAAACATAATTTCTTAGGTAACCGATCTCCGTTGCTTTTGTATTTTTAATATGTGATGCCTGACGACATTCCCCAGGTTCGTCGTTGGAACGGAATTGTTCCGATCATTTTTGCCCATCTTTTCCTTGTTCCCTGGATTACGGGAAAAACTGTATTTCTCCGGTGTTTCCCGGAATCCTCTCAAACCATTTCCCACTCCGCTATTGGCTCCTCTCTTTGTCTAGTCTAAGTTCATGTGCCATTGTGACCTTCTTTACAGCCGTTCCCGCTTGCTTTTGTGTCCCACTGGTCTCGAGTCCCGTCTTGGGCCCTTGGTCCCAGCGGTCCCGCTTTAGCCACCCCTCTAGTCTTACCCTCTTCGCTCGTCCTCTTTCCTCGTATTCCTCTGCTGTGCACATTCTTGTCATATATTTTTTCTCAAGTGTCGGGACTTGATTCGAGAACCAGAGGTTCCGACACCAGCCTGCATAAGCGGAGGGGTGAGTCCCTTGCCTCACGGAGCTCATTGGGCCTCGCATATAGGAAATGGATGAACACCTGAAGGAGGATGCTTGGTCGGCTTCGGGAAAGAAGAGGGACTCTCAACGAATTCCCTGGACTGCTTGAGCATTGGAAGGAGCAATTGCTTGAGAACACAATATGGAACCAAGAATCGACGCTTTGCCTAGATGAACAAGCCTACCCACCCCATCGTGAGGGTTGAGATACATCCCCCAATGTCAAGGTTCTCTCGCTCGATGGCCCATCCCCAACCATATCAAAGCACTAGGTGGGGGTGACCTTGTGACGATACGCCCCGCGCCCTTGATATGTACGCGGGCGGGGCTGAGCCAGCTGGGACCCCTCCCTAGACGGAGGGAGGGGTCAACGAGGCTCGAAAGTCTAACAGGGAGGGGCCCTACAACGTGTCGACAGCAGGTAAGTCCAGGTAAGCTTCCCCACATCTCCCTTCAGTCTCACAGCCTTGTTCCTCCTCCTCACCGATCCTCATCACCTAGTTTACATCTAGGTGGTTATGGCCGCGCCAACATAATCTCACTCTAGGCTGGCGCTCACCAGCAGCATCTGGCGCCAGCATCCAACTCCAGCAGCACCGCGATACAGCACTAGCATAAATCGAGCGCAAGGCAGAATGCATTCCCCAGTGTTTGACTGGCGTGGACCAGTCTCCCCTTTGATAGTGTCGACGCTCCAGATATGCCCGATCTTATTGGCCTTGATGCAGCCTTGAAGCAGCGGTACCTTTTCCCAGTCGGGACTGGAATCTTCTGGATACCTGCAGACAACCATTGATGTGCATCTGATCTATGGCAGAGGTGGACTAATGGGTTGACTTTGACTTTGGGCCTGCTTTCACCTCACGTGGGGGCTCTGGACGCTGTTTTTGACCCTTGATACCCCTTGACCTTAGGCCCTTTCCTAGACATTTCTCGAACTTGGGACGTGACCTTTGACCCCTGTTTCTGGCCTTTGACCAAAAGTGACGACCCTTGCCCGCGACAGTGTGGCCATGAACTGAGTTTATTGTAGGTGGGGTGTGCCAACCCCCCCCTTTCCCCGACAATTCTTTTGACGACCTCCTATTTTCGGGGGCGCGCGCATGCATCCTCATGCGCTGTGTGCCACAGGTGTGGCATGGTCGTGCAGCCAGTGCACTGCATGTATGATCTTCATCATTGTCTGGGCTCGCCGGTGAAAGTGTCCTCGCTGACAGACCCAAGATTGGTGTTTACCTCTGATGCTTTGCGTAATGGACAACAGCGAATTGCCTCATGTGTGCGCTGGGCATGGAAATGGTCGACGGTTGTATTATCTTGTAGCCTTACTATCAATACATGCATGGGCGATAGTGTCATGGTGCCGTGTTATCCATGCCACACTGTCGGATATGGCTTGTGCGGCTCGTGTGTATGGTCGAGCTCCTTTCACAAGGATGTCTTAAATTTGGTAACTGTTTTGATCTTTTCACACAGTCTTTCTCACTTTTGTTCCTACATTTTCTAGTCTTCTTCCCTCTCCTGTTCAGGAGGACATTGCCACACTGTACTCCTCTTTATGATTTAAGCACTGGCTGACAGACTTTTGCTCCATCACGTTTCGTTTTTTGTTTACTCTCCTGTGCAGGAAGACACTGCCACACTGTACTCGTATGCTTGCCTCCGTATGATCCCGTCTGTAATCCACAGAGGGTCGTCGACGACTGAAATGTTATCATCAGCATTGACATCTGCAGCACGTGGGCTCAGAAAGAAAGCTAGTTCTATGTCTGGGATATCCTCATTCTCCACTACACCGCTTGCCAAGAGTGCTCCAGCAACACCGACCAGACATATGCAGTGCAGCGGCCCCAAATCTGTGGGCACAACTAGCTCCTGGAATAATAATATTGGAGCAGGCTATGCGGAGCCCTTGTCTCCACCACAGCGGTCTAGTTTTGCTGGCAGCCCTGAGGATTCTGGTGTGAGTCAAGGAGAAAGGTCAGAGGCAGAGTGTGGAGCAGTAGGTACGAGCACACCGGCTGCATCTCCACCTTCTCTGGTTCGTTCCGGCACTTGCGTATCAGATGGCAGTGTAGATATGAGGTCGTGCATGGATTCTCCAGGCACACCTCGTCCATTGAAACCTCGTTCCTGGTCTTGTGATGACAATGGCTTTCTACAATCTTCTGCCGGGTCCTCGTTGGCAGGAAGTGAGGTTCAAGGTGGTGAAGTTAGACAAGGGCAAGGCGGAGCAGAGGTCTTCAACGGCGATCGAAAGGGCAATGGAGGAGTCCCTGTTGTCTATGTGAATGGAGGTGAGCCGTTGCAGCTATTGGCCTATCAATACAAGAATCTTACTATGCTGATGCTACTACCTTCTCTGCCCCTAATTGCAAGTGCTGCAAGCGGTCTCATCAGGGACCAGCTACTTGACAAGGTGCGCAAACCCAATTCTTCCCCTAGTGCGGTGGAAAGCCAGTTTTTTTCTCTTCTCACTGAGCATGACCCACACAAGAATTTGATATACACTGACTTCATAAGAAATCAATCTGTAGCAGGGCTGTGCCGGCAACCGGCCGGTTGGACCCCCGGGGGTCCAACCGGAATTCCGTTTGGGTCCAAAAGTGGGTAAAAAAATAATAAGTAAAAAAAATTGAAAACATGGTTGGACTGAGCTTGCCGAGATCTCCCCGAATCCGCAAAGAAAACTTTGAACAGAGAAGTTTCATTTGGGGGGTTGGGGGATTGGGGGGGGGTTGGGGGCGCGGGCGGGGTGGGGGTTATTTCAGGGGTTGGGGGTCGGAGGTTGGGGGGTTTATGGTGAGGGTGTTAGTGGTGGGGTTTCAGCAAGCAAGGGCATCAGCAGACTTTGACAACAACGTACCTGGCTTTCTGCAAATGTTAACCTTCCGCCCAAAAACTTTGAAAAGGGGCCTGGGGGTGTTAGTGGCAGGGTAGGGACGGTTCTTCGCACCCAAATCTTTGAAAAGGGGGGTGGGGGTGTTAGTGTTAGGGGGTGCTTGTCAGTATTGTCACTGCCGTCTGGTCCAAGTTGCTCTCGATACTGGTAGGGTGATGGTACTGAGTGCTGGTCACACTGAGGTAGGATAATAGGGATAGGGGGTGCGCTGGGAGCATTAACGTCGGGAAGGGTAGGGAAGGTGGCCTATCTTGTCAGGACAGCCACCGGCTGCTGCTGCCAGTGATCACCGTGGGCCCGTCCTTGGCCTCTACAACACCGTGGGCTTAAAATTGAAAACAAAAAAAAACAAAAAAAAGATTCGTTACAGCCAACCGGGGGGGAACCGGCCCGGTCGACCGGCCTGTAGGACGGGTCCGGTTCCAGTTGGGAGAGGGCCCCCGGTCCTACTGGGCTTACATCACTGATCTGTAGCCCACTATGTGTCTTGTTGTAGCCCACTATGGCTCCAGCTGTCGCTCCGAAAATGGAAGGGGTGAGAGAGGAATCTGTACCTGTTGCAGTTGAAATTGTTGCGACTTCTAGTCGTACTTCACCAACCAAAATGCAAGAGCATGAACAGGTGATCATGACAGCAAAAGCAAACTTTCAGCAAAGAATGATGCGATGTGGACAAACCTATCGCAACAGATCAAAGGAGCCAGCTTGATTGATTGATTGATTGATTGATTGATTGATTGATTGATTGATTAGTCAAGTAGGGCTTCGTCAAATCTCTGCAAAAAAAATATGTTCGAAACAGATCTCCGGAAAGTTGGATATTAGCATTTCGTTTTTTTGTTTCACTCTGGGCATAGCAGGCGAACTAGGAAGGTAGTCATATTCTCGGAAACTGGATCTATTCTTCTCTGAAAGTGGAACCTCCATTCTATTCCGCGCAAATTTTATTTTTTCAAGATCGCATTTTTTGAAAGCCGGAACTTTGCGAAACCTTGCCTAGATCTCGCTCATAGCACTCCTCCGAAAGGCCTCACTAATAGCCGATCGACAGATATTCCAAAAAAAAAAAAAAAAAAAAAAAA
>BFEA01000352.1:513516-533192 GCA_003427395.1 Chara braunii | reverse complement strand
AATGGGAAAAGGAAAAAAAAAAAAGGGGGGGCGAGATCCTCTTCTTTTTTTATTTTTTTTATTTTGTTCTGTTGATTAGGACCGGGAATGGACAATGCAGTTTGGTGACCTTCCTGCGTTTCCCTCCCACCCAGCCCCCTGGCCTGTGTTACATGCCCAGTTGGGCGATGTACATATAAAACAGAGGATCCGCAAAAAAATGTGATGAAAAGGACTGAATGGACAATGCAGTGCAACTAGAATCTCAACAAGCAGTGTACATTCTGATACATACAAAGATGGTGGAAGACTTAGATACAAGTCCTGACCTGACCGGGACTCACCTCTCTCACGTAGTACAAGATAGCGCAGCAGAATCCTAGAATACCAATGACGAGCTCAATGTTGCAATGCAGACTAAACATACATCATCTTCATCACGAGGTGTGAAGGAGGCCTGGCGCTACACACAGGAAGAATGCGCCAGGTCCTGATCATGCACAGACGAAGAGGAGGGGAACAGACGAAGAAGAGGAGGGGGGAGATGGGGAATTCGTCAACACCAAGTCTTCGTTACAAGTCCCAAATAATCCCTCGTCAAAATGTCTGCAGCTCAACATCGAGTCTGGATCCAAATGTCACCAAGCTCTCTCTCTCTCTCGTAGTCTGCTGATGCAGTGAAGTCAGATAGCGAGAGGGTGAGAGGGAGATGGTGGACTGAGAACAGGAAGAAGAAGAGCTCTCTCTCTCTCTCTCTCTCTCTCTCTCTCTCTCTCTCTCTCACACACACACACACACACATGCCAGGTACTAACCTGTGAAGATGGCGCTGTGCTGCAGGTACCTCGAAGACGAAGCTGGAGCTATGGCGCCGAAGGTAAGTCTCCCTGGCCTCCGCCCAATCTCTCTCTCTCTCGTACTGCTCTAGCTCCTATGGCGCCCAGCGCTGAAGACTACTGCTAACGCTACTAGCGCCCAGCGCTGAAGACTACTGCTAGCGCTACCACTACTCCTGCAGCGCTCCTCCAGAGTGCTGCTGCCGAATCTTAGATTACCTCCTGCCTCCTGAACGGCACGTGAAGTGCCTGGGAAGTACCTAGGAACTACCTGAGGCTGGTCTTGCCAATGTCGAACCTTGCGTTGAAGCTCAACCAAGGGTTGTCTTGAAAACAGGCCCGAAATGGCCTGTGCTAAAACCCTGGTTTGTTGCTCACGTTTCAGGGTGGGTCAAACTGATGAGGGCCTGAAAATGGCCCTCAGTTTCAGGCTGAAAAGACTCAGGGCCGGAAAGGCCCTGATTTAGCCTGAAACGACAAAGGGCCTGTAGGCCCTTGTTTTCAGGCTTTCAGGCTGAAACGACACGGGGCCTGTAGGCCCTTGTTTTCAGGCTTTTGGCTTGAGAATGTCACGGGCCTAAAAGGGGGCCCATGCAGCCTGTTGCAGGCGCAGCATGTATCACCCCCCCCTCCTTATGAAGTCAAGCCGGGGCGAGGGCAAAGCTGACGATCTGAAGGTGGAACGTGGATGCGGGTGCGACGTGGAGCCGAAGATACCGGCTTGCCTTGCATCTTTCGTTCGTAGCGTGCGAGAACATCCGGAGCTGTTGCTTGGAGTTCCGCACGGGTCAACAACGGTCAGCTCTGTGACTGCAGTACGCAAAGCGTACCAAGTACTCGGTTGGCCTGTTGCCGTAGCGCCGCTGGGAGATGATGTTGCCGTAGCGCCGCTGGGAGATGATGTCGCCGACCTCTTGAAAACCGTCCATAGAGGGTGGGTTTTACGATCGTCCCCCGGGATAATCGTCATGTTCCCCTGGCGTGTAAAAAGCCAACTTGGAGCAATGAAAGACCGGGTAGACGGGCAAGTGGGCGGGCACCTGAATGGTGAAGGAAGGTCCTTCGGGTGCATCCCCAGTGGGTGCCACGATCGGCCAAGGCCCCATCCATTTCGGGAGGAGCTTGCGAGAGATATCTTGTTCAAGCCTGAATTCCGCGGCGGAAACCCAAACGAGATCATCGGCGCGGAATGGGCAAGGAAGACGTTGGCGATTGGCCTTTTGGCTCATGCGTTGCTGTGTCTTGGCCATCTGGTCGCGTGTCTTGACAAGTAGCTCTTGCATCCGACGCAAGAAAAAAAGATGGTCGTCGCTCTCAGCCGTTTGTGGAATGATTGTGTCCCACGACGAAGTGGCCGGCGAGTCGTGCTCGAACTCGAAGGGCGACATCTCGATAGCCGGGTGGATGGACGAGTTGTAGGCCAACTTGACATCCAGCAGCCGCTCAACCCAATCCTTTTGGTCGGGACGGATGAGAGTGTGAAGGAGAACCTGTGCGGTCTGATGCGCCCTCTCCGTTCGGCCATCAGTTTGGGGGTGGCGAGCCGAACTTGGCTTGAGAGATAAGCCCCACCGTTTGATGAGCGCCAACCAAAAATCGGACATGAACCGAGTGTCACGGTCGCAGACGATTTCCTTGGGGTAACCCTTGGTTCGAATCCAACCGTCGTAAAGAACCTCGGCTAACTTCGGTGCCTTGGCATGATAGCGGCAAGGCAAAAAACATGGAAAACTTGGTGAGTCAGTCGACCATCGTGAGAATCCCATCCACGCTGGTCTTGTGCTTGGGGAACAGTCCGGTAATGTCCATGGCAATCGCTTCCATTCGGCACAAGGGGACCGGTAACGGTCGCAACTCGCCGTACGGACGATGGTTGCGGGATTTGAAGCGTCGGCAAACTTCGCATGACTCGCAATAGCGTGTGACATCGTCAAGAAGGCCGGGCCACCAAAATCACTCGCGGAGTCGGCCAATCGTGCGATTGACTCCAAAGTGTCTGGTGGCGGGGGCATCGTGGAACTCGCCAAGAAGCCGTGTACGCAAGTGAGAGTCACTCGGTACGCAAAGGTCCTTCCCCCGCGTGTGGACAAGCAAGTACCACTCTTGGATCCGGTAGTGAGAAAGTGTCGGATTAGGCGAGGAGCAATTCGCGTACTTGTTGTGAAACTCGGGGTCGGCTTGGTAGCCGCGGATGAAGCTGTCCCGCAGGTCGTCGCCGATCTCGAAGGTCGAGTAGACTGTGGTACAATGATCCAGACGTCGTGAAAGAGCATCCGCAAAACGGTTCGACTTCTCGGGAATGTGATCGGAAAAGAAGTCGAATTGGTCGATGAAAGCCATCCAACGGGCGATGGTGCTATTGACGGTGTCTTGGGTCTTGTAGAAGACCAATGGGTTGTTGTCCGTTACCCATCGGAATTGACTTCGACCAAGGAGGAAGTGCCGCCACCGCTTGAGTGCGTGGACGAAGGCTAGGAGCTCCTTCTTGCGTGCATCGTAAATGGAGTGCACGACGGGCACTTCGGAGCTCCTTCTTGCGTGCATCGTAAATGGAATGCACGACGGACACTTTCTTGCTGAAGTACTCGACCGAGTGCCAGTCCACGCCATCGTGTTGCTCGAGGACGACACGAATGCCATAGCTGGACGCATCCGTAGTGACGCGCGTCGGCAATAGTGAGTCGTAGATTCGCAAGACCTCCGCAGATGATAGAGCGGCTTTGAAAGCCAAAAACGATTCCCGCGCAAGTCAAACATTCGATCCTCGCATTGAAGCTTGGACAAGTGGGCCGCAATCTTAGAGTATCCCTTGATAAAACGTTGGTAGTAGCCGGCAAGGCCAAGGAACGAACGGACATCCGTGACGTTCCGCGGCTCTGACCACTCTTGGATGGCTTGAATCTTGTCCGACAACGGACTGATGCCCTCCGGTGTGACAAAACGGCCCAAGTATTCCAGCTCTTGCCGGACAAATTCGCACTTGTCGCGGTTGGCTTTGTACTTGGCGTGGCGGAGTGTCCCCAACACCCATCGAAGGTGCTCAAGATGATCCTCCAATGACCGGCTATAGACGAGAATGTCGTCTAAGTAGACCAGCACGAACCAGTCCAACGTCGCACGGAACCTGTTGGTCATTGTCGCTTGAAAGGTCGTCGGGGCGTTGGTGAGGCCAAAAGGCATGACCACCCACTCAAAATGCCCGTACCGCGTCTTGAACGCGGATTTGTAGCGATCATTCCGACGAATTGAGATTTGATGATATCCCGACTTCAAATCCAACTTAGAAAAATACTTTGCGCCGCCCAATCGCTCAAGAAGATCGTCGATGCGAGGAAGAGGCTTCACATTCTTGACGGTTTGCGCGTTGAGCTTGCGGTAGTCGATGCACAGTCGTAAATCCTTGTTCTTCTTCCATACAAAGAGAACTGGCGCTCCATATGAAGAGCTACTAGGGCGGATCCAGCCCTTGTCCAACAAGTCATCGAGTTGCGCGAGAAGGACCGTAAGTTCCTCCTCGCTCATGCGATAAATGTAACCTTTTGGCGGCACAGCACCGGCCTCAAGAATGATCTCGTGAGAGATTGGTCGATCCAGCACCACACCGGTAGGTGACTCTAAGATGTCGGTGAACTCGTCAAGCAACCGCACCACACGGGGGTCTGAAGACAAGTCCGTGGGTGAAGAGTCGGTTACCACGACGGTCCGTAGGAAACATAGGCCGATTTCGTCGGGTTGCTCGTAAGCACAAGTAGCCCGGAATGACTTGGCTGTCACCACTTGGCGCCGAATCGAAGGGTGCGGAAGAGGAATAGTACACGGTACTTCTGCGGCGAAAGTGTCGCGAACGGTAAGAGTCCGCCAGTGGAAGTTGACCGTGTGATCCGCACTTGCAAGCCAAGGCATTCCCAAAATAATGTCAAAGTCCGTGTCTAAAATGTCGAACGTCACCGGTTTGCGTGCATGTGGCGCGAAATACACTGGTACGGCCTCGATGTAGCGGTCGAAAAGTTGCTGCATCCTTCCGTCCGCCAACTTGATCGCCATCGGGTTTGTCTTCCTTCGAACTTTTGCGCCAAGGCTAGCCCTTTGCATAAAGGCTTGGCTCATAAAATTGCGAGACGCGCCGCTATCCAGCAAAGCGCTGCAGGACGCTTACCCAACCAGATTGCGGACATAGAGGAGTGGTGTGTTGTTGTCATCGTACCGCTGCTTGCGAAACTTGCGGGCCACCTTGGTAACATACGCAAGGATGGCCCCCACCGCGACTTCGTCATCCGTCGGCGAAGTTGGTGGTGCATAGAAGGATAAGTACGTGTGAAGATGAGCGCATAATGTTGCGCATTGCGGTCCCGGCAAGCGGCCCGTGGTCGGGAAAGGAAGCCATGCGAAATCCTCTATGTTGAACTCGCGCGCCGAATCCCGTGAAGAACCACTTGAAGACGATAAGTCCCCGCTGCCGAATGGAGAAGATGCCGCACACACGTCTTGTCCTTGCGCACGGATGTCAAGCGTTGTTACTTGGCCATTCAGTCAACACTCGGCAGCGTGCCTTGTTCGAAGACCATCAACTTGTCCATTGCCTTGATCTCTGGCGGCTCTACTTGGAACCGCTTATGTCACGCTGCCCTTAGATCATGCCAGCTGATCTTGGTATGCAAGTCGGCAGCCACCACTCCGTACTTGGACAGGAGATTGTCCATCCATGCTTGGCACGTGCCCCCCGAGCTGGAGTATAAGTACGCGTGATGCTTGTGCTCGCTGACGTAGTGTAGCTGCAACTTGAGTTCGAACTTACGGAACCACAGAATCGGGTCCGTCTTCGTCGAATCGCAGAAGATCTCCTGATCATCGAACTTTGGAGTTGTCTCGCGTGGTTCCGATCTCGAGTGAGTGGTGGCAGTACAGATCCGCTGCTCCAACTATTGCGTGGCATTTTGCTGTAACTACGCGCCGTCCTTGAGGGATCCGACGTCAATCACCAATGCCTCGAGGCGATCGGAGGTGCTGGAAGAGTTGGCAACGGGGGCAGCGACGGTTTGTTCGAGCTGCTGGAGGCAGCTAGTGAGTTGGTCAAACACCTGATTGTTCGTTTGAACCGCGTCGTCGAGGTTGTGAATGTCCTCCTGCTGTGCAATGCACGTGGCCAGGAGGTCCGTGAGATGGGAGAGGAGTAGAGCGATCTTGTTTCCACTCTCTTCCAGCTTCCCATTCTCAGCCTCGGCCTGCCAGTCCACTGCCATTGTGAGCAAAGATCGCTCTCCGCTGAATATCTTCTCGCGTCATTGAAGTCGTTCTTCATCGGCAGCCTTTGCTGCTGCCTCGTCTTGTTGTCGCTGTTGTTCAATTGCCAACAGACGTGCCTTCTCGGTGTCCTCTGCCTCCTTCTTTGTTGCGGCTGCTACTGCATCCGATCGGTGCTTAGCTTCGGTAATCAGAAGCACCATCCGGGCCTGATAGGCCTCGTCCGTTTCCTCGGACTTCTGGTCCATGACGGCTGTTTGCGAGCGCAACAGCATAGACCAGGCCGGGGGCCTGCTGATGTGGTACTCCCTGCTGCTGACATGGCAGTGCTGTCGGCTGACGTGGCCTGCTGACGTGGGGAGGGGTGGGTGAGATAAATCGCCAAGATAAGGAGCCACTAATAAAAAATTTCAGTTTGGGCTTTGCAAAAAATTTTGAGAAAAAGAAAAAACACTCGTTTGCAAGTTTAGTAGGCCTCCCAAATATTCGGAATTACTCAGATGAGAGTACGCACAATAAGGGAATGATAACTGCAAGAGGGATTTCTCGTACGAATTTTGGAAAAAAATATTCCGGATTTCTAAATTACGGGAAATTGCAAAAGGAAATCGAAATTTTCGAAAAAAGATATTTCGGATTTTCTAACAACGAAATTTCGAATTTTCAGAAGAAAAACGAAAACAAAAATTTCAGATGTTGCGCTATTGCGATTTTCCACAACAGAAATAGCGAGAAAACAAAATCCAAGAAAAGAAAAACAAATTCGATTTTTGGCAGTGAGGTCAAAATCGTGATTTTGGGGGATAACTAGTGTGCTCTGATCGATCAATCAAGACTAATTAGCTACCTAGTCCTCGCACACGTGTCAGATCAGGTTGTCCTGATTCTCGTGCGGTGTTCCAATACCAACTGTTACATGCCCAGTTGGGCGATGTACATATAAAATCGAGGATCCGCAATGTGATGAAAATGACTGAATGGACAATGCAGTGCAAGTAGAATCTCAACAAGCAGTGTACATTATGATATATACAAAGATGGTGCTTTATAGCGCAGGGGAAGACTTAGATACAAGTCCTGTACTGACCGGGACTCACCTCTCTCACGTAGTACAAGATAGCGCAGCAGAATGCTAGAATACCAATGACGAGCCCAATCAATGTTGCAATGCAGACTAAACATACATAATCTTCATCACGAGGTGTGAAGGAGGCCTGGCGCTACACACAGGAAGAATGCGCCAGGTCCTGATCATGCACAAACGAAGAGGAGGGGAACAGACGAAGAAGAGGAGGGGGGAGATGGGAAAGTCTTCAACACCAAGTCTTCGTTACAAGTCCCAAATAATCCCTCGTCAAAATGTTTGAAGCCCAACATCGAGTCTGGATCCAAATGTCACCAAGCTCTCTCCCCCTCGTAGTCTGCTGATGCAGTGAAGTCAGATAGCGAGAGATTGAGAGGGAGATGGTGGACTGAGAAGAGGAAGAAGAAGAACTCTCTCTCTCTCACACACACATGCCAGGTACGAACCTGTGAAGATGGTACTGTGCTGCAGGTACCTCGAAGACGGAGCTGGAGCTATGGCGCCGAAGGTAAGTCTCCCTGGCCTCCGCCCAATCTCTCTCTCTTGTACTATTCTAGATCCTATGGCGCCCAGCGCTGACGACTACTGCTAACGCTACAAGCGCCCAACGCTGAAGACTACTGCTAGTGCTACCACTACTCCTGCAGCCCTCCTCCAGAGTGCTGCTGCCGAATCCTGAAGACTACCTCCTGCCTCCTGAACTGCACGTGAAGTTTCTGGGATGTAACACGCGCGAGGCTGAGGGAGAGCCAAGAGAGAGGGAGAGAGAGAGGGAGAGAGTGAGAGCACACACACACACTCACTCACTCGACTCGACTGAGGGTCGGACACAGACACAGTGGCAAGGGCACAAAGTCGAGGTCTTGGATTCCGGAATGCCGAAACAGCAAGTCACACGGAGTACGAGTACAGCAGCTGGAAACTGGTACGAGACCGGTCCCCGTACCTTACGGGGAGCCGGTATAAGTACCGGTGACACGTACGGTACCAGGGTCATTTCTGCAAAGGCCCCGAGGGCAGAACTGAAAAATGCGGTGTTTGAAAGTGGCGCCCGAATTGCAGCATGGCGCCAGTTGTCCAAAATCCTACGGTACGAAAGGAGGGGTTTGGAAAAAGGGTGCCAGGCCGAAAACGGGATGCAGCCGAAACAGCAAAAAGATAGACCAGGGATTGAGCCCTGGCGGAGTCCGTAACACTATCCGCTCCCTCTAGAAGGCAACGTCCCGGCTGCCAAAAATCATGAAGCAATGCTGAAATCTGTGAAGGATGGGACGGGGCCGATCACTGGTTAACAAGTCGAAAGGGAAGAGGGGTATAATGTGGGTGGCATGGGCTGCGGGAGTAAGAGGGAACAGGGTTTGGTACCGGTGAATGGAGTTGTCCTACTGATGAACTAGGGGGGGTTGCAGGGAACAGGGTAGTCCTACAAATGAACTAAAGGGACGGCAGGGAGCAGGGTAGTCCTACTGATGAACTAAGGGGACTGCATGGTTTGCTATAGGTTAAGGGGGAACAAAGTTAAGGGAACAGGGAACTTCTATTGATGTTCTGCTGGGTAAGGGAAACGGTGTTCAGGAAAACAGGGTATTTCTATTGATGTTCTAGTGGGTAAGGGAAACAATGGTCAGGGGAACAGGGGATGTCTATTGATGTTCTAGTGGGTACGGGGAACAATGGTTAGGGAAACAGGGATCTGCTAATGATGTTCTACAAGGTTGTCAAAGCCAGGAAAAATAAAAAAATGAAAATGTTTGTTCAGGATGCAAGGGCTGGTGTGTCCGAAGGAGTAGGAAGCAGAATCTCATGTAGGAACAGTGTCCCAAGTGTCTTGAAAGGGGTTCTGCAGCGGTCTTGACCAGGTCTTTGGAGTAGGTGGTAGAAGCGATCTTCAGCGGCTGCGATATGTAGAAGTCCAAGAAGCGTAGTAGTAGTTCAAGTGTCAAAGTCCAAGTGCTAGGGTGCGTTTGGTACACGAACTGCAATGAGGTCTGATCAGGAAGCAAGGAAGTCGCAGACTGATGCAAAGATCCATGTCACAAGTTGCTGCTCCAGTAAGTCCGCGAGTCGGGATGCCAGCCGATGAAACAGCATGGTGGGCAAACCAGCTGCATAATCTCCATGAACAGTGAGGCAGAAGGCCATCGTCCTCGTGCGCTTGCCATTAGATCCTTTATCGCCGGCGTTACGCAGGTTCACAAGCATTGGACAAGAGAGACAAGGTAGTGGAGAGGACAGATGGGACAAGGCTAGGCGAGGGCAAGGGCAAATCAGACATCAGGAATGAGGGTCAGGGGGAGGGTGGACTGTGTTCAAGGGTGTGTGTAGAGCGGGGTTAAGAGGTTGTAGCAGGGTTTATGCCATAGTTATATAGGTATCCAGGACATAGGATTAGCACGAGGCGCGGACAAGTTTCATGGCGTTCTTAAGATTAGAGAGAGGTTCCCATGTAGATTCTTCGTCGGGGTATCCGATCCATTTGACTTTGTATTCAGTGATTGATTCCGGATGATCAGATACCTGAGTGGTTCGTCGGCCGATGATGGTTTCGACAATGAATTCAGGGCCTGTGGGTAGCATGATTGGTGGAGGTTTAGGATATGGGCGGTCGGGATTCCGGATGATCAGATACCTGAGTGGTTCGTCGGCCGATGATGGTTTCGACAACGAATTCAGGGCCTGTGGGTAGCATGATTGGTGGAGGTCTAGGATATGGGCTGTCGGTGAACTGGGGCGGGGATTCATGGTATTCTTTTAGGTACTCGACATGGAAGACTGGGTGGACACAACTCATGTCAGGGGGAAGTTGGAGTTTGTAGTTGACGGGGGAGGTTTGTTCAATGATGGGGAAGGGACCGAGCCATTTGTTGGAGAGTTTTTTGGACAAGCCGTGTTCAGGTTCAAAGCGTTTGGCGGAGAGCCAGACTTTGTCCCCTACTTTGAATGACACGTCGCGTCTATGTTTGTTAGTCTTGTTGGCTTGTTGTTCTTGGGTTCGTTCAATGGCTTTGGAGGCTTCTCTCGGGAGTTTGTTCATTGTTGCTACCCATTCATTGAGAGAGGGGCAGGGGGTGGATGGGTTAAGCTGCGAAGGAAGCAAGAAGTCATAGGGCAAGCGAGGCTGGTAGCCAAGGTCGAGGTAGAATGGAGACATGCCGGTGGAAGGGCAGACCGCGTTGTTGTAGGCAATCTTGGCGGCTGTGAGCAATTGATCCCAATCGTGTTGGTGAGGATGACAATACTTCCGCATGATTCTTTGTAGAGTATTGTGAATGGAATGCAGTGCTATACTTGAGCATGGTTCCGTAGGCCGTGAAGAGGTGTTTCCAGAATTGTGAGAGAAAGCGAGGATCACGGTCACTGATGATGTTCTCGAGGAGGCCGTGATGGCGAGCAACGTGGTGAAGTATTGCCCGTCGAGGTAAGGGCGCCAGACTGTGAGGGCCTGAATCACGGCGAGGAGTTCCTTCTTGTTGCAGGGGTAATCTATCTCAGAGGGAAGGAGCTTCTTGCTTGCGAAGGCGATGGGGTAATCGCCAGGTGGAGCCTCGGGGTGAGTGGGCGAGTCCTTGGTGGAGGGGGTCTCGACGGTGTCGCAAGGAAAATGTTGGGACAGTACGGCTCCRATGGCGAAGTCGGAGGCGTCAGTGGTGACATAGAAATGGCGAGTGGGGTCGGCGATCTTGAGGACAGGGGCCGAGGTGATGGTTTGCTTGAGTAAGTCGAAAGTGTGTTGGCAACGATCGTTCCAATGGAAGGGCTCGCCCTTGCGGGTGAGTTCGTGGAGAGGGTAAGAGATCTCGGAAAAGTTGTGAATGAACGAGCGGTAATAGTTGGCAAGGTCGAGGACGGAACGGAGTTGGAGGAGGGTCTTGGGTGGGGGGTACTCGACGAGGGCCTCTAGCGGAGACAATGTGGCCGAGGTATTCGACGCTCGAAGCGCCAAACGTACATTTGCTGAGCTTGGCGTAGAATTTTTCCTCTCGGAGGATCGAGAGGACTTGGCGGAGGTGTTGAAGGTGGGACTCGAAGGTGGGGCTGAAGACAAGGATGTCATAAAGGTAGACGACGACACAGACTTCGGAGGGTTGCGGAAGATGTGGTTCATGGTAGATTGGAAGGTAGCAGGGGCATTGGTGAGTCTGAATGGCATCGCGAGGAACTCGTAGTGCCCGAACCGAGAGCGGAAGGCGGTCTTGTGGGTGTCCTCCTTGCGGATACGGATCTGGTGGAAGCCACTGCGAAGGTCGATCTTGGTAAAGTACTTGGCTCCACGAAGACGATCAAGGAGCTCGGAAATCCGAGGTAGGGGGTACTTGTTCTTGATCGTGATCCTGTTCAAGGTGCGATAGTTTGTGCACATGCGGTTTTGAGCGCATCGGTCCGGCACCGCAGGAAACGGGGCGGGACCCTCCCGGCCGTGCATCGATTTTATCCTCGTCGCGAATACATATGGAGCTTCCGCAAGCCGCTCCGACCGAGTGCGCCAGCCATACCTCTCGTGAGCCCCTACGACAGGATAGGGCCTACGCGAGGCACAAATTACCTCCACCTTACGAGAGTTGTCACCTCCCTTCGGTGGGCGTATCCCCGCCGAGCTACCAGTCCACAGTACGAAAGCTAATCAGCTGCAATCGCAGAGGTGGACCAGCCGAGGGTGTTTTAGCATTGGGGGTACGCGCGGTTTTACGCCTCTATCGGACCCGCACGCGAACCAACGCATTGGGGGGCTGAGGTTCCAAGCGCGACTCGTCGTCGGTCGACTAGGACGTATCCCACACGCCACGCGTACTCCACTCTAAAGACATAAAAATTAAAACACGCACAGATACGCACATATACAGAACGACACAGAACAAACAAACGCGATAATACTCCTAGTCCCTTAGTAGCCATCCCATAACTTTCATATGTGGAAATCGGACAGGCGTCGCACGCGAGACTTTAGTATAAACCGATGCGGGTGCATGGTCTTCCCATATCGATTAGCAATGCATGAATACGCAAGCAGTCGCAATGATAGCGTGCTATGTAGTGCCCATAATCAAGCGGTCCCTCGTGGATTCGAGTACCGCTTATGACACTCAAGTGTCAAACTCGAAGTATGGTGAGGGTCTACCCCTTCACGATATTGCACGACTGAAGGAATAGACGTGCGGCCTCCTCGGCCCCTCCGACCTTTAGGCTGAGAGTCGGGCAGGGCAAATAGGCTCTACGTGGGGGGAGATCCCTTCCATGCAGAGTCTAGGACCTGGGATGTCCTGGACAAGGACCTCAAATCTAGGCCCAGGACCAACGTCCGACTAAGAAATCTTTTAAGAAGTACTCAAATAATAAAAACAGGGTTTTCTTTCCTTTCTCAATCTCGACCCCAACTAAACCCTTGAGCGTGGGCCCCTCAGGCCACACAAACACCCAATATAGATACATACATATATATATGCAAAAGGGGGATAAGTATGTGATGATCACTTCTCACAATCACAGTGGGACTCCTCAGAGCCATATATATGTGTGATCGCAGACAGTCAAATCCAAAATCCGAACCATAGTACATACTTGCAATCACATCAAAAAGTCAACCAAGAGTCCACGCACTACACGGGGTCAACTTCCACCAACCTCTATACTCATGCCCCTTGTTTTAGCCATGCAAGCCCCACCTCTTGTCCAACCAACCATAATTAAATACTCGGTACCTTTGTTAAATGGCCATTCAATGAAAGTCCGGGTGAAAACCTTAATAAAACAACGAAAATCACCAGGACTAAAGCCTTTTAGGTTGAGCATTGAGGATGAATTGGAGTTGAGTCGTAGATCGACGAATCGGCAACCGATCTGTTATCAGTGATAATAGAAGGTGATCCTTGTTGGATCAAGTTGAATCTAGTCCTGATTTCGAATCAAACGTTCAAGAGGACCTGTAACACAAGACAGATCAATCCCTAAGCTAGATCTATGAGTCCAAATCGAGGGTAATCTCCATATCACGATTTCACCAAGAATCATTCTACTTAACTAAGCCTGAGTCTACCCCTAAGTCAGTGCCCAAGGAAAAGGTAGACCTTTGGCAGAATCTCCTCTATACAGACTGGATTGTCAGACCTGTCACCTGTCAAAATATAATTTCACTCCTCTAAACTAAGAAAATTTTGGCAGCGCTTCCCGTAGGAAAAGTGCCTTTGCAGAATATATACTGACTCAAATATGAAAACAAAATTCAAACTCTGATTCTGGAAAGCCAAATTTTGTCTAACTCCCTGAATTATTAAAAATTTGGGCAGCATCTCCTTTAAAAAGGTAGAGTCCCCAGATTTATACTAAGTCAGATAGGAACTCAGAAGCTAAACTTGAGTTCGACTTCAAGACAAAGTTCAACTGACCCCTTAGATTTGTAGAAATTTCGGCAACGCTTCCCGTAGAGAAAGTGTTATTCCAAGTTTCATATAATGCGAAGTTCAGAATCTAAAATGACTTTGACTTCTCAAGGTCCAATTTTGTCTAACTCCCTGAATTAGCAAAAATTTGGGCAACACTCCTTTTAGAAAAGGAGGTTTTTCATATTTTTACTAAGCCAAAAAGTCAGAAAAACTGGACCCTGAAGAAAACAAAATCTAACTAACTCCTTGGTTTTGTAGAAATTTCGGCAGCGCTTTCCATAGAGAAAGTGGCTTACCAAGATTTATAGAAGACCAAGTATAATAAATGATCCATGAAAATGAAGAAATCGGCCTAAGTGAAAATAAACTTAGCTCAGAAAATGCATGAATTGAAACTAACTCCTATGGCCCTAGCACGTGGCGAGCAACTAAAGCAACTACCGATCAACTGAAACTCAGACTTAAGTAGTAGCTTCACTCAGTCACATGCAGGCCAAAACCACAAAGGTAAGTACTCTCACCAGCCCCAAAGTCAGATTTATCAAACAATAGTTCATGATCTTTTAATGATTTATCCCTTTATACCCAACTTGCATAAGGCATAAAGCTAGACCACCCAATCTTATGGGAACCTGTCTAGCTCAACCGTAAACTATACACAAACACAGGGCACTACAACTTTTCTTTTCTTTTCTTTGGGCATATGACTAGGTTAGCCAGCCTAGTCGCCTTGGACCATTTAAGTATCTAAGTTATATATAAATGTATGCACTTTGTCTTTTAAGGCAACCTATGACTGAACCGGTCATATTAGATCAAGATTCAGCCTGTCCCTTCTTACCACAATTTTTATTCTTAATTCATACTCTCTTCAGTTGGTGATAAGCTATAGTCTGACCATCCAATCTTATGGAAAAATGTCTGACTAGCCTGTGCGCGGCTCCAGACTAGACCACCCAATCTTATGGGAACCTGTCCAGTCCTTTGCCTGAATTTCCCCCTTCAGAATAAAGCAAGAGAGGGTGAAGGTCATCCAATCTTATGGAACCTGCCCAACCCCCTTTCATAAACTAACAAAACATAAGAAAACCCCAAGGAAAACAAGGCAACCAAGCCATCCAATCTTATGGAAAATGCTTGGTCCCTGAAAATCAAGCACAGACAGCCCTCGCAAGTCAAAGCAACCAGACCACCCAATCTTATGGGAACCTGTCTGGTCCTTCAGGCAATCAAAAATAAACATAGCGCTGGGCCCTCCAATCTTATGGAGACTCTCCCAGCCTTTGGTTGACCCAGTCAAACATGCAATGCTGCCTTCCTCCCATCCTTCCCCGAGATGCAACCCCACAATCTGCTTTCAGTCAAACCAACAACCTGAAACTGCAATTTGTACAATCATTCCTTTAATTGAGTCTGGTTTGTCCTGAAAGTCAAAACTCAGAGTCAAACTAGGGACGCAGGCATTATAGTCAGTCAAATATTGCAAGAAATACAGATAGGGGTTATAACTGGGTTTATAGAAGGAAAGCCATGGTTACCTCTCAGTTCCCTGCCTCCATAACTCCTCCCGAGTTCTGGCAGAGCTCCTACAATCGGTGGGTTGACTCCCCACAGAGTCTAGTTGCAGTCCTAAGGGTTGCAATCCCGCCTTTCGCGTTCCTCTCGCAACAGGACTAGACTGAGAGTTAGAAAGACAGAATGAGGGGTTTGAGACTCTCGAGGTACAGGAGGGGGACAAAATCAACTTTCAGGAGAGGGCCTTGTTATCTTCCAGCGCCTGAGAGCCCCGCAATGATGGCCAACACGCAACAACAACTTGGTCAACTATAGTCAAACTGTTGTTGTTGACTTCCTAACAACCCTTCTCATCGTAGCGAAGACCCCCTCCCCTTCAGCTTACCTCCTACTACTCTCCTCAGCGAGGATAAACAGCCCAACAGCCAGTAGTCAAGTTTGTGCCCCGCAAACTGGCCCGTTGCTGCTTTGACAATGTAATGAGCAGCGCACTTGTCAAATAATGGCTTCACTCGGCCCCAATGGTAAAGTGAAAAACGCACCAGCTCAAGCAACCATAGCGTAACTTGGTCACTGCCCCATCTGTATTTGCCACCTCCTGCTCAAATGTCAAGTTGGTATTTTTCTACATGGCGGGTGCCAAGCCTGCTGATGCGTACGCAGCCAAATGGGGACTGAGCCTACGACCTCCTGAGTGCCATTCAAGTACCTCTACCAACTGAGCTTGGCTGCTGGATTCGACCTCACGACTGCAGCGCAACAGCCTAACACGCGCATTGATTGATCAGCCTCCCTCTGTGCAAAATGAGAAGGACTCCTCCGAAAACACAGGAAGATAATTTGCTTATGACACTTCCCGTATACCTCCGCTAGGTACATACACCCTTCCTCCCCCGTTCTGCGGTCGCGCAATACGTCGGTTCATAGGTACATCCTCCCGCCCCGCTGCTCGCTCCTAGTTCCCTTACTTCGGTGAGAAGAGTCGTTCCTGGGCCGTCGAATACACCTCCTAACCTTGTGGCTGGTCTCTCGCTCCCCATTCACCAAGATGAGCACCGTACCAATCAACAGGTAAGCTCCCACCCTCGCGTTGGCCTCCCTCTTTTTCCTTTATAACGTCCCTTATTAGAGGGTCGTTTTAATATACTCGTCTTCACAGGCAACGAGGGAGAAAACCACTACCGAGGTGAAATACCACGAGCTCAACCAATGGAAATTGAATCCAACGAATGAACAAGAGGTTATATGCTACCTCTCAATTCTACACTCGGTGGAATATAGGGGAGCCAGCTCTATCAGCAAGCTGGCGAAACTGGAACGAATCCTTCACTAAAAGGCGTCAAGATTCATCCTCTTCTTTTTAAAGTATTTCTTTGCGCAGCTCAAGACGCCTGTGTCGTCAAAACAACTGTTCTATTGCCGATTTCGATATTGCTACTCAACTCGCAGCTCCTCAATTCCTCGATATAGACTTTTACCCCACCCGTTTTCAATTAGAAACGAGCGAGCTCTGCGTTTTTCCGCTTTGCCCTGCTCGTCATCTCCCTCTGTTCGCGCAGCTCCTATCCTCTATCGCTCCCATACTAGCCCTCTATCGTCAAAACTAACATCGCCATTGAGTTCACCTTACCTCAAAACCCCAGATTGACCTCTGGTTCGCCTGGTTCTGCTAAGAATCGGGCAAACTATACTATTTCTACCTGATAACTTTTGTTACCCGCCATCACCGCGCATCACTATATCAATCTAACTCTCAATTCACATTACTAACACTAAAACTAGCGGTACCAACGCGCTCGTCTGTGGCAAAAACCCCAGTATCGCCTCTTACCCCATCCGTTTTTATGGAGCAACGGGTTAGATTATCTTTTTCGGCTTTCTCCTGCTCCGGCTTGCCTCCGCCATGGCTCACTCCTTCGCATGCACCCGACACTGCCCCTCGTCCCCATTCACCCTTTTTCCTATTCCCTTTTCCTCAGTGTGAGCGCCCGCTATCGTTTTCCTCCTAGCGCCCGTCGTCTCTTTCCTTTTCGGCCAGCGCAATTCCGATGCCAACATGCCTCACAGTGACAGGTCCAGCAATCCTGAAGGAAACTTCAAATGGAATCAGCTACTAGTCGGTCCGTCAATCTTCCGCCCCCACGCGCAAGCCCGACGAGCAGTGTGCTCAGCTGGTACCGCTGCCAGCCTCCCCGTCCGTGCCATAGCGCCGTAGCCCGTGACTTATGCCCAACTATCCTGGCCAGCCCAACACTTCAGCAAGCAGGAGGGCGCAGACATGCTGTGGAGCCTATAGCGTCGGCCTAGGAAAACGGGTTCCGGTGCAGATCTTGGTAGTAGTAGCAGATAGCCGATCGGGGACTTTTGAGACCGAAGTGGAAAGGGTCCCATGGGACGGCCACAGTGCAGCTTTCGCCACTATGCCCTCTTGTCCGCTCTGCTTAGGCAGAGCCCGTCACCCTCTCGAGCCCTCAACGGGCATGCTCTCACACAAACCACTCACAATAGATCATGGGTGACAAGCCGGACATCCGCAACGGGCCCGCGCCACTAAAGCCTCCTCCGCTTCGTGGGCCAATCACCCATGCTCGCAGGTGCATTGACTCCCCCGGTCCGCGTCGTAAGATGGCGGGACCAAGGACCTCTACCAGCATCTCGAACACGCAGAAACCCGAACGGACTCATCAAAAGAGGCACGTACTCAAGGTCCTCGACCCCCGTGACGGCCGCAAAATCCGGCGTCGCGTCCAGGTCAACGAGTCGCTGACGCAAAGATAAATAATAATAATAATAATAAGACAAAAAATAATAAACATATTCAGAAACTTTTGATCGTCAGAACATGTTGAACTAGGCACCGTTCTGGCGTTGGCGACGGCAAAATCAAGGGGGATAGCCCCGTCGGGCTCTCAACCCCTAGGCTCCTCGCCGCTCCGATACTCCTGTGATGTTGCCGCTGGCCTCGATCCCTGAATCTCTTTGATGATAGTCTGACGCCGTAACCGCTAGTGCTAGGCCCAAGGCAAGGTCTAGCTCTGACGGACATCTAAATAAACCGATATTGCACGACGCGCAGACCTACCGGAACGTTCTCAAAGTCACGCCGTTTGTCGATGCCACCCTCCGCACGTACGCACAAGTCATAGGCAAGCGCATCAATCAACGAAACATAATCTCTTTAATCCTAGTTTAATCAGAACAAAAAGGCCTGGCCGGCGATCACGCCAGCTCTTCAATCATCAACAATTAAAAAGATCACGCGCGCCTCAAATCTGCGCGCCCACACACTCTCTTCTCTAGTCGGCCACTCAGTCAACGTAAACCGTAGATGCAGCCGCGCCTCGCGCGGTATACTTAAACTTTTAAACCAATTTTATTTTATGTCACTTGCAAAAACCAGGGCGGATACCCTTGTAAGGGTATTCGCACCGACAACGGAGTTCCGAAGTTCCACCTTTCTTGACAAAAAGGCAGCTGGTTCCAAAGGGGCATGAACTTGGCTTAATGAACCCTTTTTCAAGGAGTTCACTGAGTTGCCGCTTCATTTCTTCGGCTTTGGGGACAGAGAGTTGGTATGGAGGGCGGCAAGGTGGAGAATGTCCGGGTTCCAAGTTGATGGGATGGGATACGCCACGATCCGGAGGTAGTCCGGCGGGTAAGGACTCAGGAAAGACGTCCTTGAACTCGCCGAGGATTGAGGTGATGGCGGGGTTGGAGGGGGGGGCTTGATCGGGTTTGTCCATCGGGAGTAAGTTCTCGGGACTTCCGTGATCAAGGACAAGACTATAGTAGGCGGAGTTGGGGTTTAGGCGAGCCATGTGGAGGAATTGGTGCGGGGTGATGGAGCCTTGGGAGGTCGGATATGGAAGATAGGGGATGTCGGGGGGGTCGGTGAGGCGAAGGAAGTTGGGGTGGGATGCGTATGGCATGTAGAGGTCTAGCCACGGGGTTCCTAAGACGATGTCGCACATCAACTGCATGACATCAAACGAGACCTGACTGCGGAGGGTTTCGACGGTCATGGTGGTCTCGGGAACCGTGTGGTCTACTACGACGGCGATGTCTTTGTCCCCTAGGCGAATCGTGATCGGGGAGTCATAACCGGTAGAGGTAAGACCGGCTTTGCTGACACACGCGTCGGTGATGAAGTTACCGGTGGCTCCAATGTCAAGGGAGGCCCGAAACTTAGTTGTAGACGCACCAAGGGTGGCGGCGATGAATTTGAGGTGGAAACGAGATGAGTTGGCGGTGGAGATGATGGTGTTGAGGCGGCGTTGTTCGTTGCCTAAGCGGACAAGCCAATCGTGTCGAGCTTGTCCGTCAACAACATCGGAGAAGGTGACCGTGGATGGGTTTGAAAGAAGGGTAGAGGAGCATGAGGCAGTGGGAGGTGTTTGCGACGCCTGGGAATCGTCCGGTGGAGGGGGCGTCACCGGAGAGGGGGAAGGCAGACGAATTGTCGATGCCAGATGAGCCATTGGTGGGATGGAGGACATCGCCGATCGGTGGGTCGATAGATGCGATGTCGATGCCGGGACAATGTCCTGGGGACTGTGTTCATGATGAGGAGGGACCCGCCCTTGCCGAGGGCGGTGATGCGGAGGTTGCGGGTCGAGTGGAGGCGGACTGGCGGGTGAATTGTGC
>BFEA01000352.1:492462-504324 GCA_003427395.1 Chara braunii | reverse complement strand
TGGGTTGTTGTTAGTCCCTGCCACAGCTCGCGTTGGTGCACAACTGTGCGATTTGCTGCATGTTGCAGGGCAATCACAACGTTGTGGCTTACTGTGTTGTATGTTGCGCACTGTTGCTGCCCTACGATGATTGCCACACTCAACGACGACTGTAGATCGAGTGGGTTGTTGTTAGTCCCTGCCACAGCTCGCGTTGGTGCACAACTGTGCGATTTGCTGCATGTTGCAGGGCAATCACAACGTTGTGGCTTACTGTNTGGGTTGTTGTTAGTCCCTGCCACAGCTCGCGTTGGTGCACAACTGTGCGATTTGCTGCATGTTGCAGGGCAATCACAACGTTGTGGCTTACTGTGTTGTATGTTGCGCACTATCCTGGTGCTCATGATGGTCTCGTGCAGCCCTGAAGCGGCCTCTTCGGTGCGGGTTGACTGGGGTGTGACTGAGATCGAGTTTGCCTCGAGGAAGTAGCAATCTTCCCCATATTGTGCCCTTTCAGACAGGCTGCGGGTGAGCCACGATATAGGCGGGTTATGCTTACGCCGCTGCCGGTGGTGAGAAGTTTGCTCTCGTTGGTGTTTGGATTCGGTACTTTGGTCTTCCAGTGGGTAGGAAATCAGTGTACCATGACTGCGACTTCTGAATAGCGTTGGGTTTCTTTCCTCCAACATGATCGTGCATTCTGGACAGTTGTCATTTGATCATCACTCAGTTTTACACGGAAGTAAGAAGGAAAGCGAGAGGGGGAGGAATCGGACGCGTACCTGTTCGTTATGGAGGTCAGCAAAATAAGAGTCTGCGGCTGCCTTGGTTGCTGTTGCGGCATGCTCAGTAAGCGCATAGTGGTTGTGGTGGTAGACTGTTTTCAGAGAAGGGCTTTGGACGCATATGTTGGTGGTGGTGAAACCAACTCGGTTGTGATTGACGCAGGGGAGGCTGTAGCTGGATAAATTGGTGTTGTTTTGGTCCGTGAGTCTGGCGTTTCAGCCTGTGTGAGGGGTGTTGCAGCTGGTACGATTGGAGTCGCTAGTGTGAAGGACTGTGGTGATCACTGTGCGCTGCTGCTACAAATGCATTTACTGCCCGCGGTTGCTATATTAGCGGCCGATTCTACTTAGTTGGCCTGCAACTGCTAGAGCCGTGCTTTGCAGTGCTCATCGTGATCGTTAAGGGCCTTGCTACAAGTGGGGGAGTCGTCAGGGGGGTCAATAGGTGAAAGTTTGACTTCAGTTGACCGGGTTGCTGATGCGTTTTGGCCATCATTGTGGGGCCCTCGGGCGTATTGAGATTTCAAGGCCCTCTCCTGAGAGTTGAGTCAGTCCCCCTCTTGTATCTCGAGAGTCTGAAATCCCTCACTCTGTCCTTCTTACTCTAAGTCTAGTCCAGTTCTGAGAGGAAGGTGGCAGGCGGGATTACAACCCGTAGGACCGCAGTAGGACTTTGTGGGGAGTCAACCCACCGATTGCGGGAGCTCTGCCGGAACCTAGGCGAGGTTCTGGAGGCAGGGAAAAGAGGTAACCATTGCTTTCCTTCTATAAGCTCAGTTATAACCCCTACTTGTACGTCTTGCTATTGCTGACTGAGTATATTGCCTGCATCCCTACTTTGACTTTCAGATTGACTTTCAGGACAAAACCAGACTTAATTAAAGGAATGATTGTGCAAGTTGTAGTTTCAGTTTTGTTGGTTTGACTGAAAGCAGATTGTGGGGTTGCATCTGGGGGAAGGATGGGAGGAAGGTTGTGTCTGGGTCAACAAAAGGCTGGGATTGTCTTCATAAGATTGGAGGGCCCAGTGCTATGTTTATTTTTGATTGCCTGAAGGACCAGACAGGTTCCCATAAGATTGGGTGGTCTGGTTGCTTTGACTTGCGAGGGCTGCATGTGTTTGCCTTTCAGGGACCAAGCATTTTTCCATAAGATTGGATGGCTTGGTCGCCTTGTTTCTTTGAGGTTTTCTTATGTTTTGCTAGTTTCTGAAGGAGAGTTGGCAGGTTTCATAAGATTGGATGACCTTGACTCTCTCTTGTTTTATTTTTGAGGGAGAAATTCAGGCAAAGGACTGGACAGGTTCCCATAAGATTGGGTGGTCTGGTCTGGAGCCACGCACATGCTGGAACTAAAAGGTTAAATTTCAAATTTGTTTATATTTTATACTACTTATTTATGAACAGGCTAGTCCGACATTTTTCCATAAGATTGGATGGTCTGACTATAGCTTAATACCAACCAAAGAGAGTATGAAGTAAGAATAAAAATTGTGGTAAGAAGGAACAGGCTGAATCTTGATGTAAGATGACCGGTTCAGTCATATGTTGTCTTAAAAGACTAAGTGCAGATAATTATATATAACTTGGATATTTAAATGGGTCAAGGCGACTAGGCTGGCTAACCTAGTCATATACTCAAAGAAGATAAAAGTTGTAGTGCCCTATGTTTGAGTATATTTTAAGGCTGAGCTAGACAGGTTCCCATAAGATTGGGTGATCTAGCTTTATGCCTTATGTAAGCTAGGTATAAAGGGGATAAATCATTGACAAATCATGAACTATTGTTTGATAAGGTTGGCTTTCGGGCTGGTGAGAGTATTTACCTTTGTGGTTTGGCTTGCATGTGGCTGAGTGAGATCACTACTTAGTCTGAGTTTCAGCTGGTAGGTAGTTGTTTTACTTGCTCTCCACGTGCTAGAGCCATTTCTTGCATTTTTTTAGCTAAGTTTATTTTACTTAGGTCAATTTCTGCATTTTCTGGGGTCTTTTAGTATACTTGGTCTTGTATAAATCGTGGTAAGCCATTTTCTCTATGGGAAGCGCTGCCGAAATTTCTGCAAAACCAAGGTGTTAGTCAAATTTTTACTTTCAAAAACTCAGTTTGTCTGAGTTATATATATGACCAGTAAAAATCTAGGAAGTCTTCTTTTCTAAAGGGAGTGCTGCCCAAATTTTTACTAATTCAAGGAGTTGGACAAAATTTAACTTCCCAAAGTTAGATATTATTTATGTTCTCATACCTAAGCTAGTATAAATTTTGAGAAGGCACTTCTCCTATGGGAAGCGCTGCCGAAATTTTCTTAGTCTAGAGGAGTAAGATTATATTTTGGTAGGTGGCGACTCTGACAATCCACCCTGAATAAGGGAGATGCTGCCATAGGTTTGCCTTGCGTTGGGCACTGGCTTAGAGGCAAACCTAGGCTTAGCTTGTAGAAAAGTCTTAGGTGAGAATGTGTTATGAAGCTGTATTCTCCATTCACTTATAAACTTAGCTTGGGGGTTGGTCTGTCTTGTGTTACAGGTCTTATTGATTGATTGATTCAGGATTTGGGCTAGATTCAACTTGATCCCACGAGGATCATCTTTTGCTATCAGTGATAACAGGTGAGTTGCCGATTCGTTGGTCTATGGCTCAACTCCAATTCATCCTCAAATACTCAACCTAAAATACTTTAGCCCTGATGATTTTTATTGTTTTATGAAGGTTTTCACTCGAACTTTTATTGAATGGCCATTTAACAAAGGTACTGAGTATTTAGTTATGGAAGGTTGGATAAAGGCTGGGGCTTGCATGACTTAAGCGAGGGGTATGAGTATAGAGATTGATTGAAGTTGACTCCGTATAGTATATGGACTTTGGTTGACTCTTTGATGTGATTGCAGGTATGTTCTGTGGTTCAGATTTTGGATTTGACTGCTTGCGATCACACACATATAAATGGTTGTGAGGAGTCCACTGTGATTGTGAGAAGTGATCGTCACATACTTATCTTCCTTTTACATATGTACATGTATATACTTATATTAGGTGTTTGCGTGACCTGAGGGGCCCACGCTGAAGGGTTTAATTGAGGTCGATATTGAGAAAGAAAAGAAAACCCTTTTTTGTTAATGCTTCTTAAAGATTTCTTAAGTCGAACGTTGATCCTGGGCTTGGATTCGAGGTCCTTGTCCAGGACATCCCAAGTCCTAGACTCTGCATGGAAGGGATCACCCCCCGCGCAGAGCCTAATTGCCCTGCCTACCGGGACACTCAGCCTAAAGGCAGGAGGTGCCGAGGAGGCCGCACGACTATTCCTTCAGCCGTGCAATATCGTGAAGGGGTAGACCCGCACGATACTTCAAGTTTGACACTCGAGTGTCATAAGCGGTACTCGGATCCACGAGGGATCGCTTGATTATGGGCACTATAGTACGCCATCATTGCGACTGCTTGCGTATTCATGCATTGCTAGTTGATATGTGAAGGCCCAGCGTCCGCGCGGTTTTATACTAAGTCTTGCGCGTGTCGCTTAACCGATTTCCGCATCAAAAAGTTATGGGATGGCTATTAAGGGACTAGGAGTGTCGTCGCATTGTTTGTTCTGCGTTGTTCCGTATATGTGTGTGTGCGTGCGTGTTCTAAATTTTATGTCTATTAGAGTGGTGTGCGCGGGGTGTATGGGAAGCGTCCTTGTCGAGGGACGACGGGTCGCGCTTGGGACCTCATCCCCCCCAAGGCGTCGGTTCGCGTGCGGGTCCGATAGAGGCGTAAAATCGCGCGTACCCCCTATGCTACAGTGGACGAGAAAACGCCCTCGACTGGTCCACCTCTGCGAATGCAACTGATTAGCTTTCGTATTGTGGGCCGGTAGCTCGGCGGGGATACGCCCACCGAAGGGAGGTGACAACTCTCGTAAGGTGGAGGTAAGTCGTGCCTCGCGTAGGCCCTATCTTGTCGTAGGGCTCGCGAGAGGTATGGCTGGCGCACTCGGCCGGAGCGGCTTGCGATAGCTCTATGTGTATTCACGATGAGGGATAGAACAACTCCTGCGTGACGCGGCCAGGAGGGTCCCGCCCCGTTTTGTGCGGTGCCGGACCGGTGCGCTCGACAATGGGCCTGAAAGGGGGCCCGTGCAGCCTGTTGCAGGCGTTGCATGTAACATCTGCGTTCCCGGTTTGGTAAGTGCCACGTCAGCCGCAGTGCCACATCAGCAGTGACACATCAGTAGCAGTGCCACGTCAGCAGTACCACTACAGTAGCAGTGCTACGTCAGCAGTACCATGACACCAACAGTGCCACATCAGTAGTACCACGACAGCAACAGTGCCACGTCAGCAGTACCGCAGCAGCAGTGACACGTCAACAATGCCCCGCCGCCATGACGGTTCTAGTCTTGGGCATGCTTGGCCAACTGGCCAGCGAGTCCATTGCCGAGTTCCGACAGCGCATCCAAGATCAGCTCGCACAAATTGAAGCTAAGGAACAGTGCCAGGCGGCAGCCGAGGCTGCCCGCCTACAGGCTGAAGTGGAGGAAGCGGCTGAAGAGCAGCGGCTTTAGGCCGCAGCTGACGCAGATGCCCAGGCCCCTCGAAAGCAGGCCCAAGATCTGCTGCAGCGGCACGAAGCCACCAGCGTCGACAGGCTCAAGTTCTGCCACTTTGAACCATCCGACGGCCATGACGACGCAACACCGAAAGAGCAGCACAAGGAGTTTCTCTCCAAACTCGTAACTCGGTTGGTTTACACTTGTAACCACCTTCAGTCCGAGTTAGAGAAACAACACCAGGCAGTGGAGAAGCTCCGACAGGCAGTGAAGAAGCTCCGACAGGCAGGGCGGAACCACAAGGATGCTACACGGACACTTCATACCCGTCTACAGGACTTAAGCAAGCACCACCAAGACCAGATGCCGGTGAATCCAACAATGCAGCCTCTACCCGCCAGTTGGACCAACGAGTTGATCATGTTCTTGTAATGCTCAACAACATCAGCACCTTCGCCACACCGACCTCCTTCAGCGAGCAGCTCGACACCTTGAAGAAGAAGGTTCAACAACTACACCAGCTGCCTGACAACGATGGCAGCACCAGTGCATCGCGGCAGTACAGGATGCCGACGTTCCTGATCGAGAAGTTTGACGACTATACGCATCAGGACCTGGTCCCCTGGTGCCAGGGCTTTTCGACGGAGCTTCGGATTCATCAGGTCCCCGATCACTTGTACATCTCGACGCTGTTCCTCAACGCCAAGGGTGGATGCCAAATCTGGCTCAACCACATGGCAACCATCCACGACGTTCGGGTCTCCGATTTGCACAAGAAGATCTCCTGGGACGAGATGACGAGGGAATGGAAGTGGTGGTTCATTGTCGACGACACCCCGACGCTCGCCATTAACCGCCTCTTCAGCATGACTCAAGGCAACACACCAACACGCGACTGGCTCACAGGATGGCAAAAGATTGTGGCAACACCCGATCTTGACTTGCCATTTTCGCATCTGCGCCGGGAGTTCTACAATCGGTCGTGTGCCGCCTTGAGCCTCGTACTTGGTGATCGAGACCAGTACACGACCTTCCGCCGAAATCATCGACAAGGTGCGAGAGATCATCAAGACCAACCGGGCTGCTGCACACGAGAAATCAGCATGGCAGCCAGCCTATGTGGAGAGAGGAAATTTGGTCCGCGTCCGCAGCCTGTCGCTGCAGTCCAACCGGACAACCTTGTGGAAGACCCGACATCCACCCCAGCATCACGTGAGGGAGATCAGCTGGTCGTCGTCCAGCCCCGAAGCAACTACAACTCCCGTCGAAAAGGGAAGGTGAAAACAGCATCGCTGACCGGAAATGGACAGCCGGTACCATGGGTCAAGTTCAGCTTGACCGAGGCCGAAAACAAGTACCGCAACCGATACGGCTGCTGCTATTGGTGCAAAAGCACCAAGCACAAGACCTCCCAATGCCAAGACCAAGGCAAGGAGGATGTTCGACCTCGAATCAGCTCGGGAAACTGAGCTGCGTGGGAGGTGAGTCGACTCCACCTCTCACTCCGCCAGATTTCGGCCGCCTTGGTAGCGGCCTCCTACACATTTTGGGAGAATGCGGATGTCGCGAGTCCTCGGTTCAGTTACGAGGATTACGCTGTCCACTTGGTCCCACCGTTGGACCAGCCACTCCACGTGCAAGACTCCACCGCATGCAAAGTTTCATCACCATCGACAACCGATTCGGCAGCTTCGCCGCCAACTTTCGTCGAGGATTCGACGTCATGGTCAAGACTTGAGAAACTGGACCCGTTGACGTTCGCCGACTTCCAATGGATGCCCCTTCCCCCGACCGGTCGATTGCCAAAACCGCATTGCAACGTGCTCATGGCACAATTGCGGGATTACTTGCACACTGCAGTACCGACTCCGTTGATGGATGCCGAAGTAGAGGTTGTTGACCTTCATGACTACGTTGTGAAGATTGACCGCGAGTTTAGGACACAGTGGTACGACACCAACGACGCGCCATTGCTGCACATACGCATTTAGATCGGAGAAGTGACCTGCAGCGCTGTGATCGATAGCGGAGCTACTCGCAACTATATGAGCCAAGGTTTTATGGTACTCGCTGGCCTGGGGCCACACATTCGGAGGAAGTCGCAGCAAGTCACATAGGCTGACGGTCACACACACAAGTCAATCAACCGGTGCATTGATTCCGTCCCCGTGTACTTCGCCCCGCATGCAAGTGAGGCCGTGTCCTTTGACATTTTGGACACCAAGTTCGACGTGATCTTGGGCATGTCGTGGCTGCGAAGCGAGGATCAGCCGGTGAACTTCTACCGCCGCACCATTCACATTCGTGATCGGAACGGAGTACTAGTCTTGTGCACGGTGCCTCCACCTCACCCTTCGATCAGCTGTCATCCGCCACGAGCATTTGAGCTTCCATCACCCGGGATGACATCGAGGAGATGGGCGTGTGTTTTCTCCACGCCCTCCCTCCCCATGATATCCCATCGACGGACGCATCGACGGACCCACGCATCACAAAGCTTCTCGATGCTTATGGCGACGTTTTCGAAGCCCCGCATGGAGTCGTACCAGATCGGCCAATCCGCCATGAGATCATCCTCAAGGCCGGGGCCGTACCTCCGCGTGGTTGCATCTACCGCATGAGCGAGGAAGAGTTAAGTGTGCTACGGCACAACTCGACGACCTTCTTGAGAAAGGCTGGATTTGGCCTAGCTCTTCGCCATACGGTGCCCCCGTTCTCTTCGTTCGGAAGAAGAACAAGGACTTGAGGTTGTGCATAGATTATCGCAAGCTCAACGCGCAAACCGTCAAGAACGCCAGACCTTTTCTGCGCATTGACGACCTCCTTGAATGGCTGGGCGGTGCAAATTTTTTCTCCAAGCTTGATCTCAAATCGGGATATCACCAACTCGAGATCCGGCAGGAGGACCGCTGCAAAACCGCGTTCAAGACGCAATATGGGCATTTCGAACGACGGGTTATGCCTTTTGGCCTTACGAATGCCCCGACCACGTTCCAAACGGCTATGACGACGGAGTTCCGACACATGCTGGACATATTTGTACTCATCTACCTCGATGATATCTTGGTGTACAACCGAAGTTTGGACGAGCATGTGGAGCACCTGCGCATTGTTTTGGAGCGGCTACGACAAGCCAAGTAGAAAGCCAACCGCGACAAATGTGAATTCGCGCGGCAGGACCTCAAATACTTGGGCCATTATGTGACGCCGCAAGGCATTCGTCCGCTTGCGGACAAGATTGAGGTCATCCACGTATGGCCCAAGCCCACCAACACCACGGACGTTCGCTCATTCATGGGGTTGGCAGGCTACTACCAACGCTTCATCACGGGGTACTCGAGGTCTGCCGCACCATTGACGAGATTACAATCGCCAAAGGTGCCATTCGTATTCACCGACGAAGCATGCCGGTTATTTCAAGACTCAAGACGACCATGCTCATGGCACCCGTCCTTAGCATCTATGACCCCACCTTGCCAACGAGGGTGACAACCGACACCTCCGACTATGGTGTTGGGGCAGTCTTGGAACAACACGACAGAGACGACTGACATCCCGTGGAGTACTTCAGCCACAAGGTGCCTCCCAACAACTCGCTTGATGATGCAAGGAAGAAGGAGTTGCTCGCGTTCGTGATGACTCTCAAGCGATGGCGACACTTCCTCCTTGGGCGTCGTAGGTTCACATGGGTTCTTGATAACAACCCGTTGACCTACTACAAGACGCAAGATACGGTGAGCAGCACTATTGGATGATGGATGTATTTCATCGACCAATTTGACTTCACATTGAAACATCTCGCCGGCCTCTCCAATCACGCAGCAGATGCACTCTCGCGAAGACCCGATCTTTGCACTACGACATATCATGCCTTCGCATTCGACAAGGAACTCCAACGACATTTCATTCGGGGTTACTAGTCCGATCCTTAGCATCTACGACCCCACCTTGCCAACGAGAGTGCCAATCGACGCTTCCGACTATGGTATTGGGGCAGTTTTGGAACAACACGACGGCGACGACTGGCATCCCGTGGAGTACTTCAGCCACAAGGTGCCTCCCATCAACTCACTTGATGATGCAAGGAAGAAGGAGCTGCTCGCGTTCGTGATGGCTCTCAGGCGATGGTGACACTTCCTCCTTGGGTGTCGTAGGTTCACATGGGTCACTGATAACAACCCGTTGACCTACTACGAGATGCAAGATACGGTGAGCAGCACTATCGGACGATGGATGTATTTCATCGACGAATTTGACTTCACACCGAAACATCTCGCCGGCCTCTCTCAATCACTCAGCAGATGCACTCTTGCGAAGACCCGATCTTTGCACTACGACACATCATGCCTTCGCATTCGGCAAGGAACTCCAACGGCATTTCATTCGGGGTTACCAGTCCGATCCGGATTTCGCCACTCTATATCCACAACTATCTTCGGATCACCTGCCGGCCAGCAATTATCGCATCGTCCACGGGTACTTGCTTCTCCACTCGCGAGGCAAGGACTTACTCTGCGTCCCACGAGACCGTCGTCTTTGAATTTGCCTTCTTGACGAGTACCACGACTCGCGAATCGCTGGCCATTTCGGAGCCAATCGAACTATTGCACGACTTCGGCAACAATTTCGGTGGCCCCACGTCATCCCCGATGTCACTCGGTATTGCGACTCTTGCGAAGTTTGCCGTCGAAGCAAGTCCCGCAACCGCAATCCCTACGGCGAGTTGCGCCCGTTGCCTATTCTCCGAGAACCCGACACCTCCATTGCTATGGACGTCACCGACCCGTTTCCCCGCGACCGCTTCGAGCACGACGGCATCCTCACGGTTGTTGACCGTTTGAGTAAGTTCGCGCGGTTTCTTCCATGCAAGTACTACACCACAGCTCCCGAGCTCGCGCGGCTCTTGCACACCTACTGGATCTGCAGCCACGGTGCTCCGGAAGACATCCTCAGCGACGGCAACACTCGGTTCATGTCGACATTTTGGATGAAGGAGTCCGGCACCGAAATGAAACCAAGTTTGGCTCGGCACCTACAAACAGACGGGCAAACGGAGAGAGCACATCAGACTGCTCAAATGATGCTTCGTACGCTCATCCGTCCGGATCAAAAGGATTGGGTTGACCCCGACATCGAGTTTGCCTACAACACTTCGTTGCATCCGGCGATTGGCATGACTCCATTCGAGTTGCACCACGGTGGCCGGAAAGGCCGTATCTTCGCTGATCTTCTCCTCCCACGAACTGTCGACATAGACGCCGCTTGCTCTCCCGCCTCCGTCCGGAAGTACAGGGAATTGCTGACTCAAGCCCGTGCGAACGTGCACAAGGCTCAAGTCCGCATGCGGCAGCAAGCCAACAGGCATCGCGTGCCGTGTCCCATCCGCGCCGGCGATCTGGTTTGGGTCTCCGCGGAAGAGTTTGCGGTTGAACAGGATGTTTCACGCAAGCTACTCCCCAAGTGGTTTGGACCATGGACCGCCCTTTCAGCCGCAGGTGACAAGCCCGACGGCCCATCCTTTGTGATCGACATCCCTCCGCATCTGCCGGTCCATCCAGTCTTTCACGCGTCGAAGCTGGCCACATATACATCGGCTAAGAGCGACGATTTCCCGGGCCGACGATCGCAAGACCCTCCTTCTATGGATGGTCATCAGGAAGTCAACCGCGTCATCACGGATTGCAAGTACAGCAACAAGCCTCGACAGTACAAAGTTACCTTCAAAGCATGCGATCTTGACGACACTCGATGAATTTCACGAGCAGATTTGCAAGCATCCGCACCTCTGATCTACGCTCACTACGAACGACAAAGATTAGATTAGGAAGCTTCACGACCTGCCCCTCCCACCCGGACTTTGGCCCCTCCCTCCGATAGGCAGCTTCACCCTCGTAGGTAAGCTAGGTCTTTCAAGGAGGGGGGGGGGTGTGGCATACTGCGCACCACACGGGCCTGCAGAGCCCAACCAGGCGGAATAAGGGCCCTCCAGGCCCTGTGTCGGTCAGCCTGAAAGCCTAAAAAGGAGGGCCATTTTCAGTCCCTCATAAAGTCAACTTTTCCTGAAACTTAGGCGCCAGACCAGGGATAAGCGCAGGCCACTTTTAGGCCCGTTTCAAGACAACCTTTTTTTGAACTTCAGCGCCAGGGTCTGGCACGATTCGGCATTGGCAAGAGCAGCCTCCCAGGCGGACCAGCACTATATAGTACTGGTCTGCCCTGCAGGCTGCAGGCAGGAGGCAGTTGAGGAGGCAGTCTTCAGAATTCGGCCGCAGCACTCTGCAGGAGCGCTGCAGTAGTAGTAGATAGCCATAGGAGTAGTCTTCAGCGCGGGGCGCTGCTAGGATCTTAGAGTAGCATTGGAAGAGAGGGAAGTGGCGGAGGCCAGGGAGACTTACCTGGGAGCTTACCTGTGGCGCCATAGCTCCAGCTTCATCTTCGATGTACCTGCAACAAGGCGCCACCTTCTCAGGTTAGTACCTGGCACAAGAGAGAGAGAGAGAGAGAGAGAGAGAGAGAGAGAGAGAGAGAGAGAGAGAGAGAGAGAGAGAGAGTTCTTCTCCTTCCTCTTCT
>BFEA01000352.1:461469-480552 GCA_003427395.1 Chara braunii | reverse complement strand
AGAAGAAGAAGAAGAAGAAGAAGAAGAAGAAGAAGAAGAAGAAGGAGCCGAGGAGGAGAGAGAGAGAGAGAGGGGACTGGCGAGGGGAGGGAGGAGAGAGGCCTCCAACTCCCGATACCTCAGGCGGCTATGGCCGCCGGCACACCCAGTTGCCGCTGCTGCTGCTCGCTCGCTGCTGCTGCGCTAATGCTGCGCTGCTGCTCCTCGCTGCTCCTGAGCTAAACTTAGCGCCAGCGCTGTATCGCGCTGTACCATACCGTACCGGTAGAATGCCGATAGGTCGATGCTGGACTGAGGCTGGACCGGTTCTTTATACCGGTGGGGCAGAGGCCGGCCTCAATGCTGCGAGGCCTGGCCGTGCCCTGAACCGTCCAGATGGATGGTTCAGCCCCAACCGGCGGGCGGCAGCCTCAAGAGCGCCGCCAGGCCCAAACGGTAATGTCGTTTGGGCCTGCCCGTCGGGTCTGGTCCAAGGTGAGGCCTTTATGGCCTGTAGTACCCCCAAGGTCGGGCCTTTAGGCCCTGATGTGTCCCTCTAGCCCTAAGTCGGGTCCGGTAGGACCCGTGTGGCGTCGAAGATGTAACATGCTGCCTCCTCAAGCAGTGCCCCAGCTATGGCTGCCCAAGTTCCCCTTCGAAGAGGAAGAAGACTGAGGGCTGGAAATAGTGCCGCTCACGTACTCCCGTTGCCACTTCCAAAAAAATGAGAACATAACCTCAAACTTGTCGGCCTCTCCCTACTTCTACCCGACTTCCCTAGACCTACAACAAAACAGTCACCTACAAACCTATCTGACCGTCGAAACAGCAAACATCAAGGGCCAAACAGTCAACATCTGCGTACATGCATCTGGATGGAAATCTAGACTACGGGGACCCAAGACTAGGACACACAAACGACAGACCCACGGGCCTACCAGTTTCCAGAAGAGCAGAAAAGGACAAAACAGCAAGACCTGAAGGGTCTAAGACTGCCAGATAGAGATAACCAGTGACAGGTTCACGGATCAAGCCCAGTAGGACTCAAAGCTAGTAAGCAACACATACAAACTGTAGGTCATGGAAGGGCTCAGAATAGGGAAACAACAGGCAAACTTAGTGTACAGCCCGCGTGAGCAACTGCAATTCATTGCATTCTTACCCTCCCGGGGAGTGAGGACCCCGAGCTAGGAGTGTCCACGAGGAGACTGTTTGAGCAATTGCCCTTTCTGTTCAGCCTCGTAGAACCGCACAACCAAATTTGCAGACTTGAGAAGTTCCTTCCTTGTAAATCAACGGTCCTCTGTTTGAGGTTTGAAGCGGAACTTCACAAGGTATTTGCAGTTGGGGCCTGTGCCCCACTGATCCTCAATTCTCTCAACTTCATATCCCTTCCCAAGGATGGGAGGTCCAAACGATGGTGGCCTATCAGAAAATGCATCAGCAGGAGTGAAAGGTAGCATTTTTGAGGCATGCAAGACCGGATAGGTCCTGATATGTGGGGTTACAACAAGCATATAGGAGGGTCCAAATGGATCTGCCCCCACAGTATTAAGCACCTCCCATGGGCCATAGTAAACAGGCAACAACTTTCTTGATATGTCATGTTCGTCAGTTAGTTCAGATGTTTTCACCCAGACCCAGTGACCTGGCCGTATAGTAGAGGGAGAGCGATGCTTATTAACCTGTTCGATCATCCTCTTTTGGGCCTTGAACATGTTAGTTCTGGCTTTCTCTAGGTCTCTTCATAACTTTTGGTGAATTCTGCAGTCCCAGGAGTCGGTCTAGGTTTAGCCTTGTCAACAAGAGGTTGTCTTGGATCTCTGGCAAAGTGCAACCTTTAGGGTGTCAAGCTTGAAGTGATGTGAACAGACGTGTTATACATCAGTTGTGCCCTGGACATATGTTTGTCCCAGTCCTGCTGATCAGGTGTGATCACAGGACGCAACAACTGAAACAAGACTTGGTTCATTTCTTCAGCCTGTCCATTGGCTTCAGGATGCCGACCAGAAGTCATGTCTAGCCTAGAATGAAGGCAGTCTTTGTAGAAAGACTGCCACTCATCAATGCAAAATCTAGGGTCTATGTCGCTAACAATGGAGGCTGGGTACCCATGGACATTAACCCACCTCTCAGCAAATAAACTCAGCAAACTTAGAGAAACGATTAACACACACCATTACCTGTCTCATGCCACGTGGAGTAGTCTTGCCCAAATCAATGAAGTCAATGGATACAGACTCACCAGGACCATCAAGAACAGGCAAAGGTTTGAGTAGTCCTATAGGAGGTCGTTTGTGGGCCTTGTTCCTTTGGCACAAGTCAGAACTCTCCAAGTACTTGAGTATATCCTTTCTCATTTTAGACCAATAGAAGCGCTGGATCAGGCCAGCATAGGTCTTTAGGAACCCAAAATGACCACGAGCATCATGACATTCTGAAATTAGACAAATTATGATTTTTTGGTCGTCAGGAATACACAAACGTTCCTCCCCGTTGCGACAACAATACTGAGGTTAAGGCATAGCCAGGATCAAAATTGGGGTCAATTTGCAGATTTCTAACAATGGGACCAAAGACTGGGTCCTAAGGCGGTGCATTTGCAATGGCCTGCCTAGTAGAATCCCCAAATGAGTAAGTATGCACAATGGCAGCAAAAGCGTTAGGTCTATGAGCGAGTGCATCAACCACTCTATTATAGCATCCTTTCTTGTGCTTCAGTTCAAAGTCAAAACCATCTATAAATTGAATGTACCTCGCCAGTCTGTCATTCAACTCCCCTTGGGTCTTCGTCCACTCCAATGTAGAATGATCTGAATAGATCTTGAAGTGTTTCCACTGTTTGAGGGCACAAACCAGAGCATACAATTCCTTCTCATAGGTAGATGCCTAAATGCGCTGCAATTTTATCTTCTTACTCGTGAATTCTAATGATTTTTGACCAGTCCCATCATCTTGCTGCAAAACTGTACCTACACCATACTGACTTGCATTTGTGGTCAACACAAATGGCACGGTAGAGTCAGACAGTTTGAGCATAGGTGTTTGGGTAAGAGTTTTCTTCAGTTTTAAGAAAGCCAACTGACATGTGGGTGTCCACCTGACGGGGACATCCTTAGCCAGCAGGTTAGTCAGAGGGGTTGGCAATAGTAAAGTTCCTTATGAACTTCCTATAATAGAATGTCAAACCCATGAATGACCTGATATCTCTAACTGTTTGAGGTTGGGGCCAATCCTTAACAACAATCACCATTCCCCTCTGCATAAATGACATGACCCAAATACAAGACATAAGAGGCACCAAAGGATGACTTTTCTTTGTTAATCTTGTACTTGTTTTCTCTCAAACCTGCAGGTTGTTACCTATTTGTGAGACATAAGCGACAAACAGGTTGTTATGATCAGTTTCTTAGACAAGTTGTAAAACTCTCCTACCCTCAAGTAATAGCAACTTGTCTCAGGATGATAGTCAGTAGCTAAGACACATGCTCCCCCTATGCATTCTTCAATTGAACATTGGGCAGGGCCCAATCAATTGAAGGGTTAGTGGTTTTAAGCCACTTAAGACTCAGGACCATGTCAAAGGGAAGGTGAGGAAACACATAAAAGTTAAGACTCTGTCGCACTTCCCCCTTCGCATCAAAAGTGATTGGAACACCTTTGATCACCTGTTTGACAGTGACCGACTCAGAGTTACCAATCCGAATCTCCAATGGGTGCTCTTAAGTCCAAAACTTTGAGACCCAGATGGAGTTCGAACTCTATTTGGTGAAATGAAGTTCCTGGTGGCTCCATAGTCCAATAGGGCTTTCAGTTGGGTCTTGTTGATGAGCGGTTTGAAGAAGATCAGTTTTGATTTCACCTTCCTTTTGTCTTTCAACTAAATGAAGAGGGAACAAAGCTGATCAAACTCACCCTGAGATAGGGGCTCATCTGCAAAGGGCTCAATGTATGAGTACATCGAGTCTGTTGCACCCTCAATGGGGTCTGGCACACAGGCTGAATCATATGCAAAAGGAGATGAATTCGGTTCAGCAAGGGTGGCTGCAACCTATTCTAGCCTGTCTATTTTTTTGAACTGTTGCCCCAGGTTGGGCACTCTTTCACATAGTGATTGCCCTCCCATATGAGGCAAACACCCTGATCCTTCCTCATTTGCCAGACTGTTTCCTAGATTCTCAGATCTCTCCAGGGAAAAGAGGCAGGATCCATTGGGTAAGTTGGGCATCTAGCAAACTTGGGTAAGTTAGGCTTCTGTGGACCACTGAGGTGTTTGCATGACCCCTTCTTGGGACTAGAGTTCCTTTGACCTTGGAATTGAGTGCCCCCTTTTGAGAAGGCCATCAATGCCTGGGTAACTGCAAGAGCAACCTGCTCTGGTGAGAATCTTGGATCTTGGCCAGCTGGGGGAGTAGATCCACCTTGGCCAGGACCTGCAGAATCATCATCAGATTCCATACCATACATGCCTCCGTTTCCCTTCCTCCTCCTTTGGGAAGAGGAGTTGCTTCCCTTTTGGGAAGTGGACTGGATCTGAAGTGTCGCCTCCATATCCAGTGCTGCGCGGCCAAAGGTCCTCCAATCTTTGTGGCCTGCAGTGTACAGGGTTGTGGAATACTATTTTGGAGCTGCCCTGACAAACCAAGTTAGTTTGTCAACCTCAGACATTTCTAGACCAGGTGTGGGGGTAAGGCGCTCGAATGCTATGTAAAGTTTGGTCAGGGGTCCCTACCATTTGCTTCGGCCAATTTTGACTAACTCGTCTGCAGCCGTTCGTACCTTCTCCTTGTCAGCAAAATGTATCTCCAGACCCCGACAAATGTCATCCAATCCTACTGCAACTCCCCAATCATCCAGCCGTTGTTGGGCCTTGCTGGCCTGAGAAGTATCCCACTTGAGAGTTGAGCCCCCAAGCAGAGCCACTGTAGACTGCACCTTGTTGACTTCTAAGCAGGTGAACCCCTTGAGATATGATCTCACGGATGCAGTCCAGTCCGTCACATCCGCTTTGTAGTCATCTCCAGTGAATCTGTCAGGCTGGATCATCTTGGGGTACCTAGGCTCAACAACACCTTGTCCATGAGTCACAGGTCTTCCGACCTCAAGATTCAGAGGCACCACTTTTTTCGAAGGTGTGGTTGTTTTATCCTTGGGGCTGCTGTGTTTCGATGATGCAGCAAAAGGCAATGACAATTTGAAATGGATGAAGAAGGTGAAGGTAGAGGTGTTACGGACTCGGCCAGGGCTCGATCCCTGGTCCGCGGGTTACCACCCGCCAGGTTGCTATTTCATTTTTGAATATCTGATCTTCGGTTCCTGACTGTTGGTGCCTTCTGCAGTTGGCGCCCGTTCTCAAATCCTCCCTCCGGCACTTTCGGATTTCGATACTTGACGCCATCCGACATTCCAGCGCCCAGGCTCAGACCTTTGATTTTCAGTTTAGCCACGAGGCAAATTGCACTTCTGCCCTCTGGACTCAATTTGAGTTCGGTACTTAAGACCGGACTCGAGCTGAGTTTGGGGATGCAGTTTTCGACCTCAGTGCTTGTGCTTCAGTGTGACTTGCTGCGACATTGTGTTTGGAATCCAAGATTGCGACTTTGCGACTTTGCGAATTTGCCACTTTGTGTCTGCGTTCGTCGAGTCGTGTTGAGTCCGTGTCAAGTTGAGTGAGTGTGTGTGTGTGCGCTCTCACTCCCTCCCTCTCTTCCCCGACCTCGCTACTCTGCCTCAGCCCTGTCACACTGGTATCAGAGCGGTGTCGAGCGCATCGGCTCCCGCCTTTTTGGCAAAGGCGAGAACCCTCCCGGCCATGTCACGCAGGAGATAAACAAAACAAAACCAAGAGACAACTCGGGAACGACCCCTAACTAATCCTGCGAGCCGCCGAGACGGCCGCGGTTGCGTTGTCCCTTCGCCGCTCTAGCCGGGTGCGCCAGTTATACATCCCGCGGTCCCCTACGACATGATAGGTTCTCGCGGGGCATAAGCTTTCCTTCCCTAAGGGGCTGTCACCACCCTTAGGGGCGTATCCCTTGGGGTGGTGGTCCGCACCTACAACATCAAAGAGATGTTCACCCATCTCCCTCATAAATGTATCAAGAACGCAGTGGTATGGTTTATTGAGTTATTCTCTACCGAATCAGTTAAATGGATGAGGATTAATACCAGGAAGAAAGTTGCCCGTTTTGGGAAGTTGCAAGGGGAGGCTGGGTGGAGATCGATCCGCCTCAAGAGTTTGGTGTCATTAACTGACTTCCAACTAGATAATACGTTCGTTCTAGTCTTTGGAACGATTCTGCGCCAGATAAATGGAATTCCCATGGGCGGGCGGGCAAGCCCACCACTAATTTGCGTCATGTGCATAATGGCTGAGTTTTAATTTATTCACTCCCGGGGTGCGGATAGCAGACTGGTTATGGGCAAACGCTACGTTGACGATCTGCTGATTATTTCTCTGTTCAATAAAAGGAACCCAGAGGGGGAGGGTGCTGCTCAAGAAAGACTCGACGCTGTGACCAGGTGTTACCCACCAGAACTGGTGCTTGAACGCACTAATACGGGCTGTGGGATCTTGGACTTTTTGGAAACACGTCTCATCATCTGTAAAACAGGGATATTGATGTGCCACAAATTTAAGAATGCAGGCTCCATTTGGAGCGATGGTGATGTCAGATTCCAGACGTTCAAAGATTTTGGCTCATTTGGCCCTAGAAACGCCAAATTTGCCACTGTTGCGAATACAGTACTACACATCTCACATAACTCCAACTCAGAGAGTTTGATATGCTGTAGTGTTTTTTCGTTGGCTGAAGAATTAAGAAAAATTGGGTACCCCTGTAAAGTGGTTATAGCAGGGGTCCGGTGGATGGCACGAAGGATGAAAACCCCGTTCTGGGACAAGTTAGTTGATGTTGTGACGTACCTACTCAACGAAGTTCCCCGGAGGTACCGGGCTTAAGTGAACCGTACTGCGACTTAGGTGTCGTTTCTCAAAGACATGGTGGTCTGGACTGTGTTGTGGATCCGATATCCTGTCGCAGTCGTTTTGTCGTGTTTGGAGCACGCATGTGCAAACGTGTTGTTGTTGTAGTAGTTGATGGCCTGCGGTGACGTATTGGCAGACATTTTTTTCGGGTCTTTCGTTTTTTTCCGAATATGGCTGAATCTGCAAATGTGGTATCTGGCCAACCTGTGCGAGCTTATTCTTTCGAGCTCGGTCGGAGTGCAGAACCTAAGGTACCGGGCCGGGTAGTGGATACGAAAATTGGGATGAACTGGACTGTGCCACAGATCTGATATCCTGCCGCAGGTTGTTGTCTTTTCTAGAGACAGGTATTCTGCTCAACGTAGTACAACCCCGCTGGAGGCAACTGGTTGGCGCAAAGTTTGAGCCTCGTCGGATCAGCAGCATGGTGACTTCTTCTTTACGTTTATTTTGTTTTATTTTATTTTAATTTACTTTATTTTATTTCCATGGTACCTCATGGTGCGAACCAAGGGAACTTGTTGGGAATTGGTGAGACGTAGCAGCAGTATAAATAAAGTACGCAAGAGAAAGTTTTTACCTCAATCTGAGTGGCGTAAGAGTAGAAGGGTTGAGAACCTTAACAGTGTGCATTAAGGTGAAGTGGGGAGGAAGGTGATTATGCCATGATAATAAAACTCTTGTCATCTTCTTTCAAGTGTTTACCATTGTGATTGACTCTATGGTACTGAGCCCTAGTTTCGACCTTGTCGTGGCTTGGGAACGAAGCTAGGGTGCCGATTTTCTCGTGCAACTTCACTCGTTTTCTTACTCGTGTTGTTCACTTGGTTGTTACTTGCGATATCGCGCATACTTGTTGATTCTGGTTGATTCTTGTTGATTCTTGTTGATTCTTGTTGATTCTTGTATTTTGTACGAGATTTTTTTTATGTATTTATTTATTGATTGATCATGCACATTCTTGCTCTATTCGGCGATCTTTCCCGTTGTTCTATTTGATAATCTTTTCGACGGGTTCGGACTGGGGATTGTTGTCTGAATGCCCCATATTTGCATTCACCTTTTACATAGTTCGTAGCTATGATTCGTAAATAGCCAATTTTAAGAACGACTTAGTAGTAGCGTATACTCGCTCATGTTAACTGTTGCTCTATCCTACTGCTGTTGTTATCACCTTCTGTTTTGTGGATCGGCCTCACACGATCGCATCCAGATTGTCGGTGATTGTCGGGGCTGGTGAATACTCTCAAGTGGTGAATCGACAGTTTCGATTCACTGTGAAACTATCGAGCGGCATGGGGACTCGAGTGGTGATATTACGGCTATTGTCGACGAACGGATTGGTGAACTGCCTCAAAGAAGGTCGTCGGATGCATGTCTTGGAAGTTTCGTTGGCTTGAGTGGAGAAGTCGCAGCGGTGACGAAACGAAGTGGGCTATTGGGATTGGTTTTGGCGTTGGGATTGCCGTTAGCTTTGTTATTGAGCGCATGTCTGGGCGCGGACGTGGCGGCAGAAGGAGCGGCCGGCACGGGAGGTGGTCAAACTGCGGGTGGTACTGGATGGAAAATACTAGTACCGGGAGCGTTGGTGGCCTGCCCCCGCAGAATGTACCAATGCAATATGGTGGGAATACTCCTGTTGGGAATCCTCTCCCTCCTGGGGTTAAACCACAACCATATCTGTATAATGGCACACATGTATCGGAAATGGCCCCGGCCGTAACCCCCCAGGCAACCTCGGGTTTGCCCACGATGCCTTCGATGCCTTCGATGCATTCTATGCCTTCAATGCCTTCGATTCCTCCAACTTCGTTGCAGTACCATGCCATGCCACAAGTTGTTCCTCCTTCGACTGGACAATGGAGTCTACAAACCTGGCCTGCACCAGGGCAATGGGCGAGCACTGGGCTGTGGATTGCTCCTGCACCCCAGCCTGTTACTGTCCCGATGCCCAGCAACCCAACACCTAACCATACTAGTGGATCGGGTCGGGGCGGTGGAAAAGGTCTAGCGGCGAACGTGTTCCCTGGACCCGATAATCGCGCTTACTTCACGAAACAGTACATGGACATACTCGAGGAGATCAAGACGCACAAGGCTGTCGAAGATGCTAAGAAGAAAATGGCGAATGGGTGTCGAACGTCAATCGATCGACCAACTGGTGTTCGAATTGTCGAACTACCCGATGAGGCGAGTAGATCGGAGGTTCGCTCCTCATGAAAAAGCGACGAGATGAAGGTTTGGGTTACTTCCATGCTTGAAAGCTCCCTAAAACTCATTACCGACCGACTGGAGGAAGTCGATAAGAAGTCGAAGCTGACGGTGGCGGAGAAATCGGAGTTGTAGAAGCTGCGTGAAGAAAAAATTGCCCGTGAGAAAGGTGAGAAAGGGAACAAGGAGTTGTCGAGCAATGAGAAGAGAAAGAGAGCCGGAGCGAGTACCCCAACTGAGAACTCACTTGGTGTCAATCGAGTGAAGTTCCGGTCACGAGGAGGCAGTAAGACGAAATCCAAGTGTATTGAGATCTCCTCGGACGAAGAGGGGGAGAATACAGTGAAGCAAAACCTGCAATCCAAAATGGAGAGCAGTAGCGAGTTGGCAGACATCAAGATGATGCTTGCTGCCCTAATGCAAGGGATGAATGACACCAAGGGCAAGGCGCAGGTCGTGGAGCCCAATGTCAAGTGTGAGAAACCTTCTGAGGGGTCTGAAGGTGTTGAAGGTGAAGAAGACGTTGATGTGGTGCAGCACGAAACCAACGTAGAGGAGGACGAAGGCGACGAAGGTGGTCTGGCCGCATACATGAAGATGCGGCAAGACTTTTACGCATCACTGCATTACACGCGCATGCAGGAGATGTGCAAACAGAAGAACATACAATATTTTAGGAAAGACATGGGCGCGTGGGAGCTGGCCTGATTGGACTTGCAGGAGTACGTGGACATGCTCAAAGGTGGTAAGCCCCGCCCTGGGGGAGAACCCTCCAGTGCTAATGGTGCAAATGCAGGGGAGAGGATTGAGATGAATTCGGCATCAGAAGACCCTGTCAAGGGAAACTGAGTCTCGAGAGCCTTCGTTCCCTCAGGAGAGCGGCGAGCCGAATCCAGCGTCTTAAAAACATTGTGGATGGGCAGATTAGTGTGCTGTTAGACCAAATCCACATACTAATTATTTTGCTTGCCTGTTTGAGGGGTGACCTTGCTTGGGGGAAGGCTTATTTGAGGTTTTGGTTCAGACTGGAGCCGGAGGACTGGGGAAAGGTAATGAATGGAAATAGTTGTGTCTAAACCACAAGCCGGTCTACGTAGGAAAAGCCGCTCGGACAATTTGGGAAAGATGGGTTGAGCATAAAAGGGCTGTTAGGGGTGATAGCAAGCAGAATGCTATGTATGGCTCCGTAAGGTGGGAGTTGATAATTACGTCCCGATTCCAATTTGGTTTGGAGAACAGGCTGTTTTAGATAACCTTGAACAGGCGGTCATCCAGGGTTTTAACCCGGGTTTGAACGCGCGGTTCTTAAAAAATAGTAAGAACGGACGTCGAATTCGTGTGAGGAAAAGATCTAAATCTTAAGACGCACTTGCACCATTGGAAATTATAGAGCCTATATTCTTTGATTGTCCCTCTCTTGATGTGTGTCGTGAACCAGACCTGCTAAGAATCCTCAAACTACTAACCAAAGGCAGGAAACTTGAACCAGTGCTAGTCTCGAATAATAAAGGGGGGAGATGGTTGAAAGCTTGGAGACTGGTTGCCCTGTTGTTTGGTTTTTTGAAAATCGAAATCAAGGGTAATAAGATGTTGTTAAAAGACGCGAAGTCACTAATTGAGAAAGGTGACAGGTGGCTGATCTCTGAGGTAGTGCGAACGAAAACCAAGACCGAACTCAGGAAGGCGGAATTAATTGCACTTCTTCGTGCCCTGTGGAAAAGACGGGATCTGTACAAGTTGAGTTTAGTTGAATTAATCGATCTCAACAATGGTATAAAAAACTGTTAATCAACAGCGGGGAAGGCAGATTATTCGTGGGACATAACCACGGTTATGAAGAATAAATTTGGCATTAACCCACACACAAATGTCTTTGTAAAGATTCCTTTTTGCACAGCGATTGATAAACAAAAGGTCGAGACCCATGTTAAAAGTTGGGTCAAGGAAAACGCCTCGCCAAGAGCTTTGGGTGATCTGTTTGCAAAAAGAACCAAAGCAGTTTGGTTGAAAGCCAAATGAGTCGGTGAGATTTTGCATAATCAGAAGTTGTTTGCACAACAAACAGACTTCTGCTGCGTTTGTGCCAACTTTGAATTGCCTAAAGTTAACTTGCATGTTGCGGTCAAACTCAGTGAAGTTGACGGGGTGGATTCCTTTTTGTTCAATTCAAAAAATGTTCCGTTTCCTGACACATTGAAAGTCAGGGAAGGATTGAACCAATCATGTAACCAGGCAGTCAATTGCCTGCGCGACATGGGCGTGGTCTCCGACACCATTCGCATTGATAAAAAACTTGTTACACGGGCTGGGGAAAAGAAGGGTGTTGGTTGTGTGCTTAGCGAATACGTGCATGGGGTGAAGCAGGCATTCGATGGTTTGGTCCTGTCACCGTTGGACGCTAATACCAGCGAGACATGGATTGAATGTCCACTAACCTACCAAGCTGGACTGTGAATATAATACTATGGGTTTGTCGAACCTCACGAAGTGGGACAACAAAGGGGAGCTTCAACATGCTTACATCCTCTCGAAAGAAAAGGACAAGAGCAAGAAGCGACCTATCATGCCCTCCTATCAGAGTCCATTCAGGACTGCCTCCGACATTCTGTCAACTGCCCTAAATGAAATGATCCGGCTTGTAAAAGTGTCGCATTTTAATCTGCGGACCATAACTGACTTACAACCGGAAATTAAGAAAGTGAATGACAGAATCACGAGAGTCGGGGACAACAGCCTTGGGGTGGTGGTCCGCACCTACGACATCAAAGAGATGTTCACCCATCTCCCTCATAAATGTATCAAGAACGCAGTGGTATGGTTTATTGAGTTATTCTCTACCAAATCAGTTAAATGGATGAGGATTAATACCAGGAAGAAAGTTGCCCGTTTTGGGAAGTTGCAAGGGGAGGCTGGGTGGAGACCGATCCGCCTCAAGAGTTTGGTGTCATTAACCGACTTCCAACTAGATAATACGTTCGTTCTAGTCTTTGGAATGATTCTGCGCCAGATAAATGGAATTCCCATGGGCGGGCGGGCAAGCCCGCCACTAGCCTGCGTCATGTGCATAATGGCCGAGTTTTAATTTATTCACTCCCGGGGTGCGGATAGCAGACTGGTTATGGCAAACGCTACGTTGACGATCTGCTGATTATTTCTCTGTTCAATAAAAGGAACCCAGAGGGGGAGGGTGCTGCTCAAGAAAGACTCGACGCTGTGACCAGGTGTTACCCACCAGAACTGGTGCTTGAACGCACTAATACGGGCTGTGGGATCTTGGACTTTTTGGAAACACGTCTCATCATCTGTAAAACAGGGATATTGATGTGCCACAAATTTAAGAATGCAGGCTCCATTTGGAGCGATGGTGATGTTAGATTCTAGACGTTCAAAGATTTTGGCTCATTTGGCCCTAGAAAGGCCAAATTTGCCACTGTTGCGAATACAGTACTACGCATCTCACAAAACTCCAACTCGGAGAGTGTGATATGCTGTAGTGTTTTTTCGCTGGCTGAAGAATTAAGGAAAATTGGGTACCCTGTAAAGTGGTTATAGCAGGGGTCCGGTGGATGGCACGAAGGATGAAAACACCGTTTTGGGACAAGTTAGTTGATGTTGTGACGTACCTACTCAACGAAGCCCCCAGGAGGTACCGGGCTAAAGTGAATCGTAGTGCGACTTAGGTGTCGTTTCTCAAAGACATGGTGGTCAGGACTGTGCCGTGGATCTGATATCCTGTCGCAGTCGTTTTGTCGTGTCTGGAGCACGCATGTGGTGACGTGTTGGCAGACATTTTTTTCGGATTGTTGAATCTGCAAATGTGGTATCTGGCCAACCTCTGGGAGCTTATTCTTTCGAGCTCGGTCGGAGTGCAGAACCTAAGGTACCGGGACGGGTAGTGGATACGGAAATTGGGATGAGCTGGACTATGCCACGGATCTAGTATCCTGCCGCAGGTTGTTGTCTCTTCTAGAGACAGGTATTTTGCGCAACTGGCTGGCGCAAAGTTTGAGCCTCGTCGAATCAGCAGCATGGTGACTGGTTTTTTACATTTATTTTGTTTTATTTGATTTTTTTTTTTTTTTTACTTTATTTTATTTCCATGGTACGTCATGGTGCGAACCAAGGGACCTTGCTGGGAATTGGTGAGACGTAGCAGCAGTGTAAATAAAGTACGCAGGAGAAAGTTTTTACCTCAATCTGAGTGGCGTAAAAGTAGAAGGGTTGAGAACCTTAACAGTGTGCGTTAAGGTGAAGTGGGGAGGAAGGTGATTATGCCATGTTAATAAAACTCTTGTCATCTTCTTTCAAGTGTTTACCATTGTGATTGACTCTATCTAGGTCAGCCGAGGGCGTTTGCTCGTTCGTTGTAGTATAGATACGCTTGGTTAACGCCAAGCGAACCCGAACAGCGCCCGTCCCTTAGGGCGCTGATCTCCTAGGTACGAAGCAAACGTCGGTCGACTAGGACGATCTCAACCAATCGTGAAACCACAATTCATCCTAGCCCGTTAGACACACCGTCAAAAGAAAATTTAAACATCCACATATAATTACATCAAAAGAAATCGACCGTAGTCGGTAGAACGCACATCCAATTTGTAATGATAACAAAAAAGGTTCAATTCATCATCTCATACATCCAATAACACAAGATAAAAAAACAATCCGACCGCCTTAGGTCGAACTCCACAATACAATTATACAACCGCCAACGAGGAGTTGGCTTTCGAAAATAACCTTAATGCAACCGACAAGGTAGTCGGCTGCCCTAGATTTGACTTGATGAGACGCGCTGCCAACGTTATTCATTCCACCTACCGCCAACTTAAGATTAGACACACATATCTGCCTTCATCCGTTTCCAATTTTTTCGGATGACAAGCTACTTTGTGAATGATTCTTGATTAGGGGCATTGCGTGAACTTGCATGCTTCTCCCTCTAAGAAGTGGTCTGGGGTACTCCTCCTCCTCGACCGAGCACAAGACTCGGATCTCAGAAGTTGGGCCGTCTCCATCGAATCGGCAAAGTAGCCCCCGTAGGACGGTCCACTCCGAGTCGACAACAGGGTCGGCTCCTAAAGCAACGAACCCCCGCCCCAAATGCTTCCTGAAGATAGAGGATGTGTCCACTGCAAGTAGCTCTCATATAATCTTAATTCTCGTAAGACATTATTTGCTTTATTCCAATCGAATTCATTTTATGACACTCACTGAATTAATCTTTTCCAAAATGATAATTTTCACTTTCACAAGCAGGCAGGTGGGAAGCAGAAAGAGGACAATCCTTTTCTTTATCTCAAACAGGCATAATCAATCTTCTTTGCAAGCATCCTTCTACCTACCTGCACAACACGCGAAGACAACAAGTTCAAGAAAAAAACAATGCAATCCCATACTCAAGTCAGACCTCACCATTCACATGCACGACTCACACAACTTTCCTCTGCCTTTTCTTTCGAAAATTCAAACGAACAGGGTCAAGCAAAGTGTGGGTTCACACAGGTGTGAAGAGAAGTCTGAGTCATTCTACTAACTGACCTCGAGTGAAGTTTGAGAGACGGTCCACTCAAGAAAGGCGAGTAATATATCAATCAAAAGAAAATGACCGCCGTAGAATATGCGGCTCACAACTCCACAAGTTTTGGCCTTCCTCCTGAGTCACAGTCCGCGTCTTCCACCAAGTGTCCAAATGAGCAGAGGCTGGGCCACACAAACTCGAGCGAGATAGCCCTCCAGGAGGGTGTTCCCACAAATGAGTTTTCACGCAGTCTCAATGTCCCAGGCTGCCCCAACATAGCCCCAACTGTACTTCCCCCATCAAGGATACTCTCAACCAATTGCAAGTCCACGCCGCCTCCCATCACCACGTCCGCTCGCAATAGTCACACGAACATACCGGTCCTGATCTCAAAATTGGTCTCGCCTGGTCCCAAAATAAACCCAGATGGTCCCAAGGCTGTCCCACATTATCGCCGCAATACTAGGTGATTCAAAACTCAAAACCGCCTGCACTGCGTGCCGCAAAAAAAATTAAGGTGGCTCTGGCTGAAAACCGCATGTGACATGAGTCCCCCCAAAAAATAAAGATGTCCTTCCGGTGCAACCCGCAAGCGCTGCAACTCCAATGGGCACCGCCGCGAGCACTCACTCTATGATCTCTTCATGCCGCCGGCCCACGCATCGCTACCGCACAGTCCCAACCATGCACCAATGCTAGCCCAACCTCTAGGCCACACTGAAATCCACCATAACTGTTGTGCACCACAAATATAACGGCGGACCACCGTTTGCTGCGCCGTCAAAACCGGTACCTGGCTGCCCCGCAACACCACGGCCAGATCACACACAAAAAACTGCCTCCACTGTGACACAAAAGACCAGCAACATTGTCCCTCACAATAGTGTCGCCGACATGCTGCTAACTGGACAGCATGACCCAAAAAAAAATAATGTCGACACTGCCGCCAATTTTTGCAGCATGATCCCACCGGATACACTGCCGTTGTTGCGCCGCTGATTGAGCAGCACCTCCCCGCACTCAAAGTACGACTGCTGCCACCGCCGTGAAAAACCGGCAGCGCCTCTGCACCACTGCCAAGAAAATCACAGTTGCCGCCAAAAAAAATCGGCGGCGCTCCCTCGTACATCAACAAAAAGCTGTCGTTGCCGCAAAAACTGCGCAGCATCTCCCCAGCACTTCTCCAATTATGGCTGCCATGTGCAGCATAACCCCTACACCTTATAGAAAATTGCCGCCGACGCCACGTTGAACGAACAACACCTTCCCACCACCTCTTCAACAATGGTTGTCGTCGCCGTGATGGCCGCGCAGCACCTCCCCAGCACTTCACAAGGTGAAGTGGTGGCTATGGCTACCTCCCTTCTCCTCCTCCACTCCCTGCAGACCTCCACTCCACCAGCAGCACCTCCACCGGCAACATGCAGCAGCCAGCCAGCATTCACACAAGTGAATGCCCCAGCAGCACTGCCGCAATTGTGAGGCTTTTGGGTGGAGTGCTGGCTTTTATAGCCAGTTGATGGCATGTGGGCAGCGGCTTTGCCCACAGCCAGGCAAATTTCGTCAGAGCTCCTAGCCCTTGATCTAAATCGATGGCCAGGAGCCCAGTGCCTTGGTCTCCCCCTTGGGAACCCAAGGTCGTCAATTTCCAGAAGTACCTGGCCGTTTCCCCAGGCCAGGTGCTTCAAGAAATGGCTTACTCAGCCACTTCAAAGCTACCTGTTCAGCTGAACAGGCGCTGTCCCATCAGCCCCTAGAACCTTCTAGGGGCTGCACCTGTTCCACGGCCACGGCCACATTCGTGGCCATTACATTTTTTTCTCCCCCCTCTTCCTTACTCTTTTCTTTTTTCCCTTTCCTTTTACCCCCTCATTTCTCTGTGCAGGGGGCAACTCGCCGTTCAAAACGAACGCCCGCCCCCTCAGTCTTGTCACAGAGTCGAACTAGAGTCAAGCTCAGCATGGGCTTCTTCCCCTTACTGCAACACGCGCCCGCACCCGGCCGCAAACAGTGCCAGGTTCGGGCGCTGTTGAGTGTTGCAGCCCATTCTTGAAATCGGACGGGCGCTGCAAAAACGACACCAGAAGAACTAAAAAAAAGACACAAACAAAAACAGAAAGAGAACAAAAAAAAAAGAAAGAAGAAAGAAAAGCTTACCTGTTCGTGGTCCCGTTGCAGCCGCCGCGAGGTAAGACACTCCTATCCTCTCTCTCTCTCTCTCTCTCTCTCTCTCTCTCTCTCTCTCTCTCTCTCTCTCTGTGGGCATCCCGATAGTCGCGGCCGTTGCCAGCTATGGGCAAGCCTGTCGGGACAGCCCCAAACGTGTGTAGAGAGTCCTTCATGACTCAAGTGCAAGGGCCCAAAACTCGTGCCTGGGTGTAGCCGGCTTACGGCGGCGGATCCATTCGACTGTGCTCATCCTACCAAGGTGGCAGCCCGTTCGTCAAAAACGAATGGGCACTTTAATTCACAAATCAAAAAATCTAACGAATCTAGAACAAATCTAAAAAGAAAATCTAAAAAAAAAAATCTAAAGAAAAAAACGAAAAACTTTACCAAAGAAAATGAAGTGGCAGCCCGTCAAAACGGGCGCCTCCCACAACTCATGGGACCTTGAGTCCCTAGCAGTTCTCTTTGTGCCAGCTGGCGCTTCGTCTGTTTGAGTGTTTTTTTTATTTTTATTTTTTTTTACTAGCTATATCCCGTTGGCTTATGCCAACGGTCACGTCTTCACGTGGCTGGAAAGCCACGACTTTTGTAATGCAGGCCCAAGTTCGAATCCTTATGGATTCGACAAAACATTTTTATTATTATTTATGTTATTAATTTTTATCTTTTTTCTTACGATTTATGCATGCAATCTTTGCGCAGGGGCCATGTAGTATCCGCGCGGCTGTTCCAGGTCGCACGATCTTACAGATCGTGCGGCCGAAATCGGGTGCGCCGGGTTACTTTTTCCACGGCCAGCTCCAAAAGGAGCTAGCCCAGTGGGGCATGCACGATTCGATCCCGGTATCTGCCGGGTGAGAGTCAAATGGTGTAATGTACTAGGCTAGCTCCTATCACGACAGTGATAGGAGCAGCTCTTCTATAAGAAGAGCTTGCCCAGTCGTTATCACCCCCTACCGGCCTTGCAGGCCCTGCGTGCCAGTGGCCCTGCGAGCCTCACTGCTAAAAGCCTTGCAGGCCCTGCGTGCAGGCCTTACCCCGTCGGTTGGCCGCGTGACCTCGGCATCGGCCTATCAACCCTCTGGCTCGATGCCAACCCCAACGACCCAAAAAAAAAACCCTTCTTCCTATTTCCCTTGCGCCGCGGCCCTATACTCGACGCACCCCTCTTTTTAGCCTCCTTAGGCCCTGAATCGCGCGGCTGTTATTTTAGGTAGAATAGGTCTAGCTTTAGCGTTCCCACGTTAGTGTGCCTCTGCGGTCTCAACAAAAGCGAAGCACTTCCGGTTACTACCATTCACATCCACTACTCCCGGATGCCACACGCGTCCGGACTGACGTTCGAAAACTTTTAGTCTCTCAGTCATAGGTCAAGTCTGAATAAACTTTTGGCAACGTCAGTCTCATCAAGTCCTTCAATTCAACGGAAGAGTCAGATGATGTCCGACTTTGAAAAACCCCGACAAATACCCTTGTCAGGGTATTTGCGCCGACAGTGGCAAACGACCCTCCCTCCCCCTCCTGTTCCGGCATCGCCATCGTCATCATCTTCGCCGTCGTCATTGTCGCCACGTCATCGCCATCGTCGTCATCGCTGCCAGGTCAGTACCTCGTACCTGCTGTCGCTGCCATCGCCACGTCAGCACCTCACTGCCTTCATCGTCGCCGCTGCCACGCCACGGATCCCGAAGCCGACACGCAGGTAAGTGACCAATAAACTTTCTTTTTCTTCCCCCTCTTCTTCTTCCTCATTTCTTCGCCTTCTCCTTCCTCTTCTTCCTCCTCGTCGACATCATCGTTTTCCCCTTTTCTTCCTCCTCCCCGTCATCTCTTCTTTCTCCTTATCATCGTTGTCATCCTCGTCCTTTCCTTCCCTTCCCCCCTCTTTCTTCCCCATTTCCGTCTCCCGACCCCCGCGTGACTCCCCGCGCGATTCCCCGTGCGATCCCGATTCCCCACACAATCTTCGCTACCGTCCACTCCTGCGCGCTCTGGTTTCCCCCCTCCGCGCGTTGCTGTTCCGCCCTCACGCGCTACTTTCCCTCGCGCATCTCCCCGCAACCCTCCTCGTGTGATCCTCTTCTTCTCGTTCCTCCCCAGCTCCCCCTTCCAATCCCGACTCCCCCACCTCCCTCCCCAACGGCGATCCTAACCCGACACGAAGCGAGCTACCCTTTCCTCGACATTCCCCCCCGCTGCGCGCTACCTCCCAAGCCCC
>BFEA01000352.1:425581-447727 GCA_003427395.1 Chara braunii | reverse complement strand
CTCTCTCTCTCTCTCTCTCTCTCTCTCTCTCTCTCTCTCTCTCTCCCCAAAACCCAGCGAAAGATGACAACGATGAAGAAGAATGATGGCGGGAGGAAAAGAAGAAACAAGAAGACCAAGAACAAGAAACAAGAAGAAGAACCAAGGAGAACAGGAAGAACAAGAAAAAGAAAGAAGAAGAAGAAGCCAAAAAAAAAACGAAGAAGAAGAAGACGAAGAAGAAGAAGACGAAGAAAAGAAGAAGATGAAGAAAAGAAAGAAAAGAAGAAGACGAAGAAAAAAAGAAGAAGAACCAAAAAGAAAAAAGAAAACCTAAACTTACCGGTATGGGTATGGCGGTGATGGGGGGCACGCGGCGTGGCTATGTCAGTGGCGAAGCTGAGGGCGGGCTCATGCGGGGGCAATGGCGGGCTGGCGGGGCTGGAGCTTGAAGTCGATGTCCGCTCGAATGAGCGCGACGCCGACCTCCTGGGCACGTAGCTCATGCAGGCGGGTTCGAGGCGGGCGTGAGCACACGGCTCGTTTCGAAAGGCCCACAGGCTGCGTTTCGAATTCCTAACGCAGCCGATTTCGACCGCCGATCTGCAGATCAGCGGCCAAAATCGGCCGCGTTTTCGAATTTGAAAATCGGAGCCTGTAGGACCCCACATTTCGACACAAGCGTGCGGTGGATCTCCACCGCTGATCTCTGAAGATCAGCGGTGGAGATCCACCGCGCGTTTTTGTCGAAATGCGGGGTCCTACAGGCCCCGATTTTGTTTTTGGGCGGTGGCGGCGGCCTCCCTGAGGCCGGGTGGGCACGGGGACACCTCAAAATCCCCAGTACCCCCCTCCCAGCGCAATGCGCTGGTTCGAACTGGGGGCCTGCCGGTCCAGTGCACCGGCCGGTCCGACCGGGCGGCTCCCGGTCCAAGGAGGACCCCCCGGTCGATCCGGTGGACCAGCACTGACCTAAAATGAAATATTTTAATCCAGCCTCTGTAGAGAATTCAGAATTTCGTTTTGGATCTGCTGCCTGCAGACAGTCTGTACGCTTTCTCCTGTGCGAACCCTCTACGTCCAGACCTACAGTGAATATGTGATGCCTTTCTCCATGAATTTATCCATGGTATGGACTATATCTTCAACTTTCCTGCCAGCTTACGCTACGGCGCTTGCCGCGCCCTTTAAAAAATTAAAAATAAGAAAGTACGAGCCCCTCATCCCCCCCATTACCACCCGAACTCCCCCCTCCCCCCTTCCCAGAACCCCCCACACCCCCGAGTAACCCACCCCGAGTACCCTACCCTCGGAGCGTACCTGTTACATGCTGCGCCTGCAACAGGCTGCACGGGCCATTTCCAGGCCCCTGACGTTTTCAGGCCAAAAGCCTGAAAACAAGGGCCTACAGGCCCTGTGTCGTTTCAGCCTGAAAGTCTGAAAACAAGGGCCTACAGGCCCTGTGTCGTTTCAGGCTAAATCAGGGCCTTTCCGGCCCTGAGTGTTTTCAGCCTGAAACTGAGGGCCATTTCCGGGCCCTCATCAGTTCGACCTGCCCTGAAACTCAGGCCACAAACCAGGGTTTTAGCACAGGCCATTTTGGACCTGTTTTCAAGACAACCCCTGGTTGAGCTTCAACGCCAGGGTCTGGCACGTTTCGGCATTGGCAAGAGCAGCCTCCTGGACGGGCCAGCACTATATAGGACTGGCCCGCCCTGCAGGCAGGCAGGTAGTTCCTAGGTACTTCCCAGGCACTTCACGTGCAGTTCAGGAGGCAGGAGGCAGTCTTCAGGATTCGGCAGCAGCACTCTGGAGAAGCGTCGTAGTAGTAGTGGCAGCGTTAGCTTTAGTCTTCACCGTTGGGCGCTAGTAGCGTTAGCAGTAGTCTTCAGCGCTGGGCGCCATAGGAGCTAGAGTAGTACTAGAGAGAGAGAGATTGGGCGGAGGCCAGAGAGAGACTTACCTGCGGCGCCATTGCTCCAGCTTCGTCTTCGAGGTACCTGCAGCACAGCGCCATCTTCACAGGTTAGTATCTGGCACATGCGAGAGAGAGTTCTTCTTCCTCCTCTTCTCAGTCTACCATCTCCTTCTCACCCTCTTGCTATCTGACTTCACTGCATCAGCAGACTACGAGGGAGAGAGAGAGAGCCTGGTGACATTTGGATCCAGACTCGACGTTGGACTTAGTCCATTTTGAAGTGGGATTATTTGGGACTTGTAACGAGACTTGGTGTTGACGACTTTCCCATCTCCCCCTTCCTCTTCTTCGTCTGATCCCCTCCTCTTCGTCTGTGTATGTCTGGACCTGGCGCCTCTTTCCTCTGTATAGCGCCAGGCCCGTTCACACCTTGTGATGAGCATGATGTATGTTTGGTCTGCGTTGAAATATTGATTGGGCTAGTCATTAGTATTCTAGCATTCTGCTTCGCCATCTTGTACTACGTGAAAGAGGTCAGTCCCGATCAGGTCAGGACTTGTATCTAAATCTTCCACTGCACTATAAAACACCATTTTGTATGTATCAGGATGTACACAGATTGTTGAGATTCTACTTGCACTGCATTGTCCATTCAGTCCTTTATATCACATTGCAGATCTTCGGTTTTACGTATACATCGCCCAACTGGGCATGTAACAGTTGGTATCGGAACACCGCACGTGAATCAGGACAACCTGATCTGACATGTGTGTGGGGACTAGGTAGCTGATTAGTCTTGATTAATTGATTAGAGCACACTAGTTAGCCCCCCAAATCACGATTTTGACCTCACTGCTGAAAATCGAAATTTTTTTCTTTTCTTAGATTTTTGCGAGGGTCTGGGTCCTCGGCAGGCCTAAGGGGCCCCTACAGCAAATGTGCCTGCCCTAAGTGAAGGCGGGCCTAACAAATTACGAGAGGCCCTTCGCTGTCAATTTCATATTTGGGGTCCAGGCAGTTCGTCGCGCCAGTTGGTTGGAGGAAAACACAGGCCGAGCAGCGTGGAAATGCCCAGGCCTTCCAGGCTTTTCCAAAAGCACAGGCCCTGGGCGAGATTCGCAGCCTCATTCATAGACAGTTGGGAGGCCCAACCGAATGAGGCCCAGTAGCTGCACCAGAGGCGCAGCATCCTGGGGCCTACCGGAAGCTTCCGGGCCGAGGCCAGTGCAGCCAGGCTGCCGGATGAGGCAGGCTCTTTCCATATAGGAAAGAGCTCGCTGCCTGGCCAGGCGTTCGGGCACTCGCATGCTCGCGGTAGCGCTGCTGGAGCTGAAGCCCGCGGGCTGCTGCTAGCGCTGAGAGGCGAGGTGCGAGCAGGTGCGGTCGTGCAGGGAACAGGGCGCTGCTGAGGGCAGCGCCAGTAGCCCAGCCTCCATAGCTGTCAGGGATTGGATGTACAGTGAGGCGCAGGGGTGATCTTTGGGTGGATACAGGGAAGACGTGGGAGAGAGTCAGGGGAGAGAGAGAGAGAAGGATGATGATGATGATGATGTGAGGGCACATACCTGGTATTGGCGATAGTCTGCTACGGGCGACATATTCAAGTACTTCGGAGGCTGCTGACGTCAACGGTTGCATTGTCAATTAGTAGGCTAGAAGTAGCTGTGTAGGGAGTAGATTGGGCGTCGAGCGCCAAGTAGAGGGATAGGGACTGGATACATATGTTGGTGGTGGCGAGAGCAAGCTCTCATCGACATTGGCTTTCAGTGCTACTATTCTCCATTGGTGTAATATTGGTGCAATGCTACTTTCTGAACACTNACCCCCAACAAAATGAAACATATGCATGCATACAGCACAAAAAATAACAAGGAAAAAAATCCTTCAGAACAAAAGACCATAGAGGTCCAGACTCCATAGTACATAAAGAACAACAACAAAAGTGTGAGGATCTGGGTCTAAGGGCCCCCTGTTGCATCTGCGCCCGCCCTAAGTGAAGGCGGGCCTAATAAATCACGAGAAGCCCTCGGCTGTCAATTTCGTATTTGGGGTCCAAGCAGTTTCGTCGGGCCGGTAGGTTGAAGGAAACACAGGCCGAGCAGCGAGGAAATTCCACGTCCTTCTAGGCTTTTCCGAAAGCGCAGGCCCTGGGCGAGATTCGCAGCCTCATACACAGACAGTTGGGAGGCCCAACCGAATAAGGCCCAGTAGCTGCACTAGAGCCGCAGCATCCTAGGGCCTACTGGAAGCTTCTGGGCCCAGGCCCAGGCCAGCCAGGCTGCGAAGGCAGGCAGGCTCTTTCCATATAGGAAAGAGCTCGCTGCCCGGGGGGCCATTCAGGCACTTGCTGGCTCGCGGCAGCGCTGCTGGAGCTTCTGCACGCGTGCTGGCTGCTAAGCGCTGGAACAAGGTGCTGCGCACGTGCGGTCATGTGTGGAAGCAGGGCGCTGCTGAGGGCAGCGCCATAGCCCAGCGTCCATAACTGGCTGAGGTCTTGTTTGTACAGTGAGGCGCAGGGGTGGTCTTCGGGTGTACTGAGGGAAGACGTGGGTGTAAGACGAGGGAGAGAGAGAGAAGGATGATGATGATGATGATGTTATGATTCTGGTTGTCTGTTGTCTTAAAACCAACACTCACTCACACAGACTCCCAGGTATGCCCATACATACACAAAAGGAAGGGGAGAGGATAGGAGTATCACACCGCACAGGGAGAAATAAACACAGCGGAAGACTTGACCATGCGATATGACAGGGAAAACTGAAAGTGCAATTCACTCCACTGAAATCCTCACAACCAATCATAAACACAAGTCAAATTGTCAGGATAACCTCAAGTAGATCACATCCAGGAAACAATGAAACGATGATAGTCCAAACCCAGTATCACACTGTTTATTAAACTCAAGAGTCTCGAATTGTCAGGAAAACCTCATAATTACAGTGCGCTGCTCAGAAATGAGTAGCGCTTCACTCCCCAACCCTGAGTAACCACTCGTAACACCCCTGAGCCCTTGAAACATCAAGCTCCACCCATCTACTGCCTCTAGAGGACAGTGCCACCCTGAAACAGGCCTCTGAGGCCACGCGCCACTTCGAGGATGAAGAAGAAGATCAGCGCCACAATATCTGATGATGACGAAGTGTCGGAAGACTTCCCGGGCGGAAACCTGCAGCAGCGCCACCACTCTTGACAAGATGACCTCTAAGGAAGAGGCTGCAGCTATGGTTGCAGCGCCACAACCCTGGAACCCCACTCCGGAGGAGGGTCCAGCAGGGCACCACTTTCTCTCGCCTTCAGCAGACCTCAATAACCTTGACCTTTGTACAGCCCCATGTGCTGACAGAGTACAGCGCAGGTCCCAGCTATGGCCGGCGCTCCGAAGGTCTGGCTATGTTCGTCTCCCTCAACGCTGAGTCGTCACCACTTCCAGTTCACGCATTGCACAGCAGCGATGTACTCGGTACCAACTGCCAAAAGCCCTGAACCGATGTGCCCATCCTATCTATAGTCTAAACTAGCCTAGACTCGACCTAGACCGGATTGACTGACCGATCGGTACCGTTTGTTGCGTTGGCCTCTAGGGCCTCTCCCTACCCGGCTATAGACTATAGGACCGTCTATCAGCTTAGGCCCTTAGGGCCCGCCTGTCCTAGGGTAGTCCGGGCCTTCTATTTGCAGTTAGGGTAGCTGTAGGAATTCCAGTTAGTACGGGCCTATATTTTCACAAATTTGCAGATATGTCCCTACCAGATTTTCCGTACAGGCAGGTCTCTCGGTTAGCCCTCAGCCAAACAAAATTACGAATCTGACCTACAATGGTACGACCTTGACAAGCCAGAAACGAGCAAGTCATTGCAGACCTACCCTACCCCAGAGCGAGGACCTCCGAGCTAGGGGCGTAGGCATGCAGAACATCGAAGGGGTTCTCCCTTCTGTGCTGCCTCATATTTGAGGACAACAGACTTAGCTGTTTTCATGAGTTCCTTGTGAGTAAACCAGCGGTCTTCAGTGTGTGGCTGGTAACAAAAATTCACAAGGTATTCCTTATCTGGTCCTATACCTGACTCATCCTCAATGGACTCCACGTCATATCCCTTGCCAGGGATCGGGGGGGCAAACTGAGGAGGCCTGTCTGGAAATGCATCAGCTGATGTGAACGGTAACAACTTAGATGCATGGAAGACAGGGTAGGTTTGTAGATGCAGAGGGACTGCCACTGTATAGGATGGTCCAAACGGATCAGCTCCCACTGTATCTAAGACCTGCCATGGACCCATGTATCATGGCAGCAGCTTAGGTGAAATATCCTCCTCTCGTGACAACTCAGAACTAAGTACCCACACCCAGTCACCTGTGCGAATAGTCGAGGGAATCTGTGCTTATTAGCCTGCTGAATCATAGCCTTTTGGGCTTTCAGCAGGTTAGCACGGGCGCACTCTATGTCCACACGGTAACGCCTGGTGAACTCTGCAGTTCCAGGTGTCAACGTAGGGGTAGCCTTATCGATGATGTCATCGAGAGGCTGCCGTGGCTCACGACCCCAGTGCAACTGGTAGGGTGTGAAGCCCGTGGAGAAGTGTACAAAAGTGTTGTACACAAGTTGTGCACGACTCAAATGGAGATCCCAGTCCTGCTGATCTGGACTGACCACAGGATGCAACAACTGGAATAAAATCTGGTTCATCACTTCAACCTGTCCATTTTACTGCCATTCATTGCTGCAAAAACGAGGATCTCGGTCACTGACTATAGAGGTGTGTGGTCCATGATGTGTGACCCACCTGTCAGCAAATGCTGCCAGGACGGCTGGAACGCGAGCCTCTGCTGGTAAGGGGATGAACTCTGCGTATTTGAAGAACCGATCCACACAGACCATGACCTGGCGCATCCCTTGAGGAGTAGTCCTACCCAAGTCAGTAAAATCAATAGACACTAACTGTGCAGGAGCATCAGGGATAGGTAGTGGTTTGCATAGGCCAAGGGGAGGTTGGCGTACCACCTTATTCCTTTGGCATAACTCACAAGTTTCCACATAATGCAGCATATCACTCCTCATCTCCTTCCAGAAGAAGCGCTGCGATAGGGCTGCATACGATTTGAGGGCTCCAAAGTGACCACGAGCATCATGACACTCTGACATCAGCAGTGTTCTCAACTTGCATTCATGGGGAAAACGGAGGCGCTCCTCACCTCTGCTGCAAGTATACAGCAGGTCTGAAACCAGAGTATATCCTGGTTCAGAAGCAGGATCATCCAGGAGATTCCGCACAATAGGCCCAAAAATCACATCCTAGGGCAGCAACCGGGCAATGGTCTGACGAGTCCTCTCTCCAAATGAGTGAGTAAAGGAGATCAGGAAGAGAGCGTCAGGCCTACGAGAAAGGGCGTCTGCTACTCGATTGTAGCAGCCCTTCTTGTGTCTCAGTTCAAAGTCAAACATGTCAATGAACTGGATATGGCGAGCAAGCTTGTCATTCAGTTCTCCCTGGGACTTCATCCACTGCAGGGTGGAGTGATCTAAGAAGATCTTGAAGTGTCTGCCAGGAGGAAGTGCTTCCAATGCTTGAGCGCTGACACATGAGCATAAAGCTCTTTCTCATAGGTAGGGTCATGCAACTTTTTTGTTTTGATCTTCTTGCTCATGTATTCGATAGGCTGCAGACCATTCCCATCATCCTGTTGAAGTACCGCCCCTACACCATACTGACTCACATCAGTGGTAAGCACAAAAGGCAAGGTAGGGTCAGGTAACTTCAGAACAGGGGCACGAATCAAGGCCTCCTTGAGACGTGTGAAAGCCTCCTGACCCTCTGACGTCCAAAGAAAGGAAGTGTCTTTCTTTGTGAGGTCAGTCAGGGGTGCTGCAATAGAAGAGAAGTTCTTAATGAACTTCCTGTAATAAGATGCAAGACCCAAGAAAGACCGGACATCACAAATGTTAACAGGCTTCGACCAGTCCTGAACAGCAGCAACTTTCGCTGCCTCAGGAGCCAACCCCTCTCTTGAAACGACGTGACCCAGATAGACCACAGAGGGAACCCCAAAAGGGGATTTCTCCTTCTTGATCTTATACTGGCAAGGCCTGAAGGACCAGAGCCAGATGCTGCACATGCTCTTGGGCAGATCGACTGAATACCACAATATCATCCAGGTAGACAACTACAAATTTGTCCAGGTAAGGCCTGAGCATGTGATGCATCTCTGTCCGGAATGTGCCTGGGGCATTGCAAAGACTGAATGGCATGACCAGGTACTCATAAGTGCCATACCTGGTCTTGAAGGTTGTCTTGTGGATATCGCCTTCAGCCATCTCAATCTGGTGATAACCAGATTTGAGATCGATCTTGCTAAAGATGGTACACCCCTGCACCATGTCCAACAGATCATCAATGTGAGGAAGGGGCTTTGTAGACTTCCTCGTGATTTTATTGAGACCACGATAGTCCATGCACATCCTGAACTCACCATTCCCCTTTGGAACAAAGAGGACTGGTGCCCCAAACTCAGATGTGTTGGGCCTGATCCAGCCCTTGCTAGTCAGGGTCTCCAACTGTTTCCTGAGCTCATCGAGTTCAGCAGGTGACATCTTGTAGACACGGCCCTTGGGAGGGACCGAACCAGGCAGGATCTCAATCTTATGTTTGGTCTGCCTATGGACAAGTCTAGTAGGCTCCTCCATAAGATCTGAGCAGCTGTCAACAACCTGCTGAATCTCAGAGGGACAGGGAGCAATCTCCACATCAGTCTGTTTGACATAAGCCACAAACAGACGGGTATGATCAGTCTGGCGTGAGAAAACGCAGAAAGCTGCTAGCACTCATGCAATAATAGCTGCTGGCCGGATGGTACTCATCAGCGAGCATACAAGGGTGATAAACCCCATGCCGGTCAGGTAGCTCAACACTAGGGATCCGCCAGTCGATCCTAGGATTGGTGGCACCAAGCCACTGCATAGAGAAGACAAGGTCAAATGGAACGTTAGGAAACACGTAGAAATTCAGGCGATGCCTGATTTCTCCTTGCTTGTCAAAGGTCACAGGTAGTCCCTTGACAGCAGTAGTGATCCTGATTGTGGAAGAGTCGCCAATGCGAACCTCTATAGGCTGTCACAATTTCACTAACCTCTGATCCAAGTGCAGCTTACTGACTGCCTTGGGAGATATGAAGTTGTGTGTAGCCCCACAACCCAAGTGCCCTTTGATCTTGGCTGCTAGGATAGAGGGTCGAAGCTGGATGAGTTCTGACCTATGCTTTTTCTTCTCCTGCAAGGACAGGAATGAGCATCATCCTCCTCCCACGTCTCATCCAACTCAGAGTCTTCAAAAGTGAAAAAAAACGAAGCTGCAACTCTAGAAACAGAACCAGCGAGAGAATGTGATGATTCACCTTCATCAGAAAGTGAATCAGCACTGGTGGAAGGAGCTGCTACTTCCACCTCTCTCTGCTGCAGTTTTTTGAACTAGCGTTGCTTGTAGACCTGCGAGGCATTCTGGGACAGTCCTTTAAGAAATGGTCCCCCTCGCATCTCAGGCAGACACCCTTGTCCTTTCTCTTCCTCCAAACCCCCTCCTGGATCCCGAGTGCATGCCAGGGGAAGGTGGAAGAATCAAGGGGGTCAGCTGGCCAGCGAACGTCACGTGGTAGGGGTACTCTCTGGGCCCCATGGGAAGAGGCACGTCCCTTGTCTTTCCCCTTGCTGCTGGTTGGTGCTTTCTGGGCGGGGGCTTTACCCTTTGCCATGCCCATCAAAGCATCAGCCAGGGCAAGAACAGCAGACTCTGCAGCAGATGATGAAGCAGTCCCAGATGGAGGGGTCCCACCTTGGGATGCTGCATCACTATCTGAACTAGAAGCTGGAGCAGCAAAAAGGGCACCCCTCCTCCTTCTTCGCCCCTTCGAGGAGGGTCCCTTCCTTTCTTCAGAAGGTCCTTCCTGGACATGGAGTTTAGACTCCAAGTCCAGGGCGGCTCTGCCAAAGGACCGCCAATCCTTGTGGCCCGGAGAGAACAAGGCAAGCTGGAATTGCTCAGGCGCTGCCCTGAGGAAATGAATGAGCAGGTCCTGCTCACTCATCTCCAACCCAGGAGTCGATGTGAGACTCTCAGAGGTGGAGTAAAGTTTGGACAAGGAGCCATCAAACTTTTTCTGGCCCAGGCACAGAATGTTATCTGCTGCTTTTCTGACCTGCTCCTTGTCTGCAAACCGGTCCTGGAGTGCCTTCAAAAATCCAGCCACCCCCTATCTCTGTGCCCAATCTCCATCCCCTGCTTCTTGGAGGTGGAGGTGCACCATTTTAGTGCAGTCCTCTCTAGACGAGCGAGGATAGCAGACACCTTTACATCCTCATCACATTTGAACCCACTCAGGTAGGTTCTTTGTGCAGTGACCCTATCTGCAACATCCACGTTTGGGTCCTCGCCAGAGAACATGGGGGGAGGTGTCAGCTTGGGCTGCTGAAAATCAAATGGTGCTGAGGGTTGTGAAGGTGTTGTTGATTTGGGTGTAGAGGGAGGAGATGTGTGTCTTGATTGTGGGGGAGATGCAGGTTTCCCTTGAGAAGGGCCATGGGAAGGAGGAATTGTCAGAGTGGTAGGAATCTTCAAATGAGTAAAGATCAAATCCAGTTTGGCAGAGATGTCATCCAACTTTTTGGAAAAAGTTGAATGGCTGCTCTCCAGACTGGTAATCCTGTCGTCCCAATTAGTAAAATAAGAACGGTGAATATCATCCTGCAAGAGGATGAATTCAGCCATGTCCTTGTTGTACTGAATGAAACTTCCACTCGTCCTAATTTTTTCTACATCTGCAATCAGCAGCTTCCTCCTGGCCTGTTTCCGAGCCGCTTCTTCTTTCTTTTTCAGCTCAACCTTTAGGGACTCAACTGCCAGGGCCTGCTGGTGGAGTTTCTCCTCCTGGGCCCGCGGTTCAGCCTTTAAGGGGTCAAGCGAAATTTGAGGCTTCACATCAGAAGCCTCCCCCTTCTCGGCATCTGCCATCTTGCCTTTTTCCCACAATTCAGATAAATAAAAATAAACAATTAACGAGAGACAAACAGGAAGTAGCAGCAATTGCGTTTTCTCTACAGTACTCACTCAGTTGCTGCCACCTGCATGGAGAGAGAAAGTTGGTTAGTCTGGGCAAGTGAGTGCTCAGTCTCTACAGACCACTTGAGGGTCAGGGTTAGGCGCGAAGAGTAAACTCGGCAAAAACCAATTTCACGATTTTCCAATCCCTGCCCTGACATAACAATTGCACGCAATAATTGCAAATCCTCCATAAAAAACTGATAGGATGCAGTCTTGGACTGATTAGTGTTGATTAGTAGTTAGACAGAGTGACTAATTAGTGATAAATTGGTGTCCATGGATAACCAAGATGCAGCGATTTAAAGGTAACCCTATTTTTAGACCTACCCTGCAGACTTCACCACTATATGACCTTACATGCCATACCCTAGGTATGGAGGATTACAGTTTCAACTGTAACGGACTCAGGACATCAAATCCGTATGTGCGATTTCAAACAGACAGTGTACACAGAATTGTGATTTACCAAGGACTAACAAAGTTGAATTTTGATGGACATAATTGAAGTTATGACTGACCCCAGTCTAGCCAAGCTTCAGCTATGGCAGCGCAAAATTCACCTTTCCAGTGCCATTGACAACAGGACCCTGATCAGACCAATTCAATATACAGGATGAATCGCAATACTGTAAAGCAGTCACGGATGAACTTTGAGTCAGAAAGGAGATCAAACAGGGTTAGTGGAAGTCAAAGATGATAGGTAGGGGAAGTTGGATATGGCTGTCCCACAGTTTGAATTTTGATTTTCAACTGTAAACTGACAGACAAACCAAATTTCGGTATTCTAAAAATAGCCCCAGAATCGCCACACAGGGTAGAGTAAGGAACACACTTACTTCAGGATGAACTCTGAAGAAGATGAGTGAAACTCTGGCTATGGTTGTTTGGTCAACCACATCTTGCCAGTTTCATCTCCTAATGATTCACAGTGTTCCCACGTACCAAATCTCCTAAAACTTGGTGATCCAGTAGATAACCCTAAGGCGCTTCACCCCCAACTTACATATTGAGTGAATTTGGACTCGCAGGTGCAGATAACTGATAAACTCGGTGCAGCGCCACATCACCTTGTACTGCTCTGCTTGGAAATTGGGGATCTTGACCCAATTCCAAAATCGCAACCTCCTGGGATCACTTCCTTGTCAATCGCCAGTCTCCAAATGAGTCGCCAGGCTAAAAATAGCCTCTCAGAGCCTCCCAGGCCTTTGAGCACCAATCGCCATCCACTCCCGCTTAACCCTAGCCAGGAGTGAGTCACCCTCTGTCAAATTGCTCTTGCCACACACTCACCACCACCACCCTCACTGTCACCAACCCTGAAGATGATGAATCGCCATGAAACTCAACTCCAATATCTCGCTAGATGATGATGTTTGCTCCAACTCATCAATCGCTCCAGTGTCTGGATCCAGCCGCTTTGATACCAACTATTATGATTCTGGTTGTCTGTTGTCTGAAGACCAACACGCACTCACATAGACTCCCAGGTATGCCCATACATACACAGAAGGAAGGGGAGAGGATAGGAGTATCACACTGCACAGGGAGAAATAAACCTAGCGGAAGACTTGACCATGCGATATGACAGGGTACACTAAAAGTGCAATTCACTCCACTCAATCCTCACAACCAGGCATAAAGAAAAGCCGAGTAGATCACATTCAGGAAACAATGAAACGATGATAGTCCAAACCTAGTAGCACACAGTTTATTAAACTGAAAGTCTCAAATTGTCAGGATAACCTTAGAATTACTGTGCGCTGCTCAGAAATGAGCAGCGCTTCACTCCCCAACCCTGAGTAACCACTCGTAACACCCCTGAGCCCCTGAAACATCAAGCGCCACCCAAGTATTGCCTCCAAAGGACAGTGCCACCATGAAACAGGCCTTTGAGGCCAAGCGCCACTCAGAGGATGAAGAAGAAGACCAACGCCACAGTATCTGATGATGACGAAGTGTCAGAAGACTTGCCGGGTAGAAGCCTGCAGCAGCGCCACCACTCCTGACAAGATGACCTCTGAGGAAGAGGCTGCAGCTATGGCTGCAGCGCCACAACCCTGGAACCCCACTCCGGAGGAGGGTCCAGCAGGGTACCATCTTCTCTCGCCTTCAGCAGACCTCAATAACCCAAGCCTATGTACAGCCCCATGTGCTGACAGAGTACAGCGCAGGTCCCAACTATGGCCGGTGCTCCGAAGGTCTGGCTATGTCCGTCTCCCTCAACGCTGAGCCGTCACCACTTCTGGTTCACGCGTTGCACAACAACGATGTACTTGGTACCAACTGCCAAAAGCCCTGAACCGATGTGCCCATCCTATCTATAGTCTAAACTAGCCTAGACTTGACCTAGACCGGACTGACCAACCGACCGGTACCGTTTGCTGTGTCGGCCTCTAGGGCCTCTCCCTACCCGGCTAAAGGCTATAGGACTGTCTATCAGCTTAGGCCCTTAGGGCCTGTCTGTCCTAGGGGTAGTCCGGGCCTGCTATTCGCAGTTAGGGTAGCTGTAGGAATTCCAGTTAGTATGGGCCTATATTTTCACAAATTTGCAGATATGTCCCTACCGGATTTTCGTACGGGCAGGTCTCTCGGTTAGCCCTCAACCAAACAAAATTACGAATCTGACCTACAATGGTACAGCCTCGACAAGAGAGAGGCTACAGGCGACCAGAAACTAGCAAGTCATTGCAATGATGTGAGGGCACATACTTGGTATTGGCGATGGTCTGCTATGGGCGACATCTTCAAGTACTTCGTAGGCTGCTGACGTCAACAATTGCGTTGTGAATTAGTAGGCAGACTGTAGCTGTTTAGGAAATAGGATGGGCGTCGAGCGCCAAGTAGGGAGATAGGGCCTGGACACTCATGTTGGTGGTGGCGAGAGCAAGCTCTCATTGACATTGGTTTTCAGTGTTACGATTTCTCCATTGGTGTTATATTGGTGCATTTCTGCTTTCTGGACACTGTGATACTATCTGGCCTTGTGCATGCTGGACATTGTCATCTCGCTATTGCTCATTTTCCTTGCAATTTGGTATAGGAGCTGTTTCGAACTGCGCTTCATTGGTTCTTCACAATAGCTGGTTGGTGCTTCGCATGAGGTGTGGGGCAGTGATAAGGCTTGGGCGTTGAACGATTGGCGGCCCAGGGTCGTGTGGGCGCGCCAGGAAGCTATGTGGTGACATTGCGGGTGTACTTTGGATGATGAGAGCTCGCTGATGTGGCATTTAAGCTGAGGTGGAACTGCATTCTCCTGTTGGTTGTGCCGAGGCAAATACCGGTCATCATAAATGCACATCAGGTTGCCAGTGAGAAATCTGTGGTTGGGGGCAGCTTATGAGGTACGTTGCTCTCTTCCTTATCTACCCTCTTCATTGCTTCTTACTGTGAGGAAGTGAGTTTTGTCTTGAGAGTCCTCTCAATGTGAGGTGTTGCGAGCGCTCAACCTTGAGAGTCTACATTCTTCCTGGGCAGCAAGCTGGTGGGAGACGGGCCAAGCCTCTGAAGGGCCCTGGACGAAGCACTCGGGTCACGATCACCGTGCCATCCAGCTGGGACTAGTACACACATGCTTTGCCGCAAGTCCTTGATTCTGCTGCTGTGCAATAGAGGTCATGCTGGGCATGCCAGCCCTTTGAACAAACGCTTACCAGACCGTCTTTAAATATTTCTGGCGGGGACTCGGTGTTGACTCTGGCTGTGATCGTCATCCTGTCTGCGACGTTAAATAATTATGAGGACCTTGGGGGCTGTCCTTAAACTGCCTCTTGATCAACCAAATCAAACCAGGTGTAAGGCTCGTTGCATGCGAGGATAAAAAAGGTGCAGGGGCTGGCAGGTTCGGCATAGACTTGGGGCACAGGGGTGGGCCGGATTGCACACCTTCAGACACGTTGCTTAACCAGATGCTTAGGACGTCGATACAAAGTGACTACTCAAGAGGGATACAGGGTGAGGGTTGGATTCTGACAACTGTTCGCTGAGGAATTAATAAGAATTACCGGCCATCCAGCATACATCTCTGCAGGAAATATTATTTTTATTTTAGATGATTTTGTTGTTACGGACTTGACTGACAACTAACAGACAACTGCAGATATAAGATAGTAATCCTCGCTGCATGCAATCTGTTCCAGAGTAATCTAAAAATAGGAAGTATTGCCTGTAGGATTTGACACTAGTTATTGGTTACCACTTGATTATTTTCTCCAGGCTGACCGAGATTCATTGATTATTTTTACTCGGTTGCGTGTCAGGCTCAGGCAGGATTCAGTGTGGATTTTAGTTTAGATCGCACTCCAATGTAGCTCATGAGTGAAGTTGTTAGTAGTGAGGAGGAGTTAGTGGAAGATCTTAGGGATACTCGCAGAACTGCTCTCAGTCGACCTTTGACCTTCCTAGAGATAGGTACAGGAGAGGAAAGGAGGCCGCAGAGAGAAGCTAGGGAGAGGGCGGCATTGCGGAGGACAAGGGACACTGAGGCCAGTGCCAGGGCTAGGAGCATAGCCAGCAGAGGTGTGACCATGGCTACCTCCTCTACCATGTCACAGGCCTCTTCACAGGCCTCTTCATCAGGAATCAATCAGAGTACTCAAGGCTCCATAAGTCAGACTGTTGGCGTGCAAGTCAGCCAGCAGCCCCCGCTCACTCCGGAGGATTATGAGATTCTCCAAACGGAAGCCCTTCATGATGAGTTGTAGCGGCAACTGAGAGAAGTAGAAGAGAGAAGAGAAAGGGCTAGATTGAGAAAAGTCGGAGCTAAGAGGATTAGAAGAACTAGATGATGCTACGTTAAATCCTGTTGATTGGTCGCTGCGCAACTTGCCACTTTGTGTGGCGGAAACACAGGTAGTTCAACAAGAATTGTTGGTTGAACTACTGGCAGGCCAGAAACGAATTATGGCTGCACTTCAGGGGCTTCGCCCAGTCATGAGGCAGCCCTAGTTCCCTATAGTTGCCCCTTTGGTTGCAGGTCCTTCAGTGATGTCGTTGCCAATAGGGCAAACCTTCTCGCCTATGTATGGCATGCCTCTCTCAAGCGGACAACCAGTAGTTAGTGGTCCAGTCCTTGAGCTTCTACTATACCATCCACGACGGTAGTAACTACAGTCCCATCGTTAGGACAGGCCTAGGTGAGTGTGCAGCAACCTGTCTCAGTGGCTATGCAGCCACTGCAGCACTCACCTGGGCAGATCCAGCCTATGTAGTGGATGCCCAAGATACCCTTGCTGAGTCCTAAGCCCTTCTTTGGTGACAAGAAGAAGGATGAGGACTTGGATACCTGGGTGAGGCACAAGCTCACCAGGCTAGAGCAGGAAGTCATCTAGGTTCTCCAATGGATTGTGCAGCGATTATGCATAGTTGTTGCTTCCTTTTTAGAGGGATCGGCAACACGTTGGTTAAATGGGTTAGTGCAACAACAGGGCTACGGTCATAATTTCGATGCCTGGGCCCATGCCCAGACATTGGAAGACTTCGTACGGTTTGTGTATAATAGGTGGCATGACCCTCAAGGGGAGCAGAAGGCCACCAACGCGATTAACAATCTTTGTGCCAAAAGGTACAAGAATGTTCTTGAGATCACTGACACCGTAGAACGTCTGCTCAGGGTACCTGATATGCGCTACGACCAACAGGTACTCCTCACGGATTACTTGAGATGTCTACCTTCAGAGGTGGTGGATGAGGCCTACGTCGACCAACATAACTTCGCCTCTTTTAGCAAGAAAGCCTTAGATATAGAGGCAAAGCTTGGGTCCGATGTCGAGCGCATCGGCCCTCGCGTGAAAACGAGTGCCCTCCCGGCCATGTCACGCAGGAGTTTATCTAAAAACATCTTCAAGAGACAACTCGGGAACGACGCATAACATTCCGCGAACCGCTAAGACGGACGCGGTTGCATCTCTCCTTTGCCGCTTTAGCCGGGTGCGCCAGCTATACATCCCACGATCCCCTACGATAGGATAGGTTTTCGCGGGGCATAAGCTTGCATCCCTAAGGGGCTGTCACCACCCTTAGGGGCGTATCCCTACCGAGCTACTGACCCACATGCGAAGGCTTTGAGATGCAATCGCAGAGGTAGATCAGCCGAGGGCGTTTGCTCGTCTCGCTGCAGTATAGGAAATGTTTGGCTAAACGCCGAATGGACCCGAACGTCGTCCGTTCCTAGGGCGCTGATCTCCAAGGTACGAAGCAAACGTCGATCGACTAGGATGGCTTCAACCAAGCGTGAAACCCACAACTCGATCCTAGTCCCTTTAACACATATTCAAGCGAAAGTTACAACAACCACACATATAATTATATCAAAAGGAGTCGATCGTAGCCGAGACGAATAAATATTCAATCTGAAATGATAACTAAAAGAAATTGAATCATCATATGAAACATTCAATAATACAATATCAAAATAAACCCCGACCACCTCGGGTCGACCTCCACAAAACAACCATACAACCGTCAACAAGGAGTTGGTTATAGACAATAACATAGATGCAGCCGACAAGGTAGTCGGACTGCCTTAGTTTTAACTTGATGAGACACGTTGCCAATGTTATTCATTCCAACCTACCGCCAACCTAAGATTATACTCGCTCAAACCTGTCTCCATACTTTCTCAATCTTATCAGATGACAGGCTGCGTTGCGAATGATTCCTTATCAGGGGCATTGCTTGAGATGTCGCATGCCTCTCCCTTTAGGAAGTGGTCTGGGGTAGTCCTTCTCCTCACCCGAGCACACAACTCGGATCCCAGAAGTCGGGCCGTCTCCATCGAATCGGCAAATTACCCCCCCGTAGAACGGTCCACTCCGGGTCGATAACAGGGTCGGCTCCTAAAGCAACGAACCCCCGCCCCAGATGCTTCCTAGAGATAGAAGATGTGTCCACTGCAAGTAGCTTTCATATATTAGGGACAACGGTAGTTTGCCGTTATGCCCCGCGGGAACCTATCCTGTCGTAGGGGACCGTGGGATGTACAACTGGTGCACCCGGCTAGAGCGGCGAAGGGACGACGCGACCACGACCGTCTCAACGGCTCGTAGGATGTGTTGCATCGTTCCTAAGTTGTCTCTTAAGTTATGTTTTAGTTTAACAACTCCTGCGTGACATGGTCGGGAGGGCCCTCGCTCGCGCGGGGGCCGATGCGCTCGACACCGAGCATCAAAGTCAGGGAAATGGTAGGACGAAGAGACTTCCCCAGGACTGGAAAAAGAAAGGTCAACTTATGTTCGTCGACTATGATGGTCAGGCGACAGAAATTGACGACTTTCCAGACTATGGGGACGAGACAGAGCATGATGGGGCCAGTGAGACTTCGGATGGGGGAGTTGTGGCTCGTATAAAGGAAAAGGCTAGGGAGACCGGGAAGAAGAAGGTAGGCCAGTCTATGGGTCAAGGCGACCAAGGAGCATAACCAACCACTTCACATCCTCCTCCTTCTCCTTCACCCATCCGCCATAGTCAACCACCTCGCACCCTCTTCCTCCTCCATCTCCTTGGCCGACCCACGCCTGGCTCAATAGAGCGAGGGCGGTGACACACAGAAGGGGGGTCTCACGTAGGACGGTAAGGGAGAGTAGAAATAGAGAATTGATTATGCTTAGGAAGTTTCTCTCTCTCTCTCTCTCTCTCTCTCTCTCTCTCTCTCTCTCTCTCTCTCTCTCTCTCTCTCTCTCTCTCTCTCTCTCTCTCTCTCTCTCCCCCCTATCTCCTCCTTTGGTTCTCTTCTCCCCGCCTCTCCCATATCCTAAGTCTAATCCTTACCCTTTCCACCCTTCCGTCTTGGCATGCAACTAACCCTCTCCCCCTCACTTGTTACATTGCCAGGGGACGGACGGTGAAAAAAAATTGATCTCGCTTGGTGGAGAAAGAGGGCAAAAAGGGGGGTTGTCGGTCCCTTGCGCCACCAAGGAGGAAAAAGGGAATACTTGAGGATCTGAAAGAGTTGTGAGCGCAAAATGCTTGTGAGATTGGAAGTGAGCCAGTCCAAAGAGGACTAAGAAGGGAATTGGTAATTGGAAGCAAGGTCAGTTGACTCAACCAGAACCCCGACTGCATGACTAAGAGAAGAGAATGATCGGGATGAGCGAAGGAAATGGAAAAGAAAAGAACCCAAGGACTTGGGAAATCAGGCATGTGGGAGGGACTATGTGTTGACCCCAAACGGGGGATTGTATCGGCCTTTGCATTGCGTTTGATTGTGTAGGTGAGTAGCCTTGGGATGTCTTGAGCGGGAAAGGAAAATGGAAGGGCAAAGCGCTAAGCGGCCTTTGACATAAACTCTGCCTATGAATGGGACCTTCGTGCATGCAATCTTGAGTACGGATGGAAAGGAAAAGTGAAGTTAAGAATGGTTGAATTGTGACCTAGTCCCTTTGCATGCGGGCGGGAACCCCGAAAAGACTAAGGGGTAGTCGCGAATGTCATGGACGGAATGCATGGATTGCTAAGTGCATATGGGGCTAAGGGGAAAGTCGGTGCTACCTCACCCCGATGATGCCATAGGGCTATTGCGTTAGGAAAAGGATGCGTGGCCTAAGGATGACGCTTAGCCTGCGCACAACGGAAGAAAGGGGCTCAATGAACTCCCTGGACTGCTTGAGTATTGGAAAGAGCAATTGCCTACAAACACAACTAAGAAAGAGCAATTGCCTGCAAACACAACTAAGCATCAGGATGTCTTTGTTAAACCCAAAGACTGCAACTGGTTAAGTATACATCATTCCGGGAGTGATGAGTTAACCCGATCGGCGTACCCATATGCCGGAAAAATCCGTGTGACTGTCTGGAAAAAACAACAACAACAACTAAGCATCAGGAAAACTGCGCTTGCGAAGGTTCAACGAAACTACCACCCTGCACGAGGGCTGAGCTACATCCCCCAATGTCAAAGCTCTCTCACTCGATGGCCCACCCCCATCCATCTCAAAGCACTAGGTGGGGGTGACCCTGTGACGAATGGCTCCGCGCCCTGAGCATGAGCGTGGGCGGAGCCGAGCCAACTAGGACCCGCAGTGGGGTCAACCTAGGCTTGAAAGTCTAACAGGGTGAGGCCCTACACCGGTAGGGCTGGTACTTGCCTATGGCCGTGACATTGAGGGTTGCAGCGCGGGGGAAAAAACTCAAGTAGCAGGTAGGCCGGTACCACACCAAGTAGTGGTAGATGTGTCGGGTACTCGAGGCCGAGCAGAGGAAGATGAAAGCTGGCATTTTTTAAGGCCAGTAGTTGTAGACTAGGTCTACGCGGGTACCAATCCAAGTAGCCTGAGTCTAGGGCCTATACAGGGGATATCAGAGTCTGCAATGATGTTTCTCTTCGCAAAGGAGGAGGTACCGGTTGCTTGGACGCCGCGCGACCTGGAAGTCACCGCCCAAGAGGCAAGTAGGCCGCTATATCTCCAGGAGGAGCGAAGTGCTCCTCCTCATTTGCTGCATGCAAGTTTGGAAGTCACGTTGCTGGAGTGCTGGAGGAGCAGCGGCAGTGTGCAGCGCTGTGTGGGGAAGAAGGGCACCAAGCTCCCCACCTTGGCTATGGTGGAGGACCTCGGATGGGAGGAGGAGGAAGAAGGGACTAGGAGAGGGGAGTGCCAGGGGTACTTACCTGGCTGTGGTGGACGCCATCTTCATCAACTTGGTGGGCTCTGCATCTGGAAGCCCCCCATTTCGAGGCAGAGTCAGGCATGGCGGCCTGAGTGGAAGCAGCCATAGCTGCTTTGAGTTGTCTTTTGCACGTCAGGGCAAGGCCCTATTAGTCCGCCATAGCCTCGGTCTTCCTGAAGAGGAAGGAGGAGGGCGGCCATGACTATGGTGGACCTCATGTTGTGCCTGCAGTGGGAGAGGGATTCGGACATTGATTCTGGTTCGGCCATTCATCATTATTATTTTTATTAATTGTTTGAAAAAAGAGGGGAGGAGAAAAGGAGGAGGAGATTGGTTGGTGAGAAGAAGGGGAATTATCATTGGTCTTTGCTGGTGTACATCTTCTTCTTCTTCTTTCCCTCTCTCCTGTCAAGTTCATTTATTTCTTTTGCAATTGGATGGCATTGTGCTCTCTCGTGAATTTTGTACTCCGAATATGGCCAGTATCGTAAGACCCATTTTCTTAAGCAACATGCGCAGTTATGTTGACTATGTGGATCATTGTTTTGTGTCTGGTTTGCTCGTTTGACAGATTTTTTGACGGAGTTTTCACAGTGGACTGATCCCTCCATTTGCAGTCGCTTGATAAATCCATACTAGGAAGGAGTTTCATTGGGAATGTCAGGACCATGCTCTGTGGGCCGACTACCGCCCGAAACTCGTGAAGCAAGGGTACATTGCCAACACCGTCCCAACAGCTGCATTGACGTCAAGAGCTGAAACATCAGGACCATGCATAGTGCCAAGAGCTTGGATAGACAAACAGCTGGGAGTACATGTGTAGCTTGGGGGTACGTAAACAGCCTGGAGTTGATGTGACTGGTGAACCTAAAGCGGGTAGCTACACATGAACTGCAAGCTGAAAGAACCAGGAGATTCTACAAGTGCAAAAATGTCTGATAGGGATGCACAGCGCTGACCTGGAGTGGGAGGAGACTTCGACAAGTGCAGAACTCTCAGAGAAGGTGTAGAGTCTGCAGACAGAAGTTCACCATAAACGAGAGAGAGATGAACAACGGGGCATTCATGTGTGTGGAGGTCCACTGGCACACTGAAACTAATGACGACTGTATACGAAGGTGAGCTATCCAGAGGTGATGATGATGATGGTGATGATGATAGTGAAAACGACAGTGGACATCATCACACAGCAGCACAGTCGGACGAAGGAACCATTAACTACCCTCTGAAGTGAATGTAGCAAGTCGAGCTGAAGCTCATTTAACCGCATTGTGAACATTTACGATCTGGGTCATGTGAAAAGACTCAAAGGTGGGTGAGCAAGTGTGATTTATTTGCTTCACATCAGGGATGCATACCTGCCGACCGCCGACCCCGACCTCTGACAGTTTTGCTGCCGACCAGTCAGAAAACAACCATCCAGTGCATCCACTGATTTTTTTCCAAATCTGAGTTTGGGGCTGTACTGCACTTGCTGAGTACAGCCCAAATCTGCTGAGAAACTTTTGGGGATGGGGGGGGGTATGGGGGATTTTGCGGGGGGGAAATAGGGGCAGTATA
>BFEA01000352.1:384365-399253 GCA_003427395.1 Chara braunii | reverse complement strand
ATTTTCCATTCCCAAGTCGAACAGCCTGGTTAGGGTCATTCCTTTCCATTCTCAAGTCGAACAACCTGGTTAGGGTCATTCCTTTCCATTCTCAATGTTAGCGTCCGAGGGGGTGGGCTTGGAGGACACAGATTCCATTTCTGTCACGGAGGTTAGAAGGTGGTCATTTTTTTTTCAGTTTTGTGCGTGCGGTTTCCTTTCTCTATTTCTCCACAACATTTACTGTCTTATGCATACATCCGACTTAGCGTCTAGTACTCGAGTTGGGGCTCGCGACCCCAAGCAGCACTAGCACACCCGACCGTTCAACCATAGCAAAAGACAGGGGCGCCCCCTCTTATTTTCACTCGTTTTGATCACTCATATCTTGGCTATTTTCAGACTCATTCACGACTCAGTTGGATTAGGCTCTTAGGGAAGGAGTGTTCTTCACGCCCCTTAACCCATAGGTTCCCTAACCTCTCTTGTTCTCGACCGACATTCAGTGTCTTGCTTTGCTCGTCAATCTATGCTCAAAGTTCCTCTTTTTAAAAGCGCAATCCTCATTCCATCCAAAATTCACAATACACCCTTCCCAACCGGTCTCATCCCATGCATCGTGTCATTGTCTCATGTTCCTACTTTCGAAGGTAGCTCACACAGAAAGTAGCCTCAAGATGCTGTCTTCTAACTTATCGTGACCCAATCTTAGCTGGTCCTCTCATCACTCATCCTTAGCAAGCGTACTCATACTATACACATTCTTGTCATTTCAATGTTTTGCAATTGAAAGGCAGGATTCATGTTCGATACTTAATCAATATCTAAAGCCTATTGTTGTCCTGTGCCTCAACTTGCTCGGCCTCTTGTCCACCCTGTCCCTCTGCAGACTTTCTAACCCCCAGGCCGAAGGTCACGATTTCTCTCCTTCTCTTTGCAATTTCTTGTAGTTCCTCCTCACTCTAAAAATCCAACGGCGTGGCCACCACCCCTGCCTTTGCGAGTTTCCGAATCTTGATAATTCACTCATACCTGATCACATTGGTCCATTGCTGAAACCAATGGTTGGGCGTCGGCCCAAACTCATCCTCCCATTTGAAGGCCTCTTCACGCGGCTGGTGCAGCAGGGGCCGCCTCTTTTCCCAAGGCCTCGAGATTTCATCCCTTTCATCCCCGCTATTGATTTCTATGATCTCTTGTACGTCCTCCTCCTCGTCCTCCTCGTCCTCCGTCTGTATAGGGCTATACCCTCCCGTCAGGTTCTTCGGATCGTAGCTATAAGGGATTTTCGTGTTTCTTCCATTTTCCTCCCTTAAGTCTGAACACCTCACCTCACAACTGTCGTGGCCACTTCGCTCGTTATGCGGGTTTTCCCTTCCTTCTTCGCCATTCTTGTGTTCGTCGCACCTGTCGTTTCTCTCCTCGTTCTCCTCAAGCCAAGACTCATACCGTTCGTATTCCTCGGCCCTTCCCTCGTCAGGGGTCTGGGTCCTTCCTTCTGCCCTCGCCCTTCCTTCCTCGCTCCTACTTTCAGATGGTATATATATATTTTCTCCCTTCCTGAGGGGCGAAGGCCCCTTGCACGTGCGCTTCCTTATTCTCCTTCCTGGCACGCGCTTGGACAAGTCCCCTATATATAACTTTCTCTTTGCAGTCCTTGGTTCTTGGCTCGGTCCCGTTCCTCCCCCTTCAGTAGGCCTGTTGACGACCCCACTGTCATTCTTGTTGTCGAATTTCATTTCTATTTTTTCTTGTTCTCCTTTTAGGTCTTGTATAACAAAACAACACCCGCAAAACCCCTCACACACCCGTTTCCCCAGTCCGGTAGGCAGCTCCCGTTCCCCATAATGCTCCCCGTATCCTTATACATTTCCCTCTCTTATGCAAAATGCTCCGTTTGTGATGATCCCATTATTTTCCCATCAAAAACTATGATATAATGCTCGACAATCTTTCCCGTTGTCACACAAAACCCGTCATTGCAAGATCCCAAGTTATCCTGCCTTCCAACCTCAGTCAGTCCAAACCATTGCCCAAACCCCGAAAAAAATGGCAGTCCCACGGACGCAGTCAGAGACAAAACCATAGTGTGGGCAAGACCGTTGTCAGTCCTTAGCTTGTAGCCCCTCAATTTCCTTATCCTCGGCCTCCGGAAGCCATTGTTTCACTGGGTCCCGACTTAGAAACCTGACCAATCGTTGCCCCGGGAAGGGTCCTTTCAATCTAGTCTCATCCAGATCTTCTAGTTCGAAGGTGTTCAATCCCACTCGCTTGGCAACCCGGTAGGGGCCTTTGAACCTCCTCCCCAACTGTCCAGACCAAGTACTTTCTAGTGTCGAGTTCCTTAGCAATACTGTCTCCCCCACCTGAAGTGACTCCTTTCTGACATTCTTAACCTGGTCCCACCTTGCTTTGTCCCTCATTTTACTGTCCAGTACCCGGTTGGTGATGTCTTCCATGACCTCCTCGTTCTTAAGGACTTGTTGACATCTTGCCTCGATTAACTCTTCCGTGGTCATTTGCGGATCATCATCTAACCTGTTTCAGGTAGGTATCAAGACTTCCACGGGAAAGTCGATTTCTCTTCCGTACCAAAGTTCTGCTGGAATACATCCCGTTGTCCTTCTAGGTGTCATGTTCTCCGAGAAGACAGCCTGCTTAAGATACCTAGGCCAACTCCCCAGATTGTCCGCTGCGAGTTTTGCAATCGTGTTCTTTAAGGTCTGGTGCCCTCTTTCCACAGGTGCATTGGCCTCCGGATGGTATGGCTCGATGAGCTTGAATGGTACGCAGAGCCTCTTAAGCATTCTCAATACTTCTTGGTTCACAAATTCTGTCTCATTGTCTGCTATAAACCTCCTGATGGAAGGATGCCTTAAGTAGAAGTCTTATATCCAATCCGCTACACTTCTCCCTGTCTTTTTCTTGAAAGCGACCGCCTCCACGAACCCACTCAAGTTGTCTCGCGCATCCAGGATATACCTATACCCATCTCTTGATGCAGGCATGACCGCAAGGTCAAGGTGGACCAGATGTCCCGGTGCTAGCACCCGCATTGGTCTAAGCGGCTCGAAGACACGTGTCGAGCTTCATTCATGGCAGATCAGGCAGGTCTGGCAGTATGTGGCGACCATTCCCGCCATGCCTGGCCAATAATAGAGCGGCGCTATTTTCGCAAGAGTTCCTTTGAACGATCGATGTCCTCCCGCTAGTCCGTCGTGCATTGCCTGGATCACGTCCAACTGTCTAGATCTCCCGCACACCACTTTCCTCGGCATAGTACCTTCCTCTCTTCTGAACAGGTGACTAACCCTTAGGATGTATCTTTCGGCCTCCTCCCTTGCCTTAATGCTGACTTCCATGGGCTGTTTATTTCCTACCAAAAACAGCCCAACCTCCCGAAAAATCCCTTCATATATCTTAGCATAGAAAGATTTCTTCCCTCTTTGGTCCTCGTTCTTTCTTTCCTGCATCTGGTTTACCATCCACTGCAATTCTTTCCTCTCCCAAGATTTCACTAAGCTCATCACGGCTTCCCGGCCTTCCTCAACCGTCATTGCTATTAGTTCTTCCTTCGGCCCTACTACTGCTCCCCACGAGTCTTTCTCCTCTTTGCGACCTCGAGTGGTGACTGGTCCTTCCCTAAGTTCTGCTACTACGGCAGGCGCTCCTTTCTCCAAAATCCGGATCAACAGTTCTCCCGACGCGCATTCTTCGCCCATCATCTTGTTGTCCACCGCAAGAGTTCTTCCTTCGTATTCAAGGAACGCATCTATGGGTTCCGCATCCTCCACCCCTTCGGGAGTGATGCAGACCCGACTCAGCCCATCGACCTTGTTTCTGATTCCAGCAATTCGTTTGATCTTGTAATCGAACTGCCAGATAAACCCTACCCATCTCCCCACTGTCGGATCTATAGGCCTATAATTTTTTAAGGCCCCTGCGGCATTTGTCGGATCGATCCTTAGGATGAACCTCCTCCCAAACAGGTATGCCTGGAAGGTCTTGAGGCAATGCAAGATGGCTAGGACCTCCTTCTTGAATTGTGAGTACCGCCGTTCTACGGAGTTAAAGATTCTACTTTCGAACTTAATTGGTCTCTCTTTTCCTTCCTCATCCCTTTGGATTAGCACGCCTCCTACGGCCAAGGGTCCTCCATCCGTTTCTAAGATGAATGACCGTCTCACTTCATCATTAAAGCAAGGCGCTGACAAGGCGACTTGCTCAGATGTCAATATGTCCTTGAGGGTTTGGACGGCCCCTTCTCGCTCCTCTGTCCAATCCATGGTCCCCTCTTCTCTGATCATGGCCCGGATAGGCTCGACAGTCTTGGCAAAATTTTTACTGAAAATCCTCCAAAAACCGACCACGCCTAAGAATGCTCTTACCTCCGTCGTCGTGCGCAGGGATGTTGGCCACTGTGATATCTTGTCCATCTTGTTCGGATCTGGCTTCCTACCGTATGCACCACAGCGAAATCCTAATATGGTTATTTCCGGTACTGCTAGAATACTCTTCGGTCCACTAGTCGTGATGTTGTATACTAGGAAACGGCAGAGTAAGTCCTTGATGTCTTGTAGATGGTCTCATACAAATCTTCGAATTCCCGACTGGACTTCAGTCTCGACCTTCTCTTGAGCGCCTTTAATTGGGTTGTCGTCGATATAGGGCTCACACTTTTCTGAAAACATGTCTCCGGCTACGGCGAGCATTCTCCTTTGTGCTTCGGCTACCTCGTTCGTAAAGCCCGTAGGGGTCACCTGCATCTGCAACTGGCCTAGGGAGGTGTGCATTACGGTGTACGGCCTGTCCCGAACATCCAATGGAAGTTGGTCGTACCCTGAGTACAGATCGATCAGGGAGTAAATGCTCCGGCCGGCGTGCGACTCTGCTGATAAATCGGTCTGAGGCAGCGAGCCAGCATCCCGCATGGTTACCGCATTCAACTTTTGCAGATCCTGAATCCACCTCAGCGTCTTGTTGGGCTTCCGAAAGACGAACCACCGGTTCGCGTATGGCGACGCCGTAGGTTCTGCGACGAAGGAGTCCATCTTCGCTCGAAGAAGGTTTGTCACTTCCCCCCCTATCCCAAATTCATAGGACGGACCCTTGTCATTCCAGCACTCATGCTCTACCGTGTGGATTCTGACCGGAGGAATCAGCTTCGCGTCCAGCCGCCCCTTTTGGTGATCACTAAAGGCAAATGTCAGGTGAAACTCCTAGCAGGTCCTTTTGATCAGGTGGGTTTGTTCCTCCGTTAAGAATCCCTCTACCCTTATCTTCATCCTATCAGCTACCTCGACAGGTATCTGATGCCCTTCCGTTGCTCGCCTTTCTCGGATCACCAGGAGGACTTCCTCCTCCTTCTCCATAGCCTCTTCCTTTGACGTCTCTAACAGGATCGAGACCGACTTTGCTTTCTTCCCTACGGAAAGAATCTAACCAAGAACTACCGTTAACTGCCAAGTGTGGTGCCCCGTTTCAACGGGGCAACCTACAACTAACTTTAATTATGAGGTTGTGGGTTTGAGTCCCGGTCGACCGAAACTGAGTGAGAATAAAAGTAGAGCTCCTTGTCAAAAGGAGCTAGCTCAAGGTCGGGAGGACTTAACCTACTGAGCTAGCCCCCACTTCAGGTAGAAGAGGAGCAGTTCCAGTATATAAAGGGCAGTGGGCTCAGTCCGCCTAGTGACCTGAGCTGGTTTCTAAGTCTGCGGGTGCGCATGCTCGCCGGACTGCATGCCTGCCTGAGTGCTTGTCGGTTTGAGTGTATATGTGACCCGCAAGGCACTAGGTTGGTCGGAAGGTCTGCAGGTCGGTACTTACCTGTAGTCGTAACATTGATGGTTGCGGTGGGAAAATCACTCAAGTGGCGGGCAAAGAGGTCCGCGATACTTAAGAGTAGTGGGAAATACTCGAGTAGCAGGTAGGTCGGTACTACACCGAGTAGAGATAGATGTGTCGGGTACTCGAGGTCGAGCAGAAGAAGACAAAAGTTGGTGTTTTTAGACGCGCAGTACCAGTAGGTAGACAGGTATCAGGCCAAGTCTCAGTGTGTGTCATAGATCTACCCGACACGATATTAACCCAATCAACCCCTCGACCTTTTTTTTTTTTTTTTTTTTTCTTGTCTGAGGGCATTTCTATTAATCCTAACCATCACAGTGTGCGCCACAACAACGTGCGCACAAACTCTCGAAATTTTCTCTCAACTATTCGCCCCGGCTTCAATGGCCGAGGAAATCGTTTCAAGTGTCACGCCAAAGCGTGTACACCTTTCTCATTTAGACTGGTTCCGTCATGGTAGCTGACGTCGTTGTTGTGACGAATGCAAAAACATGGCCAAATACCCTTGTAAGGGTATTTGCTCCGACAACGGTTATAACGCCTTGCATGTTCCTCATCAGGCATGGCATCCGGATTTATCACCAACTCTCCCCCATTCAACGCTTTTGGCGGAAGGTCAGTAACCGTCATAAAGTCCTTCACGTAATTGTTACATTGTTGTAGCAATTCGTGAAACATTTTCAATATGCGTTTTGCTCGATCAAGTTCGACATCAGATGTACATGCAGGTAAGCTAAGGAAATCTACATTTTAATCAATCGTATCGTCCAAAGGTTGAGGATCGTGCAAGTATAGTTGCCCAAACTGAGGACGTTCCCCTTCCCCCACAGCCAATGCACCAACACGATGAAAGATTGGACCTTGAGCCCTAAGTTGGCCTTGGAATCCTCGAACATCATCGCCTGGCTGCTTCAAACATGAGGATGCGAGGGATAAACTATTATTAATTATCCTCGCATTGTTTCGAAGGAATCGACTGTCGAAAATTTTGGACGTCCAAAGAGAAAGAATTTCATGCTCCGGGGAGCCTTCGCAAAACCATTCCCATAAAGGATAACGTTTTGTACCTTTTCGGCAACACATCTTTGTCCATTTTCTTTCATGATGCCACAATTTAGCACCACAATGCTTACACGGATCTCGACCACCAATGTCGAACGGTTCAACAGTGTCAGCATTCCCAAGAAGCGCTATGGTGTTCTCAACAGTTGCATACGTTATTGCCAGTGGTGCCGATGAGAGTGCATTCATATCAGGAGCCGAAACATCATCCTCACGACTATGTAGCTCATTGTTTTCGCGATTGTTCATTGAATTTCGATTTCTTACGGATGGATTTTGCGATTGTCTCGCTCGTGATGACATACTATGCGAGTGCCTCGCCCGAGAAAATTGACTCCACGATTGTCTCACAGGAGAAGATGCACTCCTCGATTTCTCAGAGGCACTCACCCTAATCTCTCGAAGGATATTCATAGCGAACAAACTTCACCTCACAACCCGCACAAAATCTTTATGAGTACGCACATATTATTTCCTCCTATGATACTTAACCGCAACTGTCAATGCATGCATGCGTTTAACATAAAAGTTTAGTCGTCTTCCCTGACTTTTCTTTCGTTTTGAAATCTTACACGACATCGAACATGGTTCATTAACATTCATTCTATCGACTTGTTCCGTTCTTCCACCAGTCTTTACAGTGCTTTCAACAACTATTGCACTTCCATCATAGTCCGATGAGACATGGTGAGGCATCGACAACAACGATCCAAGTTCTAAATAACGCACGACTTTATTGGCACGCAGTCGTCGAATCAACAACATACGGTACCATCTGTTGCGCCTTGAACAAATCGGTTTCCATAATAATAATATTCTTTGTCGATTATGAGATTCAATAAAATTTCTAATCAATGTGTTCGGCGAATTCGGTTGGGTCGTGGTGGCAGAAGATGGATGTACTTGAACATTTTTCAAAGTGGGAAAAATGTTGCTCTCCACACGTTTTTACCGGACATCGGCAGTCAATGTCGACGATGAACAATTGTGCACATGTGCTGAGTGCAAGGGAAAATCATTGAGTAAAACCGATCTTTCGACCATCGAAACCGAATTTGCATTCATTGCAACATCCGTAGGAATTTCAAGTGGACGTTCACTTTGCAAGGTCATAGAAAGATATTCATGACAACTAATGCGATCCGTACAAACATTGATATATCCTTGACTCGTTGTTTTGAAAAACATAGGGTTTGTGAAATCATTCATCGAAGGAATCATTTGTCGAAAAGATAGAGACCGATCACTATATTGTTCTTCGGGAGAACAATCATGACCATCATCTTGAGTTACCATCGGTTGTTTATCTCTTCTGGGAGCAATCCCCTCACCTGCAGAACCTACCGCCTGTTGTAAAGACCTTTAGGTTCGACGACTTTGAAAAAGTGGTCGTCTCCGTTTGCGACATTCGTGTTGTGATGACATCCGTGTCTCACTCGCAGAGCGACCAAGAGTAATATCCGAACCTTTACGCAATACCAATCCATGGTTGGATGAGGAAAAAAGGCGGCTGCCTGGGTTATGCTAGGTCAGCAGCCCACGCCGGGAGTTACGTCCCAACGATGTCAATTTTCCACTATAGGCTTGGTAATTTATGCCCTCAGGTTAACCTTTGAGATGAATGAACGATGCTTCTTTTTAAAAGATAGACAAAGTAGATAAAATTAAAAAAAAAAAACAATTGAGCTATCGTCAGATTGTCATTCAGGGTTGTGCCCCTCCAAATCTTTGATCATAGCTCGGTGAGGCAAACACCTCGGGGTTATTTTGTATATAAAAACCAATATTTGAAATGAAATCAATGGTGGTTGTCTCTTTGATTGTCAGAAACCAACAAAACAAACATTCCATTAAAAAAAAATGATCGCAAAAATGTTTTAACTTATTGAAAGGAGTTTGTCCATGTCGTAGCATGGTTTCTCAAACATGTACGTATAATCAATCCTTCCAACATCTTAGTCATACAACCTTTTACTGACTTTCACACAAGGTACTGATCCGCCCGTTCCTCTATCACCATCTTTAGGCCTCAGATAAGTCCAATAGTGATAGACAAAGGGAGATACTGACTCATAAAAAACTCAACCATAGACAAGGATTCACTCGCAATGTGAAAAGTGTTTGTGGTTACCAGCTCATCCCCTTTGGATACATATATGAATATAAAGTATGTTACAACGAGTCACACTTGCGGCTCATCTCTCTCATCCTCATATTTATCCTCAAATGTTCATGCTTTTCTTATACTATCATCTATTCTAAACCTTTACCCTTATCAAACTCAAGGAGAAGAAAACTTGTCCCCTTTTCAGACTGCACTCTAAACATTCATGTTCTCTCTTACCCAATAAAACACCTCAATTTATCTAGAAGTTCATACATCTACTTGTCTTTAATATAAAAAAGTGATGGTCAACCCCAACATCCTATCGAACTCCACTCTGCCACCCTCGAATCATTTGTCAAGTGATGGCCATCAATCTTCCTCGTAAGTGAAACTTAGTCATTCCCAACTCAATGTACCTTGCTAGTACCTCGCGATCATCCCTGAAGTGTCATTCTTTCGTGCAAGGAAGTATCCACTTCTGGTCTTATTGCTTCTGGCCTTCCTCTTGTGATGCTCAGCTGCGGTTTCTGCCTGATTCCCTGCTCCTTCTGATGTCTCAATGCTAGGCAACCCCCTCCTCTTGGTTCCTTCCTGCTGAAGTAAAACAAGACATTCACTCTTTCCTTTCCTGACAAAGGGCCCCTTTCTACCTTGCTCTCTTGCCTTTCCTTTGCCTCTCCTTTCCTTTGGGATAAGCCCTCACACTCCATATTTCTCTCTTTCCACCTCTTCCTCTTCCATTGCCTTATTTTTTTCCTCTCTAACCCCTTTCTCACTTCAACCACGTTTTCTTTCATTCTCAACTGGTTTTATCGCTTCAGTTCTTTTTGGCTCTTAGAGTCCCAGTCACCTACTGAGGTCCCCTTCTTGACACTTTTTTCTTCCTTTTCTTAGCCATGGGTGAAATCAGTTGTGAAGATCTCCTTGTCAAACACTCTGTCCCCTTAAGAGAACGATTTACTACCCTCGAGTACGACCTCTTCTAGAATTTGAGGAATTTTTCAACTAGCCTTGAAGTCAATGACGTAATGGCTTCAGAGGCACTATCTGACACTATGGTAATAAGTTATTTACTCTTTTCACTCATTTTTACTCGCACTCCATTATCCCTTTCATTCTTCCCTTTTTGAATTCTCACTCTTTTCTCATCCTTATACCATAAGTGTTATAGCAACACCCCTATCATCAATCTCTGCTTTTGTTTTCACTCAATTACCTTGGTGGGCTCCATGATTTTCTTTTACTGATAACTGAACTCTGTCTAAATCTTTCATCCTCTTCTTCATCTCATTTCACCCTTTTCTCTCATTGATCATACATCATTTTCCCTGTCTTTTAATTCTAACTTTATCTCCTCATCTTACGTGTTGACCTCTCTACATATGTTCCTTACCTCATTATTCAATATCCCTCTTGCAGTTATCTCCTTCTAACGGAAACATTTCTATCTTTGGTAGTTACGATCTTTTGACGACCTGATTATCTAATGACCTTGCAATTTTCTGTGACTAATACAGGTTTTTTGTTCCTGTTCGCCATTCGTACTTTCGTCGCAAGGCTTCCTATCTTGTCGCTCCAGGTATGTTTGGGTCAATGGGGTTTCTAAACCTGTCATAAACATTTCCTTCAATATTCATGCTTATTAGACCATTTGCTTCATCAGTCTTCCTGACATGGCAAAACCTCATTATGTGCCCTTCTTGGGCACAATGCCTGCAGATCGCACTTTTCAATCTCACTCTTCCTTTCCCAAGTCCTTGACCATTTTCTCGACCACTTTGGACCCTGATGACGTTCCAATTTCTATTATCACCTCTCTTATTGCCTTTGCTATCCCTTCCTCTAACATTGCTTCCAAGGCCCCTATTACCATGACCACCACTTCCTCGTCCACCATTGCCTCGACCTCTACCCCAATCTTGATCTTGATCACAGTCATGGACCATTCGAGCTCGGGTTCTTGCCTTCCGCTGGGCCCTGGTCAACTTTGGAGGTCTAGGCTCTTCTTCTATCTCAGTCATGTTTTCACCTCCTTCTCTAGCTTGGTTATCACACCGCTTCTTCTCAGCTTTCGTAGGCCAGAGAGAACCTTGATTATCGCCATTCGTTTTCTCTCCACTACTACCAGCTATTTCGTCCGACATCCCCTCTGAGACCTTTCGCTTGCCTTTTCTGTCCCTCTCTAGTTGTGTCATTCTCTCTTCTAATTCTCTCACCTGTTTCTGTATACTGTCTAGTTCCCCTTGTGCCGACGTACCACAAATTATTCGATCGAAGTCTTCACAATGATGACTGTCGATTTCGTGATTGGGAAACCTCAAGCTTAACAAATTTTTCAGTTCACTCCAAGTTCGCGATCTCAACATGAAATTATTGAAATCGTATACTTCCTCGCCCAAATCCTCACATACGAACAACGGGAACATAGTCATCATCGCCCTTTCATCTCACTTCTTCATAAGGCTAAAGCTGCGGTAATTGTGCAAAAAATTAGGCAGATTTTTCCCTTGAAAAAACAGAGCTCTAAGGTCTGGGGGCATTGACTCGTCTACAGATTCGCGTGTCAATACTTTACCGAGAAACGAATTCCTCCAAAGAAGGACCTTATCCAAACCACCATGTCCAGTCATGGCTGCCGCTGCTATCCTGTACAAATACAGCAAGTGACGAAGCTTCAGGCCGTAAGCCGAAGATGATGTCCAATAAGCTCCTCTATTCCCACCTTAACAAGTCAAGAGGAAACAAGTGCATACGTTTTTAGACATCCATTTGGTAGAGCAATTATCCCCAATACCGACCTTAAAAGGCACGAATAAAGTAAACAGTTGTATTAAAAGATACTTGAATAAGAACATAAGTTGCTAGAAGGAAGTAATAACATTCACTGTCTGCATACCCACATTCAGAGTTCATCCCAGTATTGAAACCTTTCGTCTGGATCGTGGGAATCAGTGTAGGCGCTAACAATGTAAATCGTGCTTTGAAGTTCTGTGTAGAGGAGCATGGATCTCATCTCTAGGTATAGACCGCATACTGTCTCGCTTGTATAACGCCTGTGTCCCCATTCTTGTACTACGAAAGCGGCCTCCGCTGCTGCCTTTATTTTATTTTTTCCTCCAAAATACTCCTCCACAAGGAACTTAGGTAGCAAAACTGCTCAGCATCTCTAACTTGTATAACAATGTATACTGACTCCTCTCTTTTTCGACATATTCCTTTTGCCCACTTTGCGGCAGCTATCTCAGCTAGTCTTAAGGGTCTCGCGAGCAGACTCCCACGTCCCAGTGCCTGCTCAATACCAAGTGTAACAAAAAAAATTCGATGAAATGTATATGGTTACTTTCACAATTGCACTGTCTCCAACATCGTCGAAGCCAGATTCAATCCAAATAAAGATATCCTCATTCAAAGATGTATCCCACCATGAAGCGATATACCCATTCTCCCTGACTCGTTTTGGCAAGGACATCTTTAGTCCGCCCTCCTTTTCAATAGGCAAAACTATATTGGGATCTTCCCTAGCATACGACATTCTGACCTTCTTCAGCTACCCCTAGGTCCTGCTCACACAGACAAACGCCCAACAAACATCTCCCATCACTACACATAGTTTCTTCTTCCTACAATGTTCTTCCTGAAAGGTACTATTCAAACCATACCTTGCTACCATTGCTAATTTCCAGCGCCTAAGACCATTCAAAAGCAGGTCATAATAGTATATTGCGATAGTAATGCACTTGCAATTCTTGAAGATCATAATTATTATAATGACCGTTACTCATATTGGAGACATACTGTCATAGTAATCACAATAATTAATAATTATAATAGTTGAGTATGTAAATAGTTTTAGGAAGGGAAGAGGCAAACTTAATAAGCATATGCATACATCGATGATGACGAAAAACTTATGGTAACTATTACGTTCATAGACAACAGTCATGCTGTAGTCAATAAATTTTTTAATGATAAATGCTTTTAGATGCAAAAATAATGAGAGTACTACATTCTACTCCCCGGGCTTTGACAGGAGTATATTGCGTCAAGGGGCAGCGTAATCTCTTAAAGGGATAACATCTTAGACTCCCGAACCCTGCTCAAGGACCAAGCCTCACTGCTTCACCCTCCGATTCCAGTATACGTGCCTTGCCGACTCTTGTCAATTAGTAGACAACCTCACCGCACACGTTCCAGGATGACATATCATTTTTCATGACGATGAACCCACTTGACACAAAGATAGTTGGGGAATCACCCCCTACCTCCTTGCGGCATGCAGTAGTTGCCTCCATCATAGACCATAGTCTAACAAGGTTCAAACACTTTTCTCCTTCTCAGTAGTAATGTAGTCACCATTCCTCAAAGGGTCAGGTGACAACACCCCACTATGGACCAGGAACATAGTTCCGGCGCGGGTCTCACTACTACCTTAGAAGACGGATTTATAGCTCCTTCAAGCCATTTGTCAAGGAAATTATAACTTAGGATTGTAACTACCCCAAGAATAGACTCTACACATTGACCACCTCTTGAGAGAATTTCTTCTCCCAAGAACTCCCAAGGAGTCGGTCACTTCATTCACCCCCGACCCCGCATCGGGCGTGGATTCTGTGTAGCTTCTTTATCCTTTATAAGGAGAGCAATCCAGACAAACAAGCTCAAAATATATATGAATAGCGAAATTTGATTAGCTCAGACGGATGAATCTAAGTGCAGAGTCTGGAATAAATAAACTCAGGTGGACAACTCAAACAATTAACCTTAAATAAAATGCATCAGATAGATAGTTTCACGTGAATAGGTTTAAAATAGACTGACATGAATGAATAATTTTTAAATGGATAACCTCAAATGAATGACCTTAAAAGAATGGATTTAAGCGCTTAGATTCAACTGGGTATATTCAAGTAGATGGTCTAGGGTGGATGAGTTTAAACAACTACCCTCATACCTGAATATAGTCACCAAGTTGAACATAAACAAGATGGTTCGACACCTACTTCCTCATTGCCTTACTGACTACACTTGGGATTATGTGCCTCTTCTTTGCAAGCAACTACAGTTGGCATAACAAGTTGTTCTATCCATTTTGTTCGCCCCCCTTTTTGTGGATCTGCCAGACTTCTGACTAAACAGGCCTCCACCCGTAAACTTTGCTCGCAAGTACAGCCCTTAGATTAACAAAAAGTCTAAATGAGTCAATTCACGTTATCGGGGCAAATACCCTGACAAGGGTATTTGCCGAGGTTTTCAACGTCGGACGCTGTCCGACTTTTTCGTGGAATTGAAGGACTTGACGAGACTGATGTTGCCAAAATTGTTCAGACAGACCTATGACCGCATTGACCGGTAGGCTTAAACTTTTTTTTAAGCTAGACGTCGCTGACGTCCAACTGAAATGGTGGTAATCAGTGGTGTGACCACTAATCACGGCATCTGACGGAGCTATGGAATAGTTTGGCCGAGAGACTATTAGGATTATACCTACCCTACCTAGGAAGGTGGCGCGTGGAGGTAGGGCGCACGATTCAGGGCCTAAGTGCGTTCAAAGTGGCGACCTTACCGGAGGCCGCGACGAGAGGTGAGTAGGAAGTTATTATTATTATTTTTCTTTTTTAGGACCACGGGCGTCCAAGGGCTGAAATGGATGGCACGGTAGCCGCAGGGTGCGGCAAGTGTAGGGCAGGCCAACCAGCCACCCAGCTTGCAACCACCCAGCGTGCAGCCAGCCGGCCAGCAACCAGCCTGCAGCCAGTCGGCCAGCAATCAGCCAGCCACCCAGCGGGAACGGCCGCTTGGCTGCACCTTGACCCTTGCGCAAGGATGACACGCATAAATCGAGAAATGGTCCAAAATCCAGGTAGGGATTTGAACCCGGGTCTGTACCTCGATG
>BFEA01000352.1:354250-372750 GCA_003427395.1 Chara braunii | reverse complement strand
ACACACACACACACACACACACACACACACACACACACACACACACACACATCGACAGGAAAAGATAACTTCAATTGACAAGAACGACAGGAGTGAAATCCTGTGGATATCGGAATGGAGAAGGGTATAGCCACGTGGATCAGTGAAGACAAATAACGAATATATCAACACGTAATGTGTATCAGCGTGGAATGATAGCGCGTACGAAAGGGAAGAGTCGAAGCGACTATGGCGAGAACTCACTGTCATCGACAAGTAGCGGGATGGAGAGAGGAAAAGCTCCGGGTCGGAGTAATGAAATGTGATTTTAGGAGAGGGTGGGAATATCAAAGAACAAATGTGAATATCAGAGATTCACATGGAAGTAAACTTACGTGAGAATATAGAGTCTTTCCGAAAATCATAGACACAAGGAGTGCGTGAGTTTGAACGACAGAAAGAGCGCATTTACGAAGGCTCGGATGACAGGCTTTGGACCGGCAGAAAGCTGGGTAGAGCAACGAGGCGGGGTAAAAAAATAGTGATGGGGTGAAATCTTAAGGACTGAAGACAGTATTGGAAGGAGCGGGAAGATCACACACTTGAATGTGAAGAACTCTCTCACATACATACACACACACGCACATGCTCACACATGCACGCACACGTATGCACACACAAGTGTCGTAGTGTATGTTTCCGTGTTCTAGAGATAGATTCGTTCGGATATGCTCATCCTATCGATGGAAGTACCGTGAGGTCCGCCACGATTTTCGCTCACACACACACACACACACACACACACACACATACCGTAGTAGTGTACTTTGTCATAGTTTTCATTCGATTTTTCTCCTGGCCAACTACGCAATCAATACTTACACACACACCACACCCACATACACGTATACTAGTGTAGTAGTGTATAATTTTATGTTCCAGCGGTAAATTCAATCATTTTTGCTCATCCTACCGATGAAAGCATCATGAAGCCACCGCGAGTTTAGAGACTTACCTGTTTCCTTTGTCTCGTCGTCGTCGTTGTCTCCAATCGACAACTCCTCGTTTTCTACTCAACATGATTCGTCAAGAAGTGCGGCATGCCAAGGCCCATTGCATTTGGTAAGTGACGGATGCTGCGCCGAGGTGAGTACTCCTTTCCCCTTCTACTCCTTCTTCTTCTTCCTCTTCCTCCTCTTCTTCCCTCCTTCTTCTTCTTCTTCCTCTATTCCTTTTCTCCTCCTCATTCACGACACTCTCCTCCTTCCTCTGACACTTCTCCTTTTCCCACTTGTTGCCATCTCGTAGCTTTCATTGCGCGATTTCTCCGCTGCTCCCGCATGCCATCTCTGTATTTGCCTGTTTGCGCTACTCGTCGTTGTGATCTCCGTCGGTCATCTCCCCTTCTCGCGTGCGCTGCCCCTGTTTCTTCGACCCTCTGCGCACGCACTCCCGCTCGCGATCTCTGCTGCTCTGCGCTCTCTCCTTCTACCGCACGACCATCTCCATCCTCGCGCCCGCTCGCTCTCGCGGTGTTTGCTCCCCCCCCACGAAGGAGATCTCTGTGCTGTAGGCGGATGCCGCACGGTCGAGATTGCTGTGGGCCTTTACTTTTCTTTGGCTGAATCCGCCCAGGTTTCGGAGGCAGATTCACTAAGTGAATCCAAGAAACAGTAGCCACGGGTTCAAGAAAAAGAAAAAGAAAAAATAATAGAACTAATAAAATAAAAGGAAACGAATCTAACTACCAGAATAAAAATAAAAAAGGGCCTTGCGATAAGCAAAGGCTCCCGTCTTTATCGGAAATCAAAGTATCGTACAAAGAGTCAAAGTATCCAACAGGGAATCATAGTATCTAACAAAAAATCAAGGTATCAAATCAAGAGTCGAAGTATCCGAAATCGACAGTCACTCCATACTCATGAGCATCACTCTGCTCTAGATGATAAGGGAACCATAACTTTACACAAAGGTGTTATAAGAACACTCCACACCACACTAACGAGAAAGAGAAGGAGAAACTTAGTCAAAATCATACACAATGTTATCTTATGTACAAGAAAACTTATAAGTCTATAATGCGAAAGTAAATATCACACTACTGGCTCAACTCGCTGATGCACATGGGTCGGATACAATCCTCCATGTATCCCTCTAGACAGGAGCAACCATCAGTTAGAGAGTCAGAGATGTCCTGCGTATACTAGACTTAGACCTTTCCGGACCTTATTAAAGAACCCTACTCCTGATCACTCATGCTCTCTTGCAGCTGCCTATACATATGCGCCCGAATCCCACCATGAGTCTTCAGGATCAGGTTCCCATTCCTATCCCTTCGCACCTCAGATGGATCCCAAGTAAACAAACCCTTTGCCTCATCCTCGAGGCTCTTGGGACACTCTTCCTGCAAGTGTTTACCTTTCTTGAAGTAGAAACACCTTCCAACCTTCTTCTGCTCCATCTTGTCTCCTTCCTGTGAGGGTACAAACGAGGGGGCTGTTGTAACCTAACTCGTGACCTCCTGCTGATATTGTTGCGGGACCTCCGGGGAAGTGGGACATGCCGCTCTGTCATTTGTCTGCGCCACCTGCTCACCAACTCGCTCCTCTGGTCCAGAGCCAGTGACCCAAGACCCCAATGCACTCCTCAAATCTACAACAAAAGGCATATCCTGAGGCATGGAGGACTCCTGACACCTTTCTAGGTACTCTCTCAACTCCGCCTCCACCATGGTCTGACCCACACTCTCCTGAACCTTCTGTTGTCCCACGGCCTCTCCCTGAGTTGTAGGTGGAACCACTTGAATTCTCATGGCCTCAGCTGGTGGCCTCTCTTCTGGCATCGCTGACTTCTGTCCAAGTGTCAGGCCAGCCGACATCCTCCACTCAAATTCCTCAGCCTCCGAGTTCTTTCCAGCTAGTGCCTCATGTGGTTCCAACATTTCCTTGTCTATCAGGGGAATCTCCTCACCCTCTTGCATGTCCGCCTTCTTTTCTTTCTTCTGCCTTTTGAAGACTTCTTCTGTAGGCCGTCCCCTGATCTCAAACCCTTGGACCTCTGTCCAATCCACCACTGCGGTAGGAGCCTGTTGTGCATACCTGGCCTCAAGGTCCTGTATCCTCTTTTCCCACTCAGTTTCCTTTGCTTGGAAGGAAACCTGTTGTGCCTGTAAATAGGCCTTCAGGACGTCATTTATTGAGGGTCTGGTTGACCTGCTTGACGGCGTCGTTCTCTGCCCACATCTCCACCGTGTCTGCCTTCATTGCCTCCATCTCCTTGCTTTGCCTTTCCAACTCCTTCAGGTCTTCAACTTCTTTTTCCCAGTTCACTCTTTGGCCATATACCTTTTGAGCTACCTTTGTTAATCTTTCCCCAACCTTCTGATCCGAAGCTTTGGCTGCTGCAAAGCCTTCCTTCATTACGCCCCTCAAGTTAGGTAAGTCTGTAAAGACTAACTTGACCCGCATCTCCTGATGATGCTCTCCAGATCTCCCTGCCGCCTCCATCTCCTTGTCAAAGCTGACCCAAACCTCTGAAAATAGAGGAAGATCCTCCTCCTGAGTGCAATCGCCCTTACTATTTTTGTCCTTCACCACCACAAGCTTTTTTCCTTGCTGCATCCTCTCATGCAACTCTGCAAGGTTCTTCATCCTAAGTTGAACCTTGATCTCCTGCTCCCTTGCTGCTTTTTTTTTCCTGTCCAGTTCCTCCTCCTTAGCAGACTTCTCTTCCTCTTGTACCTGTTCCTCTGACTCATGAGGCACGTCTGGCACCATACCTGGGATAGGACAGTCCACATCCCTCTAGGCATGCTGTGGGAGCATGCCTGAGCTACCTGACCCTTCTCCTCTCTCGTGCCTTTGGGATCTGTGCTCCACTCTCCGGCCTTCTTTCTGAGTCCCTGATGACATGCCTTGCTCAAAGGTCCTCTCAGTCGCCTCTGGCTCCTTCCTTTTCTTTTCCATACTCCTTTCGCATGCCTGACGTGCTGGAGTATAGTAATTCCACAAAAGCTTCTTGCAGTGACCCCAATTCATAGCATGTGTCACAATAGATCTGACAAAGGATCTGATGTGCCGCCCTACGTACAGAAGGAAGCTTCCCATCCTTTGCTCCCCTGGGATATTGAGGTCATCTGCATACTGATCATAAGCCCATAGGAATTCCCCCATATTAGTGGAGTCAAACCGAATGGGTTGCCCATCTCTCTCCACTAGCGATGGGCGCAAGCCTTCCATCTTCCTTTCAAAATCCTGCCAAGTTAGTGATTCCCTGACAAAGTTAGCAATGGGGTTTACCCACTCACCTGTGCCTCGCACCTCCCTCAACATCCTGGTGCCATCCCATCCAAACTCCCGTGCATGCCTCTCAAACTCAATCAGGAACAACTCAATGTTTCCTCCCTGGAAAACTAGAGGTCTGTCCTCTCTCCTGGTCCTCCTCTACATCCTCTGTCTGGTCACCCCCAGAGGGGCTTCCACTGGTCCTGCCCCTCCCATCCCTCTTGGCTGCCCCAAGTGGTGTCAAGCTCTGCTCACACCGCGCAATCCCATAGTCGTAGGATAGCAGCGCATATCATGAGAGGAACTTCGGAAGAATCAGGAGCGATAAGTCTTTGACCCTCATACCCAGGTCCGATGATCGATTTGCACGTCAATTTCGCCACTAACCTCCACCATTCTTCATCTCTGAATGCACCTCGCACAAATTACGCCCAATTTTTTTTTTTTGCTTCCTACTCAGACTAACCCCTTTGCCAACCTTTGGCAGCTACACCCGGCCAACAGGTATTCTCCTCCCTTTATTAGCGCACCTGGCAACTAGCGGTCGTGTACTACATTGACCACCAGCCTCAACTCCCTGCCTGTCTTTATAGTATTACGGGAAGCCCCGTAATGACCACTGTTCACGTCAAACTCCGCTCACACCGCGCAATCTCATAGTCGTAGGATAGCAGCTCATATCGTGAGAGAAACTTCGGAAGAATCAGGCTCGATAAGTCTTTCGCCCTCATACCCAGGTCCCCTGCCACTGTTCACGTCAAACTCTGCTCACACCGCGCAATCTCATAGTCATAGGATAACAGCGCATATCGTGAGAGGAACTTCGGAAGAATCAGGCTCGATAAGTCTTTCGCCTTCATACCCACCTCTGATGATCAGTTTGCACGTCAGTTTCGCTGCTAACCTCCACCATTCTTCATCTTTGAATGCACCTGACACAAATTACGCCCAAGTTCGTTTATTTGCTTCCTACTCGGACTAACCCCTTCGCCAACCTTTCGCCGTTACGCCCGGCCAACAGGTATTCTCCTCCCTTTATTAGCGCACCTGGCAACTAGCGGCCGTGTACTACATCGACCACCAGCCTCAACTCCCTGCCTGTATTTATAGTATTACGGGAGCCTCGTAACGACCACATCCGTGCTCAAGCCTTCATTCAAGGGAACATATGGGAGTTGCGCCCTACTAATGTGCAATTGCTGCTATAGCGGGTGAGCGATACCGCAGGGGCTATGCTAATCTTCTCTGTATCGTTCCAATTTTAACGGATGTCCCGAAGAACAACGACCGAGGGGCCGGCCGCGGGCTGACCTGACTCAGATAAGTCCGAAATACTGGTTTCATTCATCAACTTCCGTTATTTGGGTTCGAACATGAGTCTGTATTTGCATAGTTCGTGGGTGTATCCACAGAGCTAGGCTCTTGGGTCACGGCCGGTCTTGGAGACCAGTGCCAGACCCCGCCCCATAATGAGACTTCTAAATTAAAAAAAAAAAATAAAAAAAAATTAATAACTTTAGAAAAATTAGGAGAAACGGAGTTGGGGAGGAGGGTCGTTGGTACTTGGTCCTCGGTCCTACCCCTCGGGCACGCGGTCGGATCCCCCAACAAAACTAAGGGGGATAGTCCTGCAGGGCCCTCGACCCCTCAGTTCGCTCCGTAGCGCTCCTCCGCTCCTCCAATGCTGGCTGCTGGCCTCGATCCCGGGATCTGCAAGGTGAAAGTCTAGTGCTGTAACCAATAGGGCTAAGCCCAAACCTGGTTGCAGCAGGTACAATTTCTTATACGAAGAGCAACTGCAGCAGGCCTGAGCCTGCCGAGGTGCACCAAGGCCGCTTCCTGTTCCGTCCTTTAAAACCATGACCCGCACGCGTGTCGTGCTAACTTGGGGCAGGCTTTTACTCAGCCCGCCCTGCGCATAGCCCCGCAATGCCATAGCCAATGGCTGATGCCTCCCCACGCCACGTCTTTCTCTGAAGGGCTGCCCTGCGGCTTCTACCACCGACAATACACGGTCGGACCTAGTAGTTGCGCACTCCACATGACGCAACCCCGGAATGCCGCCTTCTAACGAGTCACACAAAGTCCTCCCTTAGTCGCAATGTCTCCTGATCAGCTTCGCGCTGCCCGTAATTCCATCCGTGCATGCGAGGTTGCGACTCCCTCCAAAATTTTAGCCTAACACTTACTTGTTCTACCGGCGTCTCATAGCCTCCCATTGATCAAATGTGTGGTCAAGCGAACGAGTACCTACAAAGTGCACGCTCACACACTCTCTAATCAACTCTAAGCGTACGTCACTCCCAATCCCTGAGGATTGGTTGTGGTTGCACAAAATGGGGCACGCCCCTAGATACCGTCACAGCGCATACTCCCTGTAAGTTGCAGAAAGGCGCTCAGATACCCTTGTAAAGGTATTCGGGCCGACAACGGTATCCTCGATTTTAAACGACGAGTTGTCGTATGATCCGATCTAAATGCAACGCAAATATGACTCTATTTTTCGACGTCTTCGTCCACATCAACGAGTGTTGGTGGAAAGAGTCGTTCGGGCTATGCAAGAGAAAAGACCGTTGTGTGCTTTTGTCGATGCACCGGCTCGAACAGGAAAGACTTTTTGCATTGAAACGATTTTGGTGGGCATCAGGTCACGTTCTGCTATTGCACTGGCCGTCGCGTCCAGTGACATACCGGCGACTCTTTTGACGGGAGGTCGAACGTTTCACTCACGATTCCACGCACATTTGAAACCTGATAACATGCGTCCCTTCTTGATTCCGAAGCAAAGTGATCTTGCGGAACTTATCCGTCTTGCCGACTTGATTGTTTGGGACGAGGCTCCGATGAGTAACAAGTTTCACTTGGAAGCTCTTGACATTACGTTTCGGGACCTTTGTAACAATGACGAGCCGTTTGGTGGGAAAATTTTACTTATAGCTGGAGATTTTAGAGAGGTTTTGCCCGTTGTGAAACACGGATCGAGGGCGCAACAAATTGATGCGTCCATGAAAATGTCTCCTTTGTGAAAACTTTTTGAGGTTCATCAACTGACCGAAAATATGCGAATCTTAAACTTAGGGAATGATGAAATGACACGAATGTATGCCCACTTTTTTATGCGCATTGGGAATGGTGACCATCCTCATGTTGTTCCTAATGATCCTGCTTCGGTCAGATTGCCACATGAGATTTGTACGGATAAACCAATTGATGAATTGATTTCATGGACGTTTGATGATTTGTCCAATCATGTGGGGGATGCCAAGTATTTCTCGCCTCGATTAATTTTATGCCTTACTAATGACGATGCCGGTTCTGCTAACAACCATGTTCTTGACAACTTCCCTGGGGAGGTGCGTGACCTTTTCAGTGTTGATTACCCTGATTCGGATGATACCGGGCTTGACATTAAGCGGGAGTTCTTGAACTCTCTCGACGAATCTGGTCTTCCACCTCACAAGCTACGCTTAAAATTGGTGCGCTTGTGAAACTTTTGTGAAATTTGTCATCGAAGCAAGGGCTTTGCAATGGTACAAGACTGATTCTGAAGAAGATCGTTAATGATGATTTGTTGGAAATGACAATAATGCACATGGGTAAAACAACAATGATCTCCAAGATTGATCTGACAAGCGATGGTAAAACAACTAGGTTCAAATGGTTTAGGAGACAATTCTTTGTCCGTCTTGCTTTTGTTGTAACGATTAACAAGTCGCAAGGACAAACCGTATCGCGTGCAGGGGTTTGGCTACGCAAACCGATTTTTGCGCACGGCCAACTGTACGTTGCTTTGTCGTGTGTTGGTCATCCTAACAACATCCGTGTTGCGTTGCCTTATAAGAATCTTTTAACGAAGAATATTGTATATCGTGAACTTTTGGGATGAGTACTTCTTTTTTTTTTTCATCGAGCTTTGGCATTCCGAATAATGTTGTTGAGGTGGAGCCATCGCCTACTTCCGAGATTTGGGCCTCGTGCTCAGGCGAGGAAAATGGAAACTACGAACTTTTTCCTAGCAATCGGGGCTCGGAAAGGTCAGAAACGCCATTTACCTTCTTTAAATCTTTTGTGGACGGATGACTGACTTATGATACCTAAAGCTGGCCGCAAGTAGGAGCCGCCTCGATTAATGTGGATTGGAGTCAAACGAAGTTCTGATCCCAGTGATAAATTTATCCGAACAGGAAAGTGAGCCCTGCCAGAGAATGACAAAGGGCAAACGTGGACAAACGAGGTACGTATGACTTTATCGCATGGGACCCTGAAAAAACTAAGGGGCGTATCGGATCACAAATCGAACATAAGAACCAAATGAGACATAACAACAAAATAGGAGACGTCTTAATTAACCTCAATAGCAGTCCAAAAAAATTTTGGTCTCCCGATTAAACGTTTGCACAAACATTAAAGTGAACCTATACATCTATATTTGCACGGACAAAGAAATTCTGAGTGAATGAACATTGATTAACCTGGATAGACGCGCTAAAAAAAAAAAAAAAAACGAACTGACTCCTTTTTTTTTTTTTATCTTCTGTGCTTCTAATTTCGGTTGCGTTCTATGTGTTGCACTACGTCTTTTGTTTTTCCTATTTTCTTTTTTTTTCTATTTAACACTAGAGTACTCTTCTTCATATAAGTACATTTATATAAGAATGGTTTGAGGTGTATTTTTTTTGTTCCGATTGTCTATATGCATCTTATTCCTCCTATCCGCCACGACGTGCCCATGTACAAATACGTACGTACGTGCCCATTAATATGGCAGAGGACCAAGGTCAACATTATGATTCAACCAACAGTAATCTATTCGCCATTCCAACCTTCTCTTCACCTGCAGATAGGTCCTTGCATGTTCCGTGGTAACGTCGCAAACGCCTTCGCAGTAAGGATCCTTTGATGTCTTCACCGATAGTATCAGAGTGTACTCGGCTTCCTTCCGTTGTTTTAGGTCAAGTTGGTTTGTCTTCGTTACAAATGGCCTCGAAAAGAAACTAGAGGAGTGGTCACCCCAATAAAAGGATCTATTCAGGTGGATGTCGAAGGGGTCAAGATTAGTCTTGAAATTTTTGAATTGTTTTTGAAAGATAGGATGAATATCCCATCGTTGCACAACCAACGAGGGTAACCACCGATAAGCAACAACGCGGTGGGCCCCAGCTCCAGCCTGATCAACAGGACTGTGGTGGGTCATGATGGAGACCGTTGTCCTCCTGTATTAGGCTTCGGGCAGGACAGCAGGCAACTTTTGACAATAATATCAAGAGTTGAACACCCAAGGTTTTGGTTAGGACCCGCCTCTGAGGGGTTGAGTTCGCACGCGGACGCTAATCCTAAAGACAAACAACGAATGAACAGGACCAAAGTTTAAGGGTGTGGGGCAGGAGGAAGCACTGTCATGCTTTACTATTTCATATATTGTAGTACGGATCAAGTATCCCCACTTCAAGTCATTGAAATTATTTTGTAATGTGGGAGACCCGGGTTAAAATCCCGGCAGTAATAATGAAAAGTGAGGAGACGATGGCAATCCTAAACCGCACTTTCTTCCAGGGATTCGGATTTGATAATTTGCTTGTCTGGAAACAAATTTTATTTGCATATAGCTCCTTAGTGACGGGGACGTCCCTTAATAGGGTCTGGGAATACTGTCGAATCAAATACCCTTAAAAGGGTATTTGACCATGTTTTAGCACTCGTCACAGTTACGACGTCAGCTACCATGACGGAACCAGAGAAAGGTGTACGCGCTTTGACGTGACATTTGAAACGATTTCCTCGGCCATTGAAGTCGGGGCAAATAGTTGAGAGAAAATTTTGAGAGTTTGTGCGCACGTTGTTGTGGCGCACCCTGTGATGGTTAGGATTAGTAGAAATACCCTCTGACAAAAAAAAAAAAAGGTCGAGGGGTTGATTGGGTTAATACTGTGTCGGGTAGATCTACGACACACACTGAGACGTGACCTGATACCTGTCTACCTAGTGGTACTGCGTGTCTAAAAACACCAACTTTTATCTTCTTTTGGTCGACTTCGAGTACCCGGCACATCTATCTCTACTCGATGTAGTACCGATCTACCTGCTACTCGAGTATTTCTCACTACTCTTAAGTATCGCGGACCTCCTTGCCCGCCACTTGAGTGTTTTTCCCACCGCAACCATCAATGCCACGACTAAAGGTAAGTACCGACCCGCAGACCTTCCGGCCAACCTAATGCCTTGTGGGTCACACATACACTCAAACCGACAAGCACTCAGGCAGGCATGCAGTCCGGCGAGCATGCGCACCCGCAGACTTATAAACCAACTCAGGTCACTAGGCGGACTGAGCCCGCTGCCCTTTATATACTGGAACTGCTCTTGTTCTACCTGAGGTGGGGGCTAGCTCAGTAGGTTAAGGGTGCAGACTGTCAAGCAACAGACTTTGGGATCAAGTCCTCCCGACCTTGAGCTAGCTCCTTTTGACAAGGAGCTCTACTTTTATTCTCACTGAGTTTCGGTCCGCCGGGACTCGAACCCACGACCTCATAATTAAAGTTAGTTGTAGGTTGCCCCGTTGAAACGGGGCACTACACTTGGCAGTTAGCGGTAATCCTTGGTTAGATTCTTTCCTTTTTTTTTCTGGTAGTTAGATTCGTATCCTTTTATTTTATTAGTTCTATTATTTATTGAACCTGTGGCTACTGTTTCTTGGATTCACTTAGTGAATCTGCCTCCGAAACCCGGGCGGATTCAGCCAAAGAAAAGTAAAGGCCCACAACAATCTCGACCGTGCGGCATCCGCCTACAGCATAGAGATCTCCTTCGTGGGGGGGCGAGCAAGCACCGCGAGAGCGAGCGGGCGCGAGGATGGAGATGGTCGTGCGGTAGAAGGAGAGAGCGCAGAGCAGCGGAGATAGCGAGCGGGAGTGTGTGCGCAGAGGGTCGAAGAAACGGGGGCAGCGCACGCAAGAAGGGGAGATGACCGACGGAGATCACAACGAGGAGTAGCGCAAGCAGGCAAATACAGAGATGGCATGCGGGAGCAGCGGAGAAATCGCGCAATGAAAGGTACGAGATGGCAGCAAGCGGGAAAAGGAGAAGTGTCAGAGGAAGGAGGAGAGTGTCGTGAATGAGGAGGAGAAAAGGAATAGAGGAAGAAGAAGAAGAAGGAGAGAAAAAGAAGAGGAAGAGGAAGAAGAAAAAGAAGGAGTAGAAGGGGAAAGGAGTACTCACCTCTGAGCAACATCCGCCACTTACCAAATGCGATGGGCCTTGGCATGCCGCACTTCGTGACGAATCATGTTGAGTAAAAAGCGCGAAGCTGTCGATTGGAGACAACGACGACGACGAGACAAAGGAAACAGGTAAGTCTCTAAACTCGCGGTGGCTTCATGATGCTTTCATCGGTAGGATCAGCAAAAATGATTGAATTTACCACTAGAACATAAAATTATACACTACTACACTAGTATACGTGTATGTGGGTGTGTTGTGTGTGTAAGTATTGATTGCGCAGTTGGCCAGGAGAAAAATCGAATGAAAACTACGACAAAGTACACTACTACGGTGTGTGGGTGGGTGGGTGGGCGAGCGAAGATCTCGGTGGACCTCACGGTACTTCCATCGATAGGATGAGCACATCCAAACGAATCTATCTCTAGAACATGGAAACGTACACTACGACACTTGTGTGTGCGTGTGTCTGCGTGCATGTGTGAGCATGTGCGTGTGTGTGTATGTATGTGAGAGAGAGAGAGAGTTCTCCGCGTCAAGCATGTGATCTTCCCGCTCCTTCCAATACTGTCTTCAGTCCTTAAGATTTCACCCCATCACTATTTTTTTATCCTGCCTCATTGCTCTACCCAGTTTTCTACCGGTCCAAGGCCTGTCATCCGAGCCTTCGTAAGTGCTCTCTTTCTGTCGTTCAAACTCGCGCACTCCTTGTGTTTGTGATTTTCGGAAAGACTCTATATTCTCACGTTGGTTTACTTTCAGGTGAATCTCCGATATTCACATTTGTTCTTTGATATTCCCACCCTCTCCTAAAATCACATTTCATTATTCCGACCCGACGCTTTTCCTTTCTCCATCCCGCTACTTGTCGATGACAGTGAGTTTTCGCCATAGTCGCTTCGACTCTTCCCTTTCATACGCGCTATCATTCCATGTTGATACACATTACGTGTTGATATATTTATTATTTGTCTCCGCTGATCCACGTGGCTATACGCTTCTCCATTCCGATATCCACAGGATTTCACTCCTGTCGTTTTTGTCAATCGAAGTTTTTTTTCCCTGTCGATGTGTGTGTGTGTGTGTGTGTGTGTGTGTGTGTGTGTGTGTGTGTGTGTGTGTGTGTGTGAGAGAGAGAGAGAGAGAAGATGGTCGCACCGAGGAGGAAAAGACGAGCGCGAGTGGAGATGGGAGATCGGAGCGTGAGCAGGGGTGGATGCGCAAAGGAGGAGATGGTTATGCGGTGGTAGCAGAAGAAGAACCGCACGAAAGTAGGAGGATGCGCGCAGATAGGCAAACATCGCGCGGAGGAGGAAGAAAGTGCGAAGAAGAAGGCGAATAGGAGAAGAAGAAGAAGAAGAAGAAGAAGAAGAAGAAGAAGAAGGAGGAGAAGGAGAAAGGTGGGGGGAGGCTAGAGAGAGACTTACCTGTGGTGCCATAGCTCCAGCTTTGTCTGTGAGGTACCTGCATCAAGACGCCACTTTCAGAGGTTAGTACCTGGTACACGAAGAGTGAGAGAGAAAGAGAGAGAGAGATGAAGAAGAGAGGGAGAGGAAGAAAGAGTACCACCTGAGTGGGTTAGATATATATGTATATATATAGTCGAATAGTATATATATATATGTATATATATCGTCAAACAGAATTACCCAGGTAAACAGCAGGCAGAGAGGAAGAAGAGGACAACAGACGAGTGGCAGCGACGAACTGTTTCGTCAGGGTTTCACCGAACCATCACACATACACAGGGAGAGAGAGAAAAGGATGATGATGATGATGATGCGAGGGCACATACCTGGCATTGGAGATGGTATGCATTGGGTGACTTCTTCAAGTACTTCGGGTTGCCGCTGATGGCAACAGTTGCATTGTCAATTTGTAGGTTGTAGTAGCTGTGTAGAGGTAGGCTGGGCGCTGAGCGCCAAGTAGGAGAGTGAAGGGACTGGACTCTTGTGTTGGTGTGGAGAGAGTATGCTCTCCTTGACATTGGTTTTCAGTACTACAAACCTCCATTGGTGTATTAATGGTGCAATGCTGCTCTCTGGACACGGTGTGACTATCTGGCTTCCAATGTGATGGTGTAGTCTGGAATTGTCATCTCGTTGTTGCTTGTTTTCCTTGCATTATTATTATTATTATTATTATTATTATTAGACGCATGGTGGTTCTTAGGTGCATGTGACATCTGTGTGCGGGGGACCGAGGTTGTGAGTGAGGCGAGAAACATACCCGGTGCTGGAGGCGTGCGACATTGGTCGTTGTATGCTCATACTTCAGGAGAGCTGTTGTCGTCAACATCGGCATTGTAGTATAGGCTAGATAGGATCTGTCATATGTAGTCTGGGCGCCGAACGCCAGATAGGATATCAACTCTGGTTCTTCGTTGATGATGATGGGATTATTTCAACACTGTCAATTTTGAGCTCTTGGTGTCTTCTTATTCGGTGAAACTCATGATGCAATTCTGCTGTTGGAGCGAACGCCAGATAGGATATCAACTCTGGTTCTTCGTTGATGATGATGGGATTATTTCAACACTGTCAATTTTGAGCTCTTGGTGTCTTCTTATTCGGTGAAACTCATGATGCAATTCTGCTGTTGGATCGAACGCCAGATAGGATATCAACTCTGGTTCTTCGTTGATGATGATGGGATTATTTCAACACTGTCAATTTTGAGCTCTTGGTGTCTTCTTATTCGGTGAAACTCATGATGCAATTCTGCTGTTGGATCAAGGTCACGACCATCTGGGCACATGTGAATGATGCTATTTGAGTTCTGAAGTTGCCATCTTCCTGACATTTTATTATTATTATTATTATTATTATTATTATTATTATTATTATTGTTGTTATTATTATTATTATTATTATTATTATTATTATTATTATTATTATTGCAATCAGGCTCGCTTTCATTCACACTTTTCATGCATGCAAAGAGTAGTGCAGCAAACTGGCGACATGCGCCCACTCAAAACTTAGAGATATGGAAACCCAGATACAGGTTCACTTTCAACGACTATGGCGCCACAGCGCCCCAACAACCCTCTGTCCGTACACACAGGATCACCCTATGTATTCCACAATGTTACTTACTACACACTCACAAAAGAGAAAATTGAGAAACAAACAGAACACGCAGACATAAGGATTGGACAAACAGACAGACAGACTGGACAGACAGACAAACTGGACAGACAGACAGACTGGACAGACAGACAGACAGACAGACAAAAAGTGAGAATGCAGACAGACAGACCTATGACAAACAGACAGACAGACAGACAGACATACAGGGAAGACAGACACACAAACAGACGCCGCAATCCACGTACACTGTGACAGTCAAACAGACACAGAAAACATAGTGACACAGACACTGTGACATACCCAGTGTGACACAAACTTTGGCATGCACTGTGAGACAGAGGCTGTGACATACACAGTGTGAGACAGACTGTGGCATGCACAGTGAGACACAGGCGGTGACATACACAGTGTGACACAAACTGTGGCATGCACAGTAAGATACAGATCGTGATATACACAGTGTGATAGAGGTTGTAGCATACACAGCAAGATACAAACTGTGACGCACCCCGTGTAACACGGACTGTGGCATACACAGTGACATATAGACTGTGACATACACAGTGACATATAGACTGTGACATACACAGTGACACATACTGTGATATATACGATGACGCACAGTCACACAGTGGTACACAACCACAAAGTGACACTCATACATACAGGGACACACAGAGAAGACACAACTACTGTGACACACACGGTCACACAAATGCACGGTGAGACAGTCGCGCTGATACTGTGACAGTCAAACAAAGACAGAAACACACACAGCGAAAAGCGACGTAATAAAAGGAGGTCGTGKGACACTRAGGACGCAGCAAGAGCCGTTGCATCCTCGCACAGGCACGAAGTGATATGAGTYACAGCTGGATAGCAGAGGCGCTGGTAGGMTWTAGGTAAGCGTGCAGAGCAGCAGGCATACGTCCGCGTGATCTTATAAGCAAGCAAGGTAGCAAACACACGCACGTGGGCTGGGGGACGAGCGTGCGGAAAGAGGGAACTTGTTGCGCCTAGGGCCGTATGGCGGGGTTGACATAGGTAAGGGAAAGCATATGTCGACTGCACATTTGAAACATCAATAAAAGAACATCTTCTTTTCTTAGTCATAATTAACATAATACTATCGTTGTTATTATTATTATATTATTATTATTATTATTATTATTATTATTATTATTATTTTATTTTTATTATTATTATTATTATTATTATTATTATTATTATTACTTGTGTCATTATTATTATTGTTATTTACTATTTTTGCTCCGCCTCCGTACTTATCCTTGTTCGGTCCTCTCAGATGCCTGCCTCCTTGACTTTATTGTTTGATGAAATGTTTCCCATTGAGTTAATCATGGCATCGGCTAGCTCTAAGGGCCAGCAATCGATTGCATGAGTTATATATGACTAGTAGCTGGGCGATTGCGGGAGCTCTGCCAAAGTTCAGGCGGAACTCTGGAGGCAGGGAACAGTGAGGTACGTGCGCTTCAACATAAACCCTAAGCCCTAAACCCTAAATCTATAACCTTTAGGCAGCTACCTATGACTGTGTTAGTAAAGAGGGTATGTGAGTCGAGGATCTTTCATGGCTAAACCCGAGGACAGAAGGCAAACAATAAGGCTTGAGTAAGGGAAGGAAAGCATGATCTGACTAGGTGTGTCTTACTGATGTTGGTAAATGTAGCGAGAACCAGAATTGCCGAGTCACTGTCTCGCTACGTGAATATTTCTTTTGAGATGTGATGGATAGGGGGGGATGGACTTCTCGCAGTCTTCCCTCGCTTATATGTCATCTGACCATGAGATAGACAGTTGGGGATCATGAGTGTGTTGTCGAACTTGTGAGTGATAGGACCATTTTGAAATGATGGATTACCTCAACCAACCTTTATCCTATAACTAATTTATGCCTACGTACTCCTAAAAGTCCAAACTAACTCAGCCAAGGATCAGGGTAGACGATTTTAAGGCATGAGGTACAAGTCTCGTGTGACCTACCTGAATGATCTTAAAGGCTTTCGGACGGTCCAGGACTCGAAGTGGGCGTCAGTAATAATAATATGTACTAGGCAATAAGAGTAAGCGAGGCTCCGAGAAGCCTACCTTATCGCCGTAATAATGATATATACTAGGTGATAAGAGTGAGCGAGGCTCCGAGAAGCCTGCATTATCGTCATAATAATAATATATATTAGGCGATAAGAGTGAGCGAGGCTCCGAAAAACCTGCCTTATCGCCATAATAATATATATATATATATACTAGGCGATACAAGTGAGCGAGGCTCCGAGAAGCCTGCCTTATCGCCATAATAATAATACATACTAGGCGATAAGAGTGAGGGAGGCTCCGAGAAGCCTGCCTTATCGCCGTAATAATAATATATACTAGGTGATAAAAGTGAGCGAGGCTCCGAGAAGCCTGCCTTATCACCACAATAATATATACTAGGCGATAAGAGTGAGCGAGGCTCCGAGAAGCCTGCCTTATCGCTGTAATGACACGAGTGAGCGAGGCTCCAAGAAGTCTGCCTTATCGCCGTAATAATAATATATACTAGGTGATAAGAGTGAGCGAGGCTCCTAGAAATCTGTCTTACCACCATAATAATAATAATAGCTAGGTGATAAGAGTGAGCGAGGCTCCGAGAAGCCTCCCTTACCACCACAATAATAATATGTACTAGGCCATAAGAGTGAGCGAGGCTCCGAGAAGCCTGCCTTATCGCCATAATAGTAATATGTACTAGGTGATAAGAGTGAGCGAGGCTCCGAAAAGCCTGCTTTATCACCATAATAATAATTATTAGGTGATAAGAGTGAGTGAGGCTCCGAGAAGCCTGCCTTACCACCATCTACTTTCAAAAGCAGATACTAACAAAATGGTGAGCATATCCTGATCGATCTTCCAACGGATATTTGCTTCCATGTGATCGACTCAATCCATTGTTAACTCACTAACATCTGATTCTAGTAAGGAAAGGATAAGTGAAATCTTAACCCAGAGAGACTATCATTCTTAAAATTCTGATTTGATTTCTATCATGTGATTCTTCTCTGAATTGAATGAATGGTATTGCTTGTGATTACTAGAGACATGGGGCTTGTAATTAACCTTGAAAAGAGAAACTAAGTAGAACCCATAGGACGAAGAGGTTGGGAATGAACTATGTTCGTTGCCTAGACCGACCGGGCAGCGGACTGGCAGGTAGATGAAGATAGAAGTTAGGCATAAGGTTGACGATGAACACCGAACTTTGGGTCACAAGTCTAGAAGAGATCTTCTAGATCCCAACATCGGAGAGAAGACGTTAAGATTCTTTCGGACTTTGTTGTGTCTACAGGTTCACTACTCTTGGAGAGGACTACGGAAGAAATCCGTAAGGAACTGCAAATTCTGTTATCATTGGATAACACGTCAGTAGAACTCCGACTCAACTTCCACATGGCTTGATACCCACACCTAAGACAAAACCTAAGAAGGAAACGGATAGATCTTCCCCATGTATCTATGCCTGAATTGTCCAAATCACACTCAGAGGTCTTTGAAAATGTGAAGAGCTGGGTAAAAGGAGTCAGGATTAGGAAGGAATGTCGTTTTCAAGGTTTGGGGTGTGAGGGACTTGCTATGAATGGTTTAAAGGTTGACGCTGGTAGCACATCCTGTGTCCGCATCTGTATGTGTATATGTATTTTCCTTGCATCTGCACAGGTGTTGGGCATTGAGCTGTCTTTCTGAACTTGGGATTGTCTGGGATATTCGGACACGGGGCACGGCAATTGTGAAAGTGAGGTCTACCGCTCATTCAGCTCCCTTGATTTACATATATACTCATATATACAAGGTAACCGGCATTCGGGATGGGCCGAATGCCCGAACCCGAACGCCCGAACATATGGGACCCCTTGGGGATGCGTTTGGGGGT
>BFEA01000352.1:327037-341489 GCA_003427395.1 Chara braunii | reverse complement strand
GAGAGAGAGAGAGAGAGAGAGAGAGAGAGAGAGAGAGAGAGAGAGAGAGAGAGAGAGAGAGAGAGAGTTATACATAGTGGATTGTTTGTATAGGATTGTTGTTGTTGGTTAGGTGTGAGTTTTTGGTTTGGTTATGGAAATTTGCCACGAATAGGTACAACGTTTTGCATGCGATGGAATGAAAGAGAGAGTGCCGCTCTGTAGAAATGCCACTATGGTGGGCAGTGGGGTTTCCTTGTGAGAAGGTGCAGATTAGTGGAAGTGGTTTTCCTTAAATTGCGAGGAGGCGGGTGGGTTTGCGGGGGTTTTGACCACCGCCGTGCGGGAGGTAGTCGACATCATGCACGTGACCACGACTTACCTGTGAGCATCATGTCTGACCGTGACCCGCGCTTTACCAGCTGATTCCGGCGACGACTCCATGAGGTGTACGGCACCCAGCTCCGCTTCTCTTCGTCTTACCATCCCAGACTGATAGTTAGACGGAGGTCACGAACAAGACTCTCGGAGATATTCTTCGAAAGATTGTTCGTAACGACCAGTAGTGGGATCTCCATCTTGCCCACGCGGAGATAGCCTACAATCATGCCGTCTCGCCAGCCACAGGGATGCCGTTTTACTATTGCGACCTCGACTATCACCCTCGTGTTCCAGCGGTCTTCCTTCGCCCGTCACAGATGCACCCCGACATGAGTTGTCCCGCGCTGGATGATTGGGTTGCACACATGGCGTCGGTCATGAAGACTGCGCATGAGCACGTAACTGCTTCCTAGACTCTCATGGCCACACGTGCGAACCGATCGAGGATGGATCATCCAGTCAAAGTCGGGGATGATGTGCTTGTTGATGTCCGCCACTTACAGCTCGAAGCGGACACGCTTCGCAAGTTCCGGCGTCGTTTCTTCGGCCCATGCCGCATTCTCCAGGCCGTCGGTTCTCATATGGCATCTAGCCTGGTCAGCTTCCGTGTGAAGCTGCCCGACTACCTACGCCATGCTCGTGTGCACGATGTGTACCACGTCTCGTTACTGCATCCCTACCGCAGACTGTGTGAGCGTTTCGCTGGATGACCATACGAGCGCCCTCCATCGATCATGGTTGACGGCTACGAGAAGTTCCTCGTTTCAGACATCATTGGTCGCTGAGTTACCGACGACAACCCTCCTCACGTCGAGTATCTCGTACGTTGGAAGAGTTACCTTGATGAGGAGGGTACCAAGGAGCCCCTCGAGCACTTGCAGCACACTCGCGTGTTGGTGCGTGCCTATGACCATGCTCGTCGAGCTGGGTTGACTGCTCCTCCTCCGTCCACTGACCCTCTTCCTTCTCCCTCGGCTGAGGAGGCCACTGAAGTCGAGCCTGCTCCATCTGAGGCAGACCTTCAGCAGCACCCGGATGCTTCTGAGCGTCCACAACACACTCGTCGTCGTCCTGTTCGATACGACGATTGACTTTGACTTATCTTTCCAAGTCTTTGACTTCTCAGTACTCCATCCACTCCAGTTTTGACACTTCAGCTCGTTGACGTTGCGACTCCTCCTTGACGACATTCCGAACTTCTCATCATGGACGTCATTGGCAGCTTCATGGACTTCGTCACGATCATCTCTGCCTACTTCAGACGTCGTCACTCTTCTACCACTTTACCCTGTACAGTACCCTGGTTGTGTCGCCTGATGGTCTCCCCTAGCCGGGTTCCTCTGAGTTGGGCTCTCCCTTGGTATACGCATAGGCATCGGGACCGTAGCGTTGCCCTGGCTTCCCAGCTTACGGATCCAGCTCTGACTTCCCCCACCTTAGGAGTCATTTGCATGATTCCCTTACCTATCACTTTTTCTACCCTCTGCCGCCCCTTACGCCCTAGTTAGGCAGCCTTGCATGCTTCATCGAGGTGCGCCCAGTATAGCAGGCTCCCTTATTCCCTTGCATGGTCGACTCTCCATAGCGGTTACCCCTTTAGTCGAGCAGTACCCGCCGTGATGGTCTATCTGTTAGGGTCATTGGTTTTGTTCGCTCCCAGTTCCCTACCCTCATTGAGTCTGATGACATGTGTCTCCCTATCATTATGTGTGGATGCCCTTAGGAGTTTATCGACCCCTAGGCTGGATTCGCCACCCTCAGAGACCATCCCACCCTGTGGTTTGCGACACACTCCTCCTGTGACATATGGTTGTCTTGTTGTTGCTTTGTTGCTCTCAGACTGAGGCTACTACCTCTAACATTTTTAGGATTTAGTTGTTTTTGCTTTTCTTGTTCTTAGGACTTATACACTAGTCAACTGTTTCCAGACTGAGGCTACTACCTCCAAAAGTCTAGGATTTAGTTGTTATTACTTTCTGCTTTCCTAGGACATGTATACTAGTTAGTTGCTCCTGCTTTCACTTAGGCTGTTAGTTGTGACATTGCTGTTTTTGTGAAAATTTCTATCCTAGGTTGCATCACATGGACTCAGCATGGAGCTTGCTCTGCATCCTAAACTACTCGGGTTTTCTTTTTCTTTGGTAGAGTTCCGCTTCTTGGTGGAAACGTGCTTGCATCTAGGTGATCCATCACAGGCCGAGGATCGTGTGGCGGACCTCTGGTTGGCTTGTGAGACCAGCCCCTTGGCCTGTTCTCACATGCCTGTGTTGTATTCGGGGTAGTCCAGTCCAGGTCGGTACCTCTGTCGGTACCAGCCAGTCCAGTCCATTGCGGTCAGTCCGGTGGGGTATACCCCAACCAGAGTCTGTGCTTTGGGTCATTCTACATTCGCACAGTTTGGAGTACGTGCGTTGGAGTCTGCGTGGGAGCTGCGTTGTGCCATTTTGCTCCACCCTCATCCTCCATCTCCATCTCTATCCAAGCGGAGCACCTCACCCGGTGGGTCCGCCACAACACGGGCCCCATTTGAGTGCCCCAACTTTTGCTGAGGGCCCCCAAGCCGCGTGCCCATTCGACATGCGCCCTGGAGGCCCACTGCGGTCTTTAGGCCACAAGTACGATTTGAGGCAACACTTATTTCTTTCTTTATTTATTTGCTGTCCTGTTCTTATTTGTTCAGACGTCGTTTTGGACTTGTGTCCCCAAGGCGAGGCCTTGGGCTGGATTTACCAGGAGGCAGGGCCGATCGGGGCCAGGCGCACTTCGGCGCCCTGCTGCATCAACAACATGGTCTGGACACTCGACAGAGGCCCCTACCGTGTGGGCCGTTTGAGGCTACGCTTGCCGCACACCCAATAGGGCCCAGCGCTGTATATAGCTGGGCCACGGCCTGGACAGACACAATTCTGTAGCTCACTTCTTGAGTGACACACTGCTGGATTAGCGCTGCGCTCAGGAGTTAGAGGTAGAGGATAGATAGGCAGAGGGGCGGAGGCCATACCTGCAGTAGCGGACCCACCTGGCTCCTTAGCTGGGGCTCCGCACGCGCGCCACCTGGACACGATGACGACACAAAGACGGTCAGTACGGCGGCGCCTACCTGCAGGTGAGACAACGAGGAGGACGGCATCTTCTTCTTCTTCTTCGTCCAGTCTCCCTCTCGTCTCACTCCTTCCTCGTCCTTCCTCCTCCTTCTTCTTCTTCCTCTTCTTTTTCTTTTTCTTTTTCTTCTTCTTCTTCCTCTTCTTCTCCAGAGAGAGAGAGAGAGAGAGAGAGAGAGAGAGAGAGAGAGAGAGAGAGAGAGAGAGAGAGAGAGAGAGAGAGATTAAAGGTAGAGGTTATAGTGGGCACAACGCCCAGGATCTGATCCGACATTTTTTTTGAGGCAGAACCTTGGTCTTCTCCATCTTCGTCTCGCCTCTCCCCCCATCTCTCATCCGTGGTGTCTCCCCTGTGTGCGTGTACAAGGAGGGACCTTTCTTCTATGTGTGCAGTCCCTCCTCCTCCTCTCACATGTGTGGTGTGCGATGGGATGTCGCGTCAGTCCTTTTCAGGTCAGGGCTTATCTTTGAGTCTTCCATTGCGTTACTTCGTGCCATTTTGTATGTATTGAGATGTACATTGCTTGTTGATACTTCACTGACATTGCATTGTCCATTTCAGTCCTTTCATCACTTTGCGGATCCTTGGCTCCATACACTGCCCACCTGGGCATGTGTCAGTGTGTCGCTGTGAGAGTGACAAAGTCCTTGATGCACTAACCTTCTTTTGTTATGTGGCAAAAGTCGCACAGGCTCTGTGAGAGTCACTAAGTCTATAATGCGCTGAGCTGCTAATTCATGCGGGTGAAGCCGCACTGGCTCATTGTTATTTGTTGTTTGAATAAGAGAGGGGAAGATAAGGAGGAGGAGTTGGTTGGCGAGTGAAGGGGGAAATGTCATTGGTCTTTTGCTGGTGTACATCTTCTTCTTTGTCTTTCTTTCTTCTTCTTCTTCGTTGGTCTCTCCTCTCAAGTTCATTAATTTCTTTTGCAATTGGATGACATTGTACTTCCTTGTGTTTTTGCAATTCGGAATTGGCAGGATCGTAACGCAGAAGAAAAAGAATGCAAAACCAGCGACAACCAATCTGGAGGGACCACTCTTGTGACCTGTCCATAACAGAAAGAAGAAAAAAAATGAAAAACCCTTGATGACCAATCTAGAGGGCGTTTCTTGTAGTTTCCATAGCAAGTCAGCATAGCGATGCTTGGACATCAAACTTGGGAAGACTTCCATCGAGGTGTGTATTTGAGTGAGTTTCCGCGGCGCTGCCCTGCTGAAGTAGGTCCCTTGTTAAAGTGAGCAGCAGCAGCGTTCATTTGCCAGTGAAGCAGGACCTGTCCTTGGCAACGCATCCCATTGCCGATCTCTGGGTGCTTTACTCATCGTCGGTATTGCCACTGTTTCTGTGATGAGTCCCTTTGCAACTCCTTGCTGCGGATGATCACTCTCTGTTGCTGCTGCAAACTACCATGGTCGCTGGTTTCGATCCTTCGTCATGTAATGGCATATTACCTTCACCACTATCCACAATTGTCATTTCCTATTGTCCTGCTAACGGTTCCTATCTCTCATTGTATTATATGTATTTGTAGCGCCGTTCTTGCCAACTGTTGCATTGTTTGTTGCTGCTTTTGGGGTAGATTATTGTTATTTTTTCTTTCCCGACACCTTGAAATTTATTTCATCAAGCGCCACTCGTGCGTGATTGCCTAAATCTGCATGCTTGCTGCCAGCTTTGATTCTCTCTCCCTCCCTCCCTCTCTCCCTCACAGTTTTGATGGCTCTGGCCAGGATGTAGTTGACTTAAAAATTGGTGCACTGCTAGTCGCCTGATTTGATGTCTGGTCTGCTGGTCCTTGTGCAGGCAGAATCGTGCAAAGCGGTTGTTTGTCTGGAGCTTGCTTGCTCAGAGTAAGTGATGACACTCGCTCAACCTACTTCTGACCGTTTTACCTTTGATTTTTTTTCATAAATATGCATGGCTTCCTCAGTGTGAGTTTACTTCCCTGAAACCTCCTGCAGGTTTTCTTCAAAAGAAATAAATCTAGTAATCACAAAGCAGTTGAAAGCACCATACTTGAACGAGGTTGAGGAAGCAAAAGACAAACCTGCATGCACGGAAAAAAGAAGAAGGGAAAAAAAAAGAGGCATGGATGCAAATACAGAGGCACAGTAAATGCATACTGCTCGAAGCAGAAAGAAAACGGCCAAAACGCCAAGTTAGTATGCATGCCCATCAGACAACTGTCCTTCTTTATTGGATGGCTAGTTATGACATCCTATATGGCCTTGTCCCTGCTAAGGTGTTGTGATGCGAACCTCGTCGTTTAAATCAGACGTCAATGTAGTGACTCCTATCGTACCAGTTATGCCCTTATGCCCATTGCAGCGGAAGTTCCCTCTTCTTAATTTAATAAATTAGGGTTCTGAGAATAGGCTCCCTCATGTTTGTAGTGTATACAGCAGATAGACAAATTGCTAAGGATCCGATATCCAGAAATTGTTCTAGGATTGTATGGTTCTATCCTGGAAACATGGTACTTCTTTGCTCGCCAGAGCAGATGTGAAGCCAATCTATCATCAGAGTCACTTGGTTTCAGGCGTCCTGACCCCTTGCTCCCCAAGCTCATCTGATTAAGTGTACGTCCAGGGCCCTTTGTTGGTTCCCTCTCTTTCTCTCCCTCCCTCTCTGATGCATACTTGGAAGAAATCCGAGTGATGCCATGGAGCCAAAGGACCAGCAAAGTGATGATAAGGACTGAGACTCGCATCAGAAAAACGATGTTGCTTTACAAAGATGCTAAATTTCAACAACGTTGGATCTCTGAGATGAAATTATTGAATCCTAAATTTTCGGAACAGATTGACTTGATATTGCAATCAAAACAAAAACTCAGAGAATGATATAGTCCATTTTTTATTTAAATTCAAAATGACCCTGGTATTCCATGCCGTAAACGATGAGTGTTGGTCCTTGGTCTATGCCCGAAGACAATGTGAGATCATACAATCACGAAGTAAGGCAATGTAGCACAGCGGAAGACTTGAACTCACGACCTGACTCACGGACTGAGACCCCCATCATCAACACACATGTGATAGAAGAGGAGGGACAAACACGGAAGAAAGGTCCCTTCTTGTACACACACATGGGGGTGTACACCATGGATGAAGGGAGGTGAGAGGAGCAAGACAAAGATGGAGGCGAGGGAGTAGACCAGATTCGCAATAACACTGTCCAAGAATAGTCTCCCTGTCGTGTCCAACCAATGTCTGCCCCTGCAATGTCGAATCAGTTCCTGGGCACCATAGCCCGAAATAGCCTCTGCCTGTAACCAATCTCTCTCTCTCTCTCTCTCTCTCTCTCTCTCTCTCTCTCTCTCTCTCTCTGTGAAAGAAGAAGCAGAAGCAGAAGGAGAAGAAGAAGAAAGATGATATGGAGGGTGGAGCCAGGAAGAAGAAGAAGGAACGGCCCTCCTCTATCACCTGTCTCACCTGTAGGGATGCTGCTGCCACAAACTGACCAGCTGAAGTGTCTCTCTGTACTGCAGCTCGCTAGAGAAGGAACCAGCTATGGCGCCCTGGTAAGCCCACTACCCTTCGCATGTATGGCCACCAACTCCACACCTCCTATCGACCTCCTACGCCTCTACCTCTAACAAAGCACTCAGATTGTGCGCTGCCGCAGCAGCGTGACGCCCACACAATGCGGACTACTGAATGCCCAGCACTGGTCTGGCCCAGCTGGATATAGCGCTGGGCCTGGCTGGGTCTCCTGTGGTCGGCTGCCAGGACCGTCCGATCTAACATCCGATAGGCGGTCCTGCATGCAGCCCCAGTCCTGGTGCTGTAGTCAGGACAAAGTACCGGGCTGCCCGGGTCACTACTGGACATCCAGGTCATCCTGGTGATGCAGCAGGGCCTCTGTGCTGAACCTGGTCCCTCTCAGCCTTACAATGTGGACCAGTGGTCCATACAGACACGGATCTGTTCGAACATGCTGAAAAGCCTGAAATGACACCATGGGCCCAGACAAAAATAGACCAGGCGAAAGGCTCAGCAAGAATAAATGAATGAATAATGAAACAAATAAAGAAAGCAACAAATAAACAAATGCTGAATCTATTGGAACGCGTGTGGAACTAAATGCGTGACACGCGTGAAAAAATGGTCGTGGGCCTCCATGTCATGCCAGCTGAAAATGGGTGTGGCCTGGGGCCCCCAGCAACCATCGGGCCCCAAAACGGGGCCCGTGTACAGGCGCCAGCATGCTACACCCTCCCCCTCCCTAAGAAGCCAAGCCAGGGCGAGGGCGAAGCTGACAGTCTGAAGGTGGAACCTGAACGCGTATGCGTCGTCTTGGCTGGCTGCTCGCGTTCGTATTGTGTGAGGACGTCGGGCGCGGTGGCCTGAAGTTCCACAGAGGTCAATCCTATGGCTACAATAAGAAAAGTGCACCAAGTAGTCGATCGGCTTGTTGCTGTAGTGCCGCTGCGAAAGGATGCCGCTGACCTCCTGAAAACCATCCATGGAAGGAGGATCCTGTGATCGTTGCTTTGGAAAGTCGTATCGTTTTGCCGAAACGAAAGGAGCGGGCTTGGAACAATGGAAGACTGGGTGGACAGGCAAGTGGGCGGGTACCTCAACCACAAGCAAGGGCCGTCCTGTTCGTCACGAGCGAGCTTGGTAATCTGCTAAGGCCAATCCATTTCAGAAGGAGCTTGCGAGAGATGTCTTGCTCAAGGCTGAATTCCGTGGGGGAGACCCCAAAGGTCGCCTTTGCGGAATGGGCAAGGAAGACGCTGGCGATTGGCTTGACGACTCGTGCGTTTTTGCATCTTTGACATCTGTTTCCGTGCCTTGATAAGAAGCTCTTGCATCCATCGAACGAGGCATTGTGGTCGTCACTCTCGGCCGCCCGTGGAATGATAGTGTCGATGGGAAAGCTGCCCAACAAGCCATGCTCGAACTCAAATGGGGAAAGGTCGATAGCCGGGTTGATGGATGTGTTGTTGTAAGCCAACTCAATGTCTAAAAGGCGCTTGACCCAATCCTTCCGATCTGAACGGACGAGAGTGCGAAGAAGAACCTGTGCGGTTTGGTGCGCTCTCTCCGCTTGACGGTCTGTGTCCGATTGACGAATGTAACTCGGCTTAAGGGACGATCCCCATCACTTGACGAGACCAGTCCAAAAAATGGACGTGAACCAAGTGTTGCGGTCACACACAATTTCCTTGGGGTAACCCTTGGTGCGTATCCAACTGCCAAAAAGAACCTTGACCGACTCCAGTGCCTTGGCGTGATAGTGACAAGACGAAAACATGGTGAACTTGGTGAGCCGGTCCACTGCCGTGAGAATGCCATCGAAGCTGGACTTATGCTACCGAAAATTGTCTGGTGATGTCTATGGCAATCGATAAAGGTCGCAACTCACCAAACAGACGATGCTTGCAACGCGGCCAAACCTCGTATGACTCGCAATAGTGCGTCACATCGTCGAGAAGGTCGGGCCAATACAAGCGCTCAGGAGGTCGGCCAATCATGTGATTGACGCCAAAGTGTCTAGTGGCAGGAGCATCATGAAACTCGCCAAGAAGCTGTGTATGTAAGTGTTGAGCACACGGCAAGCAAAGATGATCCTTCCCCGTTGAATGCACGAGCAAGTACCCCACTTCGATCAGATAGTTCGAAGGCGAAAATCGGGGTTGGCGTGGTAATCGCGGATGAAACTGCTCCTCAAGTCGTCGTCAATCTCAAAGGTAGAGTAGATTGTGGTGCAAAACTCCGGAAGTCGTGAAAGAGCGTCCACGAAACGACTTGACTTTCTCGAGATGTGATCGGGGAAGAAGTCTAAGTGGTCGATGAAAGCCATCCAATGGGCGATCGTGCCATCGACCATATCTTGGAACTTGTAGAATACGAACGAGTTGTTGTCCCACCGAAATTGGCGTTGGCCGAGAAGGAAATGTCGCCATCTCTTGCATGCATGGATGAAGGCCAACAACTCCTCCCGCGCATCGTGAATAGAATGGACGGGTGACACCCTCTTGCTAAAGTAGTCGATCGGATGCCAATCCTCACCGTTGTATTGCGCGAGGACGAGACCAGTACCATAGCGGGACGCATCGGTAGTGACGCGAGTCGGGAAAAGCGGGCCGTAGATACACAAGACCTATGCTGATAGCAACACGACTTTGAGAGCCGTAAAGGTAGTCCATGCCTCATCGTCGAAGTGAAACGGCCAATCCTCACATTAAAGCTTGGGCAAATGTGTCGTGATCTTTGAGTAACCCTCGATGAAGCGTTGGTAGTAGCCGGGGAGTTTGAGAAACGAACGAACGCAGGTGACATTCGTCGACTTTGCCCAATCGTGGACGACTTGGATCTTGTCTGACAACGGAGTAATCTCCTCCGGTGTGACGAAGTGGCGCAAGTACTCCAACTCTTGACGTACGGACTCGACTCGCACTTGCCATGGTTGGCCTTGTATTTGGTGCGGTGAAGAGTCTTCAACACGCGTCGAAAATGGTCAAGATGTTCCTCCAAGGTCTGGCTATAGATGAGGATGTCATCCAAGTAGACCAGCACGAACTGGTTCAACATAGCGTGAAACTCATTGGTCATCGCCACTTGAAAAGTCGCGGGGGCATCGGTGAGGCCGAAAGGCATGACAACCCTCTCAAAGTGCCCTTCCCGCGTCTTGAACGTGGATTTGTAGCGATCGTGCGGGCGGATCGAGATTTGGTGATAGCCTGACTTTAGGTCCAACTTGGAAAAGCTCCGCGCACCGCCCAAACGCTCAAGAAGATCATTGATGCGAGGACGAGGCCTCACATTTTTAACGGTCTGCACATTGAGCTTGCGGTAATCGATGCGAAGACAAATATCCTTGTTCTTCTTTCGTACAAAGAGAACGGGCGCACCGTAAGGTGAGCTGCAACGGCGGATCCAACCCTTAGCCAACAAATTGTCGAGTTGCACACGGAGAACCGTGAGCTCCTCCTTGGTCATGCAATAAAGGCAACCCTTGGGTGGAAAGACACTGGCCTTAAAAATGATCTCGTGAGAGATAGGCCGGTCCAGTACCACGCTGGTGGGAGGCTCAAAGACATCGGTGAACTTGTCGAGCGACCGAACCACCTGAGGGTCCGAGGACAACTCCGTAGATGTGGTATCGCCACGACGGTCCGAAGAAAATAAAGGCCGATCTCGTTGGTCGACTCATACACACAAGTGTCTCGAAAACTCTTGGCCGTAACTTGGCACCGTACCAAGATGCTCGGAGGAGGTACGGTACACGGGACTTCGGCTCCGAAGCGTAGCGAAAGGTAAGCGTCTACCGATGGAAGTTGACCGTGTGATCCCTTCTAGAAGGCCACGACATAGCCGAAATCATATCAAAGTCTGTGTCGAGTACGTTTAATGTGACGCCTTTGCATGCATGTGGCATGAAGTAGACCAACACAACTTCGATGTAGTGGTTTAGCAGTTGTTGCGTCCGACTGTCCGGCATCTTGACAGCCGTGGGATGACGCTTCCTCCATACTTGAGTGTTGCAGGATGCTTCCCCAACTTGGATCCGGATGTAGAGCAGTGCTGTGTTATTGTCGTCGTACCATTGCATGGGAAACTCGCGCGGCCATCAAAATTACTCGAGAAGGTCCCCCACCACGACTTCGCAATCTGTCGGCGAAGTTGGTGGTGCATAGAAGGACAAGTAGTTATGCAACTGAGCGCTCAATGCAGCGCAATGTGGTCCCGATAAGCAGTTTAGAAGGGAGGGGAAGACATGCAAAAACCTCGGGTGTCAACGGGTCCAAGTCCTCCTCGTTAAACTCGCGGGCCAACTCCCTTGAAGAAGAACTTGAAGATGAAGAAATCAAACTTTTTTTTTTTTTTTTTTTTTTTTTTTTTTGAAGGGCCCAGTGCCCAAGGCTTGTATTGATATTTGAGAACATTGAGGCCGGGGTCCTCACAGTCTACCCGAAGTCACCAACATATGATGATGAGGATGATGATGATGATGCTAAAACTGATGATTTTCTGCTAATCAGAATCATGATCTGAGCATTCGCACTGTAAGTACTAGCCAATAAGGAAGAGTGATCAGGAAGGCTAATCGGAATGTTCTCTACTCAGAACTACAACATGGGACCCAATCGAACTGCTATCAAATGGAGAGGAAACTGTGCATGCCCCTTGTCCTTGAACAAGAGAACCGAGCGGTGGAACGAGTCAGGCAGCCTAGTCCTCAAAAGAATGAAGGAGAGGACTTACAACTTCTGCATGTGCCCCGGAACTAAGGGAGGCTGCTCGCGAGGCAGCCGGTTCCAGCGGCAGGGAGAGTATAGTCGTATCACTCTCGGCGGTGCTGAGTTTCCCATACAGGACTTCCCCTTGCCTTTTGTGGGACAGTTGGCGGTTTCATGCGCGTCGCTATTGCAATAGTGGTATCTCGACCGGACCTTGTAGGTTGCCTGCCAGATCCCAAAATGAAGCCAAGGTTCTTGATGGGCTGACCCGATACTGGAACTTGAAGTGGTGGATGTCTTCTTCTTCCCCTGCCCCTGCCCCTTTCCTTTGGGCAGATGTCCACCATCCCGCGCGGCTGCCCACGTGTCTCCTCTTTCGACGGAGCAGCCTCGTTACAAGAAGTGGCTGGCGAAGTTGCTGTAACACAGCCACATTAGGCCGATGCTGTCCCTTGTTTGGGCTTGCCATTGACGTGCGACGGGCATTGCGAGTTGCCGTGTTGGTCACAATAATTTGTGAGGCCTTGTGGAACAATAGTTCATTGGTGGTCAATGTCTCTACGACTTGAGTCAACCCATTCTGCAAGGCCGGGCACGGACGCGTAATGACGTAATGCTCGACTCCCATGAAGTTCAATGGCAAGTCGGCGTGGAGGTCGAGAAACTGCGACTGTGTGGGTGGACAAGATGTGTCCAACCATCCTTGGGTTGCGCCAGTGGACCGATGGTAGAGACAAGCATGTCGGTCCTTGGGCAGCACTAAGTGCATATCCAAGTGTAAAGTAAACTGTTGCCACCATGGTAACGGCTTGGTCTTGGATGAATCGCAAAAGACCCGAATCGTACATTTTCGGTCACATCCACTGTGGGATCCATGTCCAACCGTGGTGGCTTGGCGCAAGGTGTTGAGGCCAGACCCGCTGCTGCATCTGTATGGATCGACTGCTCCAGCTGCCGATCGGCGGCAGAAAGTTGCTTTGCGGTGCCCTTCATGACGCCCATGTCCACCTCTAATCCATTGTTGTGATCCAGGAGGTTGGAGGGCCCAGTGGCGGCTGCTGCTGCAGGACGCGGCTCCACACTGTGCATGCAGTCGGCCAACTGCAAGATGGACTGGTCCCGCTGCTTGACCGTTGTGTCCAGGTGGAGGATGTCCTCCTGCTGCGCAATGCACGTGGCGACGAGAGCCGAGACACGGCTCATCACCGCCGCAAAGTTGCGGTCGCAGGCGGAATCATCTCGGCAGCCGCTCGCCAATCGCTGGCCATGATCTCGACTGTGCCCTCCTCCTTGAAAAGGCCGTCTCTCCAGTCCTCCCGTGCTTCCACTAGAGTCAGCTTGTGTTACATGCCCAGTTGGGCGATGTACATAAGAATCGAGGATCCGCAATATGATGAAAAGGACTGAATGGACAATGCAGTGCAAGTAGAATCTCAACAAGCAATGTGCATTCCAATACATACAAAATGATGCTGAATAGCGCAGGGAAGACTTAGATACAAATCCTGACCTGACCGGGACTGACCTCATTCACGTAGCACAAGATAGCGAAACAGAATGCCAGAATGTTAATGACTAGCCCAATCAATGTCACAATGCAGACTAAACATACATCATGCTCATCACCAGGTGTGAAGAGGCCTGGCGCTATACACAGGAAGAGGCGCCAGGTCTAGCCATGCACAGACGAAGAGGAGGGGATCAGACGAAGAGGAGGGGAGAGATGGGAAAGTCGTCAACACCAAGTCTCGTTACGAGTCCCAAATAATCCCTCGTCAAAATGTCTGAAGTCCAATGTCAAGTCTGGATCCACATGTCACCAAGCTCTCTCTCTCTCTCTCTCTCATAGTCTGCTGATGCAGTGAAGCCAGATATAGAGAGGGTGAGAGGGAGATGGTGGACTGAGAAGAGGAAGAAGAAGAACTCTCTCTCTCTCTTGTATGCCAGGTACTAACCTGTGAAGATGGCGCTGTACTGCAGGTACCTCGGAGATGAAGCTGGAGCAATGGCGCTGCAGGTAAGTATTCCTGGCCTCCGCCCAATCTTTCTCTCTCTCTAGTGCTACTCTAGCTATGGCGCCCAGCGCTGAAGACTACTGCTAACACTACAAAGCGCCCAGCGCTGAAGACTGCTGCCAACACTCCTCCAGAGTGTTGGTGCCGAATCCTGAAGACTACCTGCTGCCTGTAGGGCGGGCCAGTCTTATATAGTGCTGGCCCGTCCAGGAGGCTACTCTTGCCAATGCCCAAACGTGCTAGGCCCTGAGGAAGCTTCCGGAAAGTTTTCAGGTAGCTTCTGGCTAAAGCCTGAGAAAGCTTCCGGGAAGGTTCCAGGTAGCTTCTGACTAAAGCTTGAGGAAGCTTCCGGGAAGTTTCCAGGTAGCTTCTGGCTAAAGCCTGAGGGCCTATAGGCCCTTGTTTTCAGTTTGTCAGGCTGAAACGACACGGGGCCTGTAGGCCCTGGTTTTCAGGCTATCAGGCTGAAACAGACACGGTGTCAGGCGGCCACAAGCAGTGCGCCGCCTGAAATATGGGGTTTTGGGTCTTAGGCTCAAAGACAAGTCCGTGTTTTGACGGTGCTCCGGGGAGACCAGGCAGCAAAACTTAGGGGAGCTCAGGGCACCCCTGATTTTGGGCGCGCTGAACTTTAGGGAGTGGCCGCACTAGGCGCGACCGGGGCCGAAATGAAGCCTCAAATTTTTGCCCATATTAGTACCACAATTAAAGATGGGGAAAAGGGATCAAGGCCAGAAGTGGAGGAAGGAAAAATATAATATCCCTTAATTTCTTTATTTTT
>BFEA01000352.1:258333-281856 GCA_003427395.1 Chara braunii | reverse complement strand
TGGGGGGTCTGGTTGCAGTGGGTCGGGGGGAAAGTGGGGAGGGGTAGGCATGTTTAACATTTTTTTTTTTTTCCGGCGCACATGGCGCACAGATCGCAGCGCCCGCACAGCGCACAGCGCCCAGTGCGCTGTCTGCTAAACCGGCGCACAGCGTACAGCGCACCGCACACGTGCGCCGCAACTATGCCTAGTATATATATATATTTTCGGTTTTTGATTTTTAACTCGTGATTGGCTACGAATTTGAACATGACTCCAAGGCAAAAGTTGCTTGTATTGTTATTTTACATAACATATATTTTTCTCAGATTTTTCTGAGGACTTTTGTTTTTTTTTTTTAAATAAATTTTTGTGTTCGCGTTTGCCTCCGAACGCGAACACGGTGCTACGTAGATCTCAGGATATGAAAGAAGACTGAAAGGGAAGCAGCCAGCTGATTAAGGACTTCTCATAGGACTATCAAAGTAAGGGAGGAGGGAGTGCAAGGATTTTAAGCCCTCGGCATACCTGCATGTGGCCGCTACAGCAAGCATGTGCCCACCCTAAGTGAAGGCGGGCCCCCGAATCTCAATGAGGCCTGCATTTGTCAATTTGCAAAGCCTTGGTGGGCGCCACACAATTGCCACGCGCCAGTTGGTTACATCCGCCTTTCTCGTGAAAATCAGAAACATCCGTGAGCCTTCTAGGCTCTTGTGGCAATACAGTGGAAGCCAGGGAACACCTCACGTTTGCGCTTGGGTGGGCAGGCCTAACCAATTTGGTCCCAGGCCACCGTCTGAATTGAGACACTTTGGCCCAACCTGAAGCTATTGGGCAGCCTTGAGGCCAGGCCAGGCTGCCGTCGGGTCAGGCCACTTCTCATATAGCGAAGTGCCTGGCCGTGAGTCGTGCATTCGGGCACATGGAGGCGCAAGCGGCAGCGCTGCTAGAGCAAATGATCGCACCTGCTAGCGGCCTGCTGGGTGCAAGAATGTGCGCGCGGTCGCGTGAAAAGTGCGCTGCAAGAAGGCAGCGCCATAGCCGGGCTAGAGCTTGGACATAGCGGCGGGTTCGGCGGTGGTCCTTGGTTGGAGGAAAGTGTGGGGGTAGACAAGGGGGTACATGAGAGAGAGTCAGAGGGGGAGTGATGTGAGAGCATGTACCTGGTCATGGCTGAGGTCTGCATGGTCGACATCTGCATGTACTTCGATTGCTGCTGCTGACGTCAACTAGTTGCTTTGTCATCTTGATAGGCTAGTGTGGCAACTCTAGGATCATAGTCTGAAGGCTGAGCACCAATAGGAGGAAGAGCTTCGAAACATTGTTGATGGTGGCGAAAGAGGGCTTTCATTTGCAATTGAGTTTCGCTGCTTTGGTTCTCCTTCGGTCTGATATCAGTGCATTTCTGCTTTCTGGACAGCTTACGACTATCTGGCTTTCAATGTGATATTGCAATTTGGAATTTTGTCATTTCGCTATTGCTCATTTTCCTTGCATCAAATCTTTGGAAATTAGAAATCAAAGATAAGATTTAACAGGCAGGAGTTCAGGGCTTAGAAATGTAGAAATCAAGGATTTAGGGATTAAGAATTCAGGAGTTCTGAATTTTTAGGAGATTCCAGAAGTTCAATAGATCCAATTATTAGAGCATAGTGTTTCTAATTCTTAAGGATGATCAATAAGGAATATTAAGGGTCATGTATATAGGAAATTTCATATGACGTGGAAATCGCCCACCCTGGCCTAAATCTTGGCAGAAAACTATGCTATCTGTTTAAAAGCTATAAGATCATATTAACTAGCAAAGCCTTAGAATGTGAGGTTGAAGGTCGAACCTATTGCACTCCCCATCAATCTTGACCTCTATGAAAACTGAGCAAGGGCTTTACACGATTGCCTCAACATGTGAAACCGGCCAGATGCCACCGGTTTTTGGGTTGCTAAAGTCGCTACGATGCAAGACATGGACTCTTATCGATTGTGATTGAACTAATTCAGAGGAATCAGTCATCCCACCTTTTACACGTTTAAGAAATGGCGGGAGAGCGAGACAGAGAGAGACTGTAGCATGCTGGCACCTGTACATGGGCCCAGTTTTAGGGCCTGATGGTTGCTGGCGCCCCCAGGCCACACACCCATTTTTCAGTTGCGTGACCTGGAGGCCCAAGGCCATTTTTCAGGCCTGGCATGCGTTTTGTTCCACGCATATTTCTTTTAGATTCAGCATTTATTTATTTGTTTATTTATTCATTCATTTATTCTTGCTGAGCCTTTCGTCTGGTTCATATTCGTCTGGGCCCGTGGTGTTGTTTCGGACTTTCCAGCCTGTCCGAACAGACCTGTGTCTGTTTGGACCACTGGTCCACATTGTGAGGCTGAGAGGGACCAGGTCCAGCCCACAGGCCCTGCTGCATCAGCAGGATGGCCTGGATGTCCAGTAGAGACCCAGGGAGCACGGTGGTTTGTCCTGACTACATCACCAGGACTTGGGCCTGCGCACAGGACCGCCGATCGAATGTTATATCTGACGGTCCTGGCGGCAGACCACGGGTGACACAGCCAAGCCCAGCTCTATATCTAGCTGGGCCAGGCCAGCGCTGGGCATTGAGTAATCTGCATTGTGTGGGCATCATGCTGCTGGAGCAGCGTGCGATCTCCGCGCTGTGTTAGAGTTGTAGGAGGTAGATAGGAGGAATGTGGAGTTGGTCGCCATACCTGCGAGGGGCAGTGGGCTCACCTAGGCGCCATAGCTGGTTCCTTCTCCAGCGACCTGCAGCAGCATCCCTGTAGGTGAGACAGGCGATAGAGGAGGGCTGTTCCTTCTTCTTCTTCCTGGCTCCCACCTCCGTATCATCCTCCTTCTGCTTCTGCTTCTGCCTCTTCTTTCTGTGTGTGTGTGTGTGTGTGTGAGAGAGAGAGAGAGAGAGAGAGAGAGAGAGAGAGAGAGAGAGAGAGGTTATAGGCTATTTTGGGCTATGGTGCCCAAGATCTGATTCGGCATTGCAGGGCCAGACATCGGTTGGACGCTTGACAGGGAGACTATTTTTGGACAGCGTTATTGCGACTCTGGTCTACTACCTCGCATCTTCGTTGTGCTCCTCCTACCTCCCTTCATCCCTGGTGTCCCCCCCCATGCGTATGTACAAGGACGGACCTTTCTTCCATGTTTGTGTTCCCTCCTCTTCTGTCACATGTGTGTGTTGACGATGGGATGAGTCGGGTCTCAGTCCCGAGTCAGGTCATGAGTCTTCCGCTGTGCTACATTGTCATATTTCGTGATTGTATGATCTCACATTGTCTTCTTGCTGATGCATTGTGAATCTGAGTCCTTATCATCACTTTGCTGGTCCTTCGTCTCTATTGCATTATTCCGATTCCTTTCGAATATGCATCAGATGGTATCGGAGCAGTCTTAGTGAATTTGGACTAGTCTGACCTGGCTCGTGAGTCGACTAGAGGTGATTGATTGATTGTACACAAACCTTTCTTCCATGTTTGCGGTCTCTCCTCTTCTATCACATGTGTGTGTTGATGATGGGATGAGTCGGGTCTCAGTCCGTGAGTCAGGTCGTGAGTTTGTGGTTTCCGTGGTGTCGAAGTCTGTGGTGTGCCAGGCACACCAATCTTACGGTTTGTCTCCGGACAAGTTCCAGTTGGCACTCACCTCAGTGAAAAGGTGGGGGTGCGCCACTGGGCTTTCCTTTGGTCCATGCGTGTTCGGTGCCCTGCTGTACAGCAGAGCAAAACCGACCCGTGCTCGTGGTAGCCGCCGGGCTCGCCCAGGGACGGGAAGGCAGAGGGATTGACGTGGTCTTTACTACTGCACGCCGAGTTCCTCTCGGTCGAGTTATGGGTTGTGTACAAGAACCGCGATCGCTATCAAAGTGAAAGGGGGGAAAGAAAAAGAAAGAAAAGGAAAACAAGAAAAGGAGGAAATAGAGCGTTGTGCTTATTACCTGCGTCTAAGTCTGAACAGTCCCTTTAAATTTGACAACCGCACATGATCTCGCGGAGGTACTATTTTTTTTTTTTAATTATTATTTAATTCTGTCTTTTCAATTTTAGTTCTGCTTCTTGTCATTTCACGGGGGAACGACTGGTTTAATTTCAAAATTTGTAACTACGAGTGGACGGCCTGGACTGGCCTGGCCCCTCACGTTCTATAGTGATGAACATTATAGTGCTGTGGTATAGGACCCCAAAAGGAGGGTGACCCGCGGCCGCTTTGGTAGGGAGCCCATAACCCCCCAGCGGAAGGTCATGAGCCCCCTACTTGCCATTGGAGACGGGTACCCATTAGGGTTAGTCTGATGGCACCCTTTAAAGAAGAAGGGGCGCCTGTCGGTATCCTGTTATGGGACCATTGTGCGCTAGACCTGTGGTCTTTTCAGGCTTGAGCTGAAAAGACTGCAGATGTAGACCGTAGAGCTGCGCTCTCGTGGTGACCTTTGTGTTCTAAGTTTTAATTAATTACATTTTTTATCGATAACTAAAATATTATTGTGATGTTTCACTATATTTATTCACTTGTTTATTTATTAATATGGACCATTTAGTCCCTTCGTTTAGAATGCAGGGACCAACGCACATTCAGTCTCTATGAAAGATAGCTACGGGCCAAAGTTCTCACAAGATCAGTGGGCACGATTAGAGACTTTGCTGCTCTAGTTTCACTGATCGGGATCGCGGTGCGGAAAGGTTGGGGATTTTGGTAGTGGAGGGCTGAGCCTAGTGGTCTGGTAACCTGTGTGAGAAACACGTTGTCGACCGGTAGAGAGGGTCTGCCGGCACACCGTCCAAACCCTATACCTTGCGTCGCGTCTGTCACCCACGGGAGGGTTGGCCGGGCCTCGTGTAACCTGCAAGAAAACCTGGTTAGTGCAGATCCACACAATGACCACTGAAATCCAACGAAGACGCGACGACGAGAAACTCACGAACCAGCACTCGGAAGAAACAATATATGCATTCCCATCTAGTCTAGAATAATAGGGTCCAGTGCGCTGTTCCCAGTCCCAGAAGTAGTTCCTGCTTCTCGATCGAGAAAATCAGTTCGAGTCCCAACTGATCTTACTAATAGTCTAGGTCGGATTCTCCGCCCAACAGGATGACGCCGGTAATGTGCCCGCCGATCCCAAGGAACCGTGCTCGAACTTTCTGTATCTGAAGTAGCTTCTCGCGCCCATTGGGGCCAGAGCTCAAGGTCAATCGTGACCATTCCTTCCTGCGCTGCCATCGTCACTTCCTAGGGATTCCTCAGCAATCCCCGGATGCGTTGAGTCTCGATCTTACAAGCAAGTGCGCCCTCCTGGGAGCCTTTCTCACAATGTACCTCTTCAGAAAGCCCGGTCCGGAAAGTACCTCTTCAAGAAGCCCGTTTCGCAATGTATCTCATCAGAAGGCCTTGTTCAGAATGTACCTCTTCAAAAGGCCCGGTTCAGTATGCACCTCTTCAGAAGGCCCGGTTCACAGTGTACCTCTTCAGAAGGCCTGGTTCACAATGTACCTCTTTCAAACGTTTCGACTCCGTCGTGTACTCGCTCAACTCGTTTGGTCTCGATGTACCCGCTCCCCGTATCGAACCTCAACGCGTATGCTCAACAGCCCGGTCTTCACAGCGCCCATGTGACGTGCTTTGGACGGGGCACGCCCTCGGCGTGCCCTTTTGGCATGCGCCCTTGTACGCGCCCTTGGTGTGCCCTTGGACCCTTGGTGTGCGCCCGTGCGCCCTTGGTGTGTAACCGTGCGCCCTTGGTGTGCGTCCGTGCGCCCCTGGTACGTCCCTGATGTGCGCCCTTGGGTGTGCCCCTGCGCCCCGAGGGGTTGTGCGACGCTGCGCGGGTGCGCCCGCACGTGCGCGGGAACTGCTCGGTATTGAGCGCCCATGAGCGTGGTGCTCGCTCATGCGCACGGGAGCTGCGCGGTGCCCATATACCCGCGCGGGGCTGCGTGATGCTGAGCGCCCGTGCGCGCGTCCGCTATACACGCACGCGGGGCTGCGCGGTGCGAGCGGCCTTTGCTCATGCGCGCCGGGCTGTGCGGAGCTGTGCGCCCGTGCGCCCGGTGCTTGTACACGCTCGCGGGGGATGCGTGGTGCTGCGCGCCTGTGCGCGTGGCCTCTGTCCACGCGCGCGGGGCTGCGTGGAGCTGCGAGTCCGTGCACGCGACCTTTGTTCACGTGCGTGTAGCTGCGCGCCAGTGCGTGCGGCGCTCGATCACCCACGTGGGGGCTGCGCGGTGCTGCGTGCTCGAGCGCGCGACCTCTGTCCATGCGTGCAGGGCTGCGCGGAGCTGCTCGCCCATGCATGCGACCTCTGTTCATGTGTGAGGGGCTGCGCGGAGCTGCGCGCCCGTGCGCACGACGCTCGTTCATGCGCGCGGGGGCTGCATGTTGCTGTGCGTCCGTGCGCGCGACGCTCTTTCAAGCGCGCGGGGGTTGTGCGGTGCTGTGCGCCTGTGCTCGCGACGCTCGTTCACGCGCGTGGGGGCTGCGTGGTGCTCGTTCACACGCGCGGGGACTGCGCGGTGCTGCGCGCCTGTGCGCGCGGCGCTCGTTCACGCCGAGGGGGCTGCGCGGTGCTGCTCACCCGTGCGCGCGGCGCCCTATAGTGCGAGGGGTGCGTGCGCGCGTGTGCGCCCGTGCATGTCCTTGCGCCTTGTTGTGCTCGGGGTGTGTGCGTGTGTGCGCGCCTGTGCGCGCCCTTGCGCCCTGTGGTGCGTGGGGTGTGTGCGCGCGTGTGTGCCTGTGCGCGCTTACCTCCCCAGTGTGTATCCCCCCGTCGCTCTGTTCCTGTGCGTGCTGAAGTGCGCCCTCTCCTCAAGTCGCCTTTCCTCCTCCTGTGCATGCGAGAAGTGTCCCTCCCTCGAGCCCCCTTCGACTTTTATGTGTTGCAGCCTCCTCTCTCCAAGTGTCTCACGTCCCCGGGCTGCCCACTAGTTGCAGCGCCCCGGTACCAGGCCTGCGCCCGGGCCTGTTTGGGCCCCCGAACGGTTTTCTAGTGAAGGGGGCCTTTTTGTCGGGTACCAGGCCTGTTGCTGCGCCCTGGTACCGGGCCTCCTCCCAAACCTAGGTCCGGGCTTGTGCTCGCGTGGTCCCCACGCAAAGGGTACCGGCCTTATGAAATTTTGCAGGCCGGACCCCGGATTTGCCACAGTTCGCTGGTGAACCTGACACTATGTCACTAACGATGGATTTTGGTACCCCAAAGTCTCGTACCCAGTTATACATAAACAGTTTGGTCACATAGTCAGTCTTAGCTGTCTCAGGCATGGCAATTAGTCTAGTGTACTTGCTGAATCTGTCCACAATAACGAAGATGTGCCATTTACTGCTCTTGCTGTTCGATTCCCAAACTTAGATGCCTAAACCCAGACGCGTTCACCTACTGAAATGCAGATGGTCGTCTACGCCTATTCTCATATGCAATCATGGCATCTTGAGATTTCATTATGTGCTTGACAGCCTGCTGCAGCACTTGTTCATACTTGACAACAAACTCTATGCTGCCTGGTGCTGCAGTGGGCTGGTTCTTTGGTGACAGGAAATCAAGAGCAGATCTTGGCTTCCAACCAAGATGCAGCTGGGTGGGAGTCATGTCGGTAGTGCTGTGCACAGCGTTGTTGTACAGGCTGGCGATGAGAGGTAACTTCTCATCGCAGTCATCTTGGCTCGGCTTGATGTAATGCCGGAGCAAGTGCTGTACTACACGGTTCATCTGCCTTGCTTGGCCATTTGACTCAGGGTGATTCCCTGATGTCATCTGCAGTTGGGTTCCGATCTGCTGGGCCGTACTTTGCCACAGTTTGCTGGTGAACCTGACACTCTGTCACTAACGATGGATTTCCGTAGACCGAAGTTTCTTACCTAGTTGCGTGTAATCAGTCTTAGCTATGTCTGGCATGGCAATTAGTCTAAGCGTACTTGCTGAATTTGTCCACAATAACGAAGATGTGCCGTTTACCGCTCTTGCTGGTCATGAGAGTATCCATGAAGTCCATGGATACGCTCTGGCCAGGACCAGCAGGAATAGGCAAGGGCCTGATAAACCCAAGCGATGTCTGCGTCCGTGGCTTGACACATTGACAAACCTGACAAGTGTCTACATTCTGTTTTGCATTAACCATCATCGTGGGCCACCAAAAACGCTGCACTAAAATTGTTGCTGTCTTTTTATAACCAAAGTGATTGTTTGCATCGTGACACTCACCTAAAAATAAACTATGCAAAGGCTCTTTACACAGAATACACAAACGTTTATTCCTGTCCTTCTCAAGGAGCAACAAGCCATCGACCAGCACAAACTCGTCTCATGTGACCTTGTCTTTGGCCTCAAGTTTGCGCATGATCTCAGACATAATGGAGTCGTCTTGATAGGCTTCCACCATGGATCGAGTCAATCCTCAGATATCCCAAACTATGTCAATAGCGCGCCCAAATAGTCTGCCTTGCGTGATAGAGCATTAACCACCTTGTTGTGCTCTCCCTTCAGAGGTTCGAGCTTGAAGTCATACATATCTACGACTTCCATCCACCTCTTGAGTAAATCGGAGAGGGCGGGTTGGGTCTTAATCTTTCACAAAGTTTCATGGTCAGACCTCACATAGAAGAATCTGCGAAGGAGGTAGTGCCTCCAATGGATCACTGCTTTGTAGAGGGCATGGAGCTCTCGCTCGTACTTGGACTTAGCTAGCGTTGGGGATGGCATCTTTTTGCTCATGTACTCGAGCGGTCTCAACTCCTTCCCCTCCTGCGCAAGGGCCGCGCCTATGCCATATTAGCTGGCGTTTGTGGTCACAATGAAGGGCAGCTCCGGATCCAAAAGCTTGAGGACTTCATAGTGTGTGAGGGCATACTTCAATCTCTTGAAGACTGGCTCACACTCATCAGTCTACTCCCATAGGTTGTCTCAAGGCGTGAGGTCAGTTAGTGGGGAAGCTATAGTACTACAATTTTTCACAAACGGGCGGTAGAAGCCCGTCGTCCCCAAAAATGACCTCACCTCAGTCACAAACTGAGGCCTGGGCCAGTTACGTATGTTCGCCACCTTGGCGTCCCATGGGGTGTCAAGGCGTGAGGTCAATTAGTGGGGAAGCTATAGTATAGTTTTTCACAAACGGGCGGTAGCAGCCCGTCATCCCCAAGAACGACCTCACCTCTGTCACAGACTGAAGTCTGACCAGTCGCATTGTCGGCCGGCCAAACTCAGTTGGCCACCCGAAATGGGGCAATTTCAAGCTAAGGCTAGTCAGATAGTAGGGTTTTGAGGGTTGGTGTTAAGGAATGAGCAGTAAAAGAACATGGCACCTAGGCCGACCCCTGTTTTTTGCCTCATAGACCTACTATTATGTCATTGGCCGTATATTTTTTTTTCTACCCCTAACCCGCCTATTATACGGTTATTTTTCCCTTTCTTTCTGTTCTTCAAACGCTTGGTCGCCGACACGTGCACGGATCTCTGCACAGACGATTTTGTGGGACCAAGTCGATGCCGGGATTTTATTTATTTTATGCAGCGGTATTAAAAACCAGAAGAAAATTAAAGAAGGATGAGAAGGAACCAGATTCTTATTATTATTGCTATTACCTCGGTGTCGGACCTCGATTAGACTTCCCACTATTATCAACCCGATTGCCCGTATTCTACTAGCTCTATTTCAAGCCGTGCTTTTACATGTCTGAAACCCAAAACTATAATATTTATGTGTGTGTTGTGTGCTACGCGGGGTTGGACATTTCGGGGTTGCGGCTGGGCGACAATTGTCACTATGGCTAAGGTGAGTTTTCGACTGGCACATTAGTTCTGGGATCTTTTGTTGACTCGGTTTCTACATGGACTATGAACGAGAGCGGTGCGGTAATTTTTACCAACTATCCGCTTCAGACACCTATCGCCAGAGGCTATGCAACATTTTCCCTTGATGATTCAGTGTGGATAACGTGAGACTTTTTGGCTCAAGGCCAGTCGGCACTAGCTTCGTACGAAATTTATTTTGAGGCGCCTTGCCTTAGGCCGGTACTAGCGCTTTGTTGGCCCTGTTGTTGGTCTGAGGGTACCAGCCCTGAGGTCTGGCTGTACTCCCGGGGCTGAATCTGTTTTCCGGGCCTGTAGCTTATGCCGGTCCCTTTGGACATGACCCGGCCGCACACATAGACACGTGCACCTCCCAGTTCAGTTGGTGGTCTGGGGAGCTGCTAGGGGGTGGCTATACATTCAAGGGTCTTGATTTGGAGAGAGAGTCCGCCTCGGGTGAACGGCTGTGACCAAGGGGACCACCGCGACCAAGGAGACCACGACAACCAAGGGGTACACCGCTCCCGCCGAGGAGGACGGTCAACATGGAAGAGAGCCACGGCGGACACCCGTGTGAGCGTGCGAGTGAGAGGAAGTGAGGGATGAGCGTGTGAGAGCGATAGTCAGAGCAAAAGACACATGTGCACCACCCAGTTCAGTTGGTGGCATGCGGAGCTGCTAGGGGGCGGTTATACATTCAAGGGTCCTGATTTGAGAGGGAGTCCGCCTCGGGTGGACGACTGTGACCAAGGGGACCATCGCGACCAAGGAGACCACGACAACCAAGGGGTACACTGCTCCCGCCGAGGAGGACGGTCAACATGGAAGAGAGCCATGGCGGACGCCCGTGTGAGTGTGCGAGTGAGAGGAAGTGAGGGGCGAGCGTGTGAGAGCGATAGTCAGAGCGAAAGAGAGAGGGAAGAGAGCCAGGCTGACTGAAGAGAAAGAGAGCGAGAGAGAAAGCAAGAGAGAGCGTGAGTCAGAGGGAAAGAAGAGTCGGTGATCGTCTTTTATTAATTCCAAGAACCTGGCTCAAACAACAGCCAGGTACATTCCAGATAGAGCCAACGAACTTGCTTGTTCGGTGAGTATGGGAACTGAGCAAGCGCGGGCGAGTACCGGAGTGAGAGGGAGTAAGTGAGAAGAAGAGAGAGCGCTGCGCTGCTCGCACGTGTGAGCATCAGGGGATTTGTGTGTGAGAGAGAGCGAGAGTGTGTGTACAAGGTGCATCGAAGAGAAGAGATAGTGAGAGGGGTCATGTGGGTGTATGTGAGAGAGAGAGACAAAGGTAAGCAGTGGAAGTGGCCATACCTACATTCGATCTTAAGAGAGAAGACAACAGTCTGAAAATCAGATTCATAACTTGTGTGAATGGGTTAGAGAGGACGTCGCTGCAAGCGTTTGCCTATACCCGGATCTTGCCACTTTATGCTTACAGCAGCGAGCGTGCTCGCTCCTGAGATCATACCACGGACGAACCAGGCCTGGAGTCTGGCCACATATGAGCTCAATGGATGCTTGCAAGCGGACATAACGCCTACCTGATGTGCATTGACTAAGGGTGGATGAGGATCTCTCCTCTGCACGCACTAATCAGGAGATAAACAGACACGCATGTGATCGAGGAGCAACGGGGAAAAGCCAATCAAAAGCCACGGACAACTCATGGGAATATGCGTGCATGAGGACGCACACTCCATCCACGTTCAGGCAAAACAAGAAAAGATCACTGAAGACAAGGAACCTGGCCGTGTATTCTTCCATGTTCTCCCTGAAGATTCATTCCCGTTGTAGGGCCAAACCCCGACAGACTTTCGAGCCTTGGTCGACCCCACTGCGGGTCCCAGTTGGCTCGGCCCGCCCACGCTCATGCTCAGGGCGCGGGCCGTTCGTCCCAGGGTCACCCCCACCTAGTGCTTTGAGATGGATGGAGGTGGGCCATCGCGCGAGAGAGCTTTGACATTGGGCATGTAGCTTTCTCCTCTGACCTCGAAGTCTGACACTAATCACAGAAAAAAATTTTCCCACCCCCCCGACGAAATTTCGAATTTTGAGAAATTAAATAAAATTTAATCGGAAAATACGAATTAATAGATTTGGCAAAAGATTTAATATTTAATTAAATAATATTTAAAATTGCAATAATTAATTTTGCAAAAGTTAAATATTTAATTAAAGAATATTTAAATTTGCACAAATAACAATGAATAGAGTTTAAACATTTAAACATAATTTCAATAATTTCACGAAATTTTCATCGGAAGAATTTAGCATCATCACGAGGTCACTCGTTAAGTAGAAGATGAATGGTTGTAGGAAGATACACAATTTGCTGGAAAGATTCAACCTTTCAAACGCAAAAAGATGCAGTTTGCAAAAAGTGAAAGTTTCGTGAAGTTGCAGTTCGAATATGGCTGTGCTTAGGCCCGATCTGCCTGAACCGGCGCGGCGCTTGGCTGGCACTTACTTCGCATAGGTTAGATAGGCCGTTTAGATTAGGTTAGGACTAACCCTAATTAGCGGTAATTAGGTTACTCGTAATTAGCGATTCCCTAATTGCGCAATATGGAGAAAAAGTCGCAAAACCTAAAATTAGAATTTAACGACCTAATTACTATGTGAGTACGAGAAAAGAATTTTTTTTTTGCAACTTGCGATTTAATGATAACAGAGAGCAGGTATAGATAATCAATCAATCAATCAATCAATTAATCGATCAATCAATCAATCAATCAATCAATCAATCGATCAATCAATCAATCAATTAATTGTGAGTCATCCAATGCTGGTCTGCTCCGATACCAAACTGTTGCATACTCGTGAAACACAGTCATAAGCATGGCGCAGATTCCCAGAACCGACCAGATAATACAGAGTTAATACAAATGCAAGCGGAAGACTTGAGATACCTTGGACTGACTCGGACCTGACTCGGACTACAATCGAAGATCACGTCAACTCAATGTTTCCAAACATAGTATCTTGAACTGTCAGAAGTGACGAAAATCCGAAATGTCGCGAATGCCAAGTCTCACAATATCTCAGATACCGATCTCACAATGTCAAGTACATCTTGAGAAGGAAGATGAAATCAGATCCCCAAATAGTCCTCAACTCGTAGTCCCAATGTCGCTGTTCCCAATGTTATCAGAATTCGTAACCATCCTTCATACTGCAGTAGTCCCGTAGGAGAACCCAAAATTAGACTTAGACTGAGAAGGTAGGAGGGGAGAGAGAGAGAGAGAGAGAGAGAGAGAGAGAGAGAGAGAGAGAGAGGAGAGAGGAGCGGTGGAGGAGATGAGGGAGCGAAGGCGAAGCCTTCCTCCCTCGTACCTGGCACAGTGGCTATGGCGCTGCAAGGGGGCTGGGCCGGTAACTGGCCCCAGTGCTGCGCTAATCCTCTCGCCGTTAAACTCCTGCTCTCTCGCTGCTCCTCGCTGTGCTGCAGCGCTGCGCTAATCGAGTTAACGCTGAACAGCTGCACTAATCTTGAAGCCTAACCTCCAGTCATACTAACTTACTACGGAGGCTGGTACCCAGCCTTTTGTAGTGCTGGGCCGGCCTCCTACCTGCTGGTACCTACCGGCCTGGACCGTTGATCTGAATCGACGGTCCAGATTCAAACTAGACTTGGTGCCTAAATGTGGCAGCCTCTGAAACGCCGCCGGTAGGTCCTAGGCTGGACCGGTACCGGCCTTGTGGCCGTTTGGCCTGGCCTCTACCCTAGGCCTGCCTGAACCGCCGTGGTCCAGGCCCATCTGGGCCTCATCTGAACCGTCGTCCCTTAGGCTAACCCTGCCTGTCTGGAACCGGGCCCTAACTGGGGCCCGTGTGGCTCAGAATGCCACACAATGTCACACACAAAAGTTGGACAGCCTGTGGCATTAACATCTTTTTGACTCTTGGGTGACAATGGGTGTTGTGGGAGGGCTGCTGCGGTCGACAGGCACCGGCTACCATAGCTGAAGAGTGAGGAAGACGGTCAGAGAGGAAGTGAGGCCTCACACACACACACACACACACACACACACACACACACACACACACACACAGAGAGAGAGAGAGAGAGAGAGAGAGAGAGAGAGAGAGAGAGAGAGAGAGAGATTCTGGGAGCTATTTGTCCGCATTGTGTTGGAGGTGTGACTCGTTGAGTTTCTCTTCTCTCGATCTCTTCTCCTTGTTCTTCACGTTCAACTTCTATGCTCCGTCTATGCACGATTGGCCGAGGAGGTGTTCATCCATGCAGTATCTCCTCTCAGTGTCCATTGTATGTGCTTTCCTGACTTGCCTTCTTCTGAACCACTCCATGTGTATGATGTCTGAGTTTGTCTCTGCTTTGGTGGTGAATGGTCATTGAGTACCCTGCTGTCATTTTTGCGTTCACCCCTTGCTGGATACATCCTTGGCTCATGCATCGATTGCTGCATCACAACTCTGTAGGTCATGGTTACACCACACAGGTAGCACCAGCGGGGGCTTGACCTCAAACATGACGAGGAGTAGAGGCAGCTATCTATGTTCTCTTGCATTTACTAGTCATGTGCTATGCATGGGTTGTGTTGACCATATTTGAACTCTTTGTGGTTAATAGTTCTACACATGCACTGTTTACCCACTGACCGGGTACAGATTTAGGTATCTTTGTCATCTCTGCCATACACAATTGTCTGTCTGCTGAACTGTTTCTCTGCTACGTGTTCTGCTGATTGGCTGATGGAACGTCGAACATATATCTGTCTGTTTGTGAGTTCTATTTTATGTATTTTTTAACACAGATTTGTCTGCTCAATATATAATGAAGCTTTAAAAAAAAAAAAAAAAAAAACAGATTTGTCTGCCTGTGTGCCTGCTGAAGGAATTTGCTGATTGGCTAGTGGACTTGGAAAACATATGTAGTAGTTACTGTACTATGTAATATGTATGTCTGTTTGTCATTTTTGTTTCATAGTTTCGTTTTGTCTGTTGACTATTAGCCTGCTGAACGGTTTGCTTATCGTCTGGCGGGACTTAGAGGGGTATGTATGCATGCCAGTTTGTGATTTTTGTTTTACATAGATTAGGACTGTCTGTTGAGTATTTTGCATCCTCGTAGTATTTGCTGATTTTTGGTGTGCTCGAACAGGCTGCAGGTGCCATTTGACAGACAGAAGGCGATACGGTTGAGTGGATCATCAGAGAAGCCGTATACCAAGGCTCTGCAAACTGTTCAGAATGCTCTTGGGATCAGGTATTTGACTGTGCACATTAATCTTCACAAGTAATCAGGTATTTGAAAATATGCACATGTATATAGGGTTCGGCCTCCTGACGAGTCGGCGAAACTCAGCCGAAACAGGCTGTCACGGGCCCCATTTCTTGTCCTTTCTGCCTAGGGTTCACCAAGCAGTTCTCTATGACGATATATGTATATGTGGACAATAGCTGGTGCCCACCCCAGGGTATCAGTTGTAGTGCAGTTGAAAGGGTTTCATCCAGTTCGCACAATATTGCAGATGCCAGGACTCGATCCCTAGACCTGCCCTAACCCCTGTACAGACGGTTTTGAACCTGCGACGTGTCCCTAAAAAACATGTACAAACCGTTGACGTTGCATGTTTTGAACCCGCGACCTGTCCCTAAAAAACATGTACAAATGTTTTCGTGGGTAGTGTGGGCCTGAACCATAGACCTGTCTATTAGCAGTCTTACGGTCAGTCCGTAGGTCTAGCTCTACATCTCTCGAAAGGTCAGTCAGCCGTAGTCTCAGGAGGCAGCCCACCAATCTCTGAAAGGCCAATAGTCCCAAGTTAAACACCGAAGGCGTAAACGAATGGGCGGTCCCAGTCCAGTCCGTTTTTTGCAGCAAGTACCAGAGTGGGACTGCACATCCTGAGGGCCTGGGACATCGGCAGGCCCAAACCATCAAACGAAACAGTAAATAAACAGGCAGCGATCAGTCAGTCACTCATTATCTGGTAGACTACGTGGAAGTGCTGCCCAAGTGACTTGTGCGTTGAAGTTCGCTGGTGGTCAGCCAGTGCCCGAAGGTGGACGAGGGCGAGCGGTCATTGCCGCTAGTAGGATGCCTTGAACTGGATAGCGCCCGGAGATGTCGGGCGGCGAAAAGCAACTGAAGTTGGATGGTTGTGAACGTAACTCTCTCCCATGAATGAGTCGTTGTGCATATTCTCCTGCTTGTGAAAGGAAATGTGGCCTGAATAGTTGAAAGCCTGCGAAGGCAACGGGTGGCCGAGCGGGCCACCAAGTCACATGAAAGTGCGGGTGGGGCCCCGGAAAGACTAAGGGGTGTATAGGGAAGCAACAAGACATGACATATGATGCATGAGATAGAGGGAGACTGCACATAGATCGGCCAGAGGATAAGGGGCGTTCCTCTACCTCGATGAAGTTGTTAGAGAATGCAATTAGTAAATGGATCTGTGGCCCAAGGAGGACACTTGGCCTACACATATAAGAAGAAAAGTTCTCAAAGGACCCCCTGGACTGCTTGAGTATTGGAAAGAGCAATTGCCCGAGAACACAATGAAGCATCAAAGAATGGACACTTGCGAAGGATCAGCAAGCTTACCCACTTAGCGCGAGAGATGAGCGACATCCCCAATGTCAAAAGCTTTCTACTTAGCGCGAGAGATGAGCGACATCCCCAATGTCAAAAGCTTTCTCACTCACTGGCCCACCCCCATCCATCTCAAAGCACTAGGTGGGGGTGACCCTGTGACGAATGTGACGCATGCTCAGGGGAGCAATGCACAGTATACCAAGGATCCACAATGTGATGAAAAGGACTGAAATGGACAGTGCAAATCAGCGCAGCATCAACAAGCAATGTACATCCCGATACATACAAGATGGCGCAAATGGCACAGCGGAAGACTTCAAAGAGAAGATCTGATCTGATGTGGACTGGCCCGACATCCATCACACATCACACATGGGCGAGAGAGGAGGGACTGCAATCATGGAAGGAAGGTCCCTCCTTCGTACACACACATGGGGAGAAACCACGGATGAGAGATGGGGGAGGGACAGACGAAAGAGGGAGGAGGCGAGAGAGTAGACCAAGATCGCAATGACGAAGTCCAAAATARTCTCTTGCCGAATGTCCAAACAATGTCTGTCTCAGAAATGTCGAATCAGATCCTGGGCAGTGCGCCCGTTACAACCCCAGCCTGAATCCCTCCTGATAACCTCTCACACTCTCAGATTCGAAGAAGAAGAGATAAGGAGGAAGGAGGGTGGAGAGAGAGAGAGAGAGAGAGAGAGAGAGAGAGAGAGAGAGAGAGAGAGAGAGAGAGAGAGAAGAGGAAGCCCTCCTCGCTATCTCACCTGCAGGTAGCTGTCACCGCACTGACGTCGTCCGTTGTTGCGTGCAGGTACCGYGTGGCGTCCCGCTATGGCGCAGGTAAGCTCGCGGCTCACAGGTATGGCCTCCGCCACTCCCTATCTCCCCTGCGTTCTACTCCCTACACCTCTACCTAGCGCGCCGTAGCGCAGTCTCCAACCAGCAGCATGTCGCTCAGAAGTAAGCGACCCGAACTGTCGTGCCCAGGAGCTGGCCCAGCTATAAGTAGTGCTGGGCCGAGGTGCTGTGCCTTCGACCTGCGATCTGGGCCGTGAGATCGTAGGTCCGATCCATGGTCCAGGTCGCAGGAAAAAGTCCTGTCCCTGGGTTTGGCCTAAAAACGGCCTGCCTGGGTCCCTATCGGACGTCCAGGCTCTCCCTGCTGATACAGCAGGGAGTGTCTGCTACCAGACAACGCGAACCTGGCCTAAAAGGGCCTGGCTACGAATGGAGGAGGCCAAAAACGTGGCCTTGGTCCGAACAGATCGTAGATCTGTTCGGATGAAGATCTGTTCGGACGAACTGCAAGTCCGAAACGTCACCTGAAACAGACAAAAATAGAACAGACAAACAACAGCACACATAAGCAAAGGAATAAATAAATAAATAAATGACGGCTGCCTCAAATCTGTACCTACGGCCTGTCCAATGGCCGTGGGCCTCCAGGTCGCGTGCTTGGAATAGGCGCGCGGCCTAGGGGCCCTCAACAACCGTCGGGCCCAAAAATGGGCCAGTGTGTCAGGCTCAGCATGTAACACCCCCCCCTCCTTATGAAGTCAAGCCGGTCGGGGGCGAAGCTGACGATCCGAAGGCGGTACTTGGACGCGTGTGCGTCGTGGAGCCGAAGGTGCCGGCTTGCCTTTCAATTTCTGCTCATAGCGCGCGAGAGCATCGAGCGCTGTTGCCTGAAGTTCCGCAGGAGTCAGCCATCGGTCAGCTCTATGCGTGCAATATGCAAAGTGAACCAAGAATTCGGTCGGTTTGTTGCCATGTCGTCGGTGGGATATGATGTTGCCGATCTCTTGGAAGCCGTCCATTGAGGGCAGGTCTTGCGATCGTCGTCCGGGGAAGTCGGCAAGTTCGGCTGGCGTGTAGGGAGCCAACTTGGAACAGTGAAAGACCGGGTTGACGGGCAAGTGTTCGGGCACCCGAATGATAAACGAAGGGCCTTCGGGTGCGTCGCCGGCGGGTGCCAAGATCGGCCAGGGCCCCATCCATTTCAGAAGGAGCTTGCGAGAGATATCTTGCTCGAGGCTGAATTCCGCAGCGGAAACCCATACGAGGTCACCGGCGCGGAATGGACAAGGAAGACGCTGGCGGTTGGCCTGTTGGCGCATACGTTGCTGCGTCTTCGACATCTGATCGTGTGCCTTGACAAGAAGCTCTTGCATCCGACGAATGAAGAGAAGGTGGTCGTCGCTCTCGGTCGTCCGTGGCATGGTTGTGTCCAATTGAGAGTTGACCGGCGAGCCATGCTCAAACTCGAACGGTGACATCCCGATAGCCGGATGGATAGACGAGTTGTAAGCCAACTCAACATCCGGCAGCCGCTCGACCCAATCCTTTTGGTCGGGACGAATGAGAGTGCGAAGAAGGACCTGTGCGGTGTGATGTGCCCTCTCCGTTTGACCATCGGTTTGGGGGTGGCGAGCTGAACTTGGCTTGAGGGAAGAGCCCCATCGCTGGATGAGCGCCAACCAAAAGTCGGACATGAACCGAGTGTCGCGGTCACAAACGATTTCCTTGGGGTAACCCTTGGTTCGAATCCAACCGGTGTAGAGAACCTCGGCCAACTCCGGTGCCTTGGCATGGTAGTGGCAAGGCAAGAACATGGCGAACTTGGTGAGTCGGTCAACCACCGTGAGAATCCCATCGGCGCCCGTCTTGTGCTTGGGGAACGGCCCGGTGATATCCACGGCAATTGCTTCCCTTCGGCGCAAGGGGACCGACAATGGTCGCAGTTCGCCATAAGGACGATGATTGCGAGGTTTGCAACGTCGGCAAACTTCGCATGACTCGCAATAGCGCGTGACGTCATCGAGGAAACCGGGCCACCAAAAGCGTTCGCGTAGTCGGCCAATCGTGCGATTGACTCCAAAGTGTCCGGTGGCGGGGGCGTCGTGGAACTCGCCAAGAAGCCGGGTGCGCAAATGTGAATCTTGCGGCACACAAAGAAGATTATTCCCCCGCGAATGAAGAAGCAAGTATCCCTTTTGGATCCGATAGTGCGAGGGCGCCGGATTGGGAGAGGAACAATTCGCGTACTTGTCGCGAAACTCGGGGTCGGCTTGATAGCCGCGGATGAAGCTATGTCCCGCAAGTCGTCCTCGATCTCGAAGGTTGAGTAGACCGCGGTGCAGTGGTCCGGACGCCGCGAAAGGGCATCTGCAAAACGGTTCGACTTCCCCGGAATGTGATTGGGAAAGAAGTCGAATTGGTCGATGAAGGCCATCCAACGAGCGATGGTGCTGTTGACGGTGTCTTGAGACTTGTAGAAGACCAACGGATTGTTGTCCGTTACCCATCGGAACTGGCGTCGACCGAGGAGGAAGTGCCGCCATCGCTTGAGTGTGTGGACGAAGGCGAGAAGTTCCTCCTTGCGTGCATCATCGATGGAGTGCACGGCCGACACTTTCTTGCTGAAATATTCGACCAGGTGCCAATCCACGCCGTCATGTTGCTCGAGGACGAAACCAATGCCATAGCCGGATGCGTCCGTGGTGACGCGCGTTGGCAATAGCGGGTCGTATATCCGCAATACCACCGCGGAGAGCAATGAGGCCTGGAGGGCCAAGAATGATTCCTGCGCGTCCGTCCCAAAGTCAAACGGCCGGTCCTCGCATTGAAGCTTGGTTAAGTGAGTCGCGATCTTCGAGTAGCCTTTGATGAAGCGTTGGTAGTAGCCGGCGAGGCCAAGGAATGATCGGACATCCGTGACATTCCGTGGCTCCGACCAATCTTGGACGGCTTGAATCTTGTCCGACAATGGACTGATGCCTTGTGGAGTGACGAAGTGGCCCAAGTATTCCAACTCTTGACGCACGAACTCGCACTTGTCGCGGTTGGCTTTGAACTTGGCGCACCGGAGTGTCTCCAACACTCGTCGAAGATGATCAAGATGTTCCTCCAAGGTCCGGCTATAGACGAGGATGTCGTCCAAGTAGACCAGCATGAACTGGTCCAACATTGCTCAGAACTCGTTTGTCATCGCCGCTTGAAAAGTCGCCGGGGCGTTGGTGAGTCCAAAAGGCATAACAACCCACTCGAAGTGCCCGTACCGTGTCTTGAACGAGGTCTTGTAGCGATCTTGCGGCCGAATCGAGACTTAGAAAAGAATTTTGCGCCGCCCAAGCGCTCTAGAAGGTCGTCAATACGAGGAAGAGGTCCCGCGTTCTTGACGGTTTGCGCATTGAGCTTGCGGTAATCGATGCATAGGCGAAGGTCCTTGTTCTTCTTCCGAACGAAGAGAACTGGCGCACCATAGGGTGAGCTACTAGGTCGGATCCAGCCTTTGTCCAACAAGTCGTCGAGCTGCGCGCTGAGTACTGTAAGTTCCTCCTCGCTCATGCGGTAAATGCAACCTTTTGGCGGCACGGCACCGTCCTCGAGAATGATCTCGTGAAAGATTGGCCGATCCGGCACCACGCCGGTAGGTGACTCGAAGACGTCGGCAAATTCGTCAAGCAACCGCACCACCCGGGGGTCTGAAGACAAGTCCGTAGGTTGAGAGTCGGCTACCGCGACGGTTCGAAGAAAACATAAGCCGATCTCCTCGGTCCGCTCGTAAGCACAAGTGGCCCGAAAAGATTTGGCGGTTACAACTTGGCACCGGATCGAAGGGTGCGGAGGAGGAATCGTAGATGGTACTTCGGCGCCGAACGCGTCGCGAACCGTAAGTGTCCGCCGGTGGAAGTTGACCGTGTGATCCGCACTTGCAAGCCAAGGCATGCCCAAAATGATGTCGAAGTCCGTGTCCAAGACGTCAAACGTCACCGGTTCGCATGCATGAGGTGCGAAATAAACCGGGACGACTTCGATGTATCGATCAAGGAGTTGTTGCGTTCTACCGTCCGCCAACTTGATCGACGTAGGGTGTGCCTTCCTTCAAACTTGTGGTCCAAGGCCGGCCCTTTGCATGAAGGACTGGCTAATGGAGTTGCAAGTCGCGCCGCTATCCAGCACAGCGCTGCAGGACGGTTGCCCGATTTGGATGCGGACATAAAGGAGCGGTGCGTTGTTGTCGTCATACTGCTGCGTGCGAAACTCGCGGGCCACCTTGCTTACATATGCAAGAATGTCCCCCACCGCGACTTCGTCCTCCGTAGGCGAAGTTGGTGGTGCATAGAAGGCTAGGTATGTATGTAAATGAGTGCGAAGAGCTGCGCATTGCGGCTCCGGTAAGCAGCCGGTGGAAGGGAGAGGAAGCCATGCAAAATCCTCGGGCGTCAACGGGTCCGAGTCCTCAATGTTGAACGCGCGCGCCAAATCCCGTGAAGGTCCACTTAAAGGCGAATCAATGCTGCTACTTCCGATCGGAGAAGAGACCGCACATACATCATGTCCTTGGGCTCGTGAATCCAGCGAAGGTACGAGCCGGGCAGCATAGTCCTCGAAAGAATGAAGAATTGGAGGACTGGCGATGTCCGCAGATGCCCCGAAACCGAGGCAGGTTACCCGATCGGCAACCGGTTCTGAAGGCGTCAAGAGTGTCGTTGCAACACTCTCGGCGGTGCTCACTTTCCCGACTGAGCGGGGCCCTTGGCTTTCGTGGGGCAGTTCGCGGTCTCATGGGCCGCACAATTGCACCACAAACAATAATGGTACTTAGTGCGAACGCGATACCCGCGCTCCGTTAGGCCGTACGCTGTCCAAGGTCCTTGAGCTGGAGCTGCTTGCCCGGGCCGAGAAGTATTGGTATTGGTCTTCGGCTTGCCGCGTCCTCGCCCTTCGGCGGGGCGGCCACCATTCTGGGCAGCTGCGAGTCTGTCTCCCTCGTCAGACGAAACAGCCTCGCTTGAAGTAGAAGGGTCGCTAGTCGTTGCCGCTGCGACCACGGCCACTTTAGGCCGATGCTGGTGCGCGCCCTGGCCGTCATTTGACGAAGGGCTCGTATTCCGGGCTGCCAAGTTCGTCACAATGATCTGCGCGGCCTTGTTGAAGAGTTCCTCGCTTGTAGTGAGGCTGTCGGCGACATGAGTCAACGCATTCTGCAACGCCGGGCACGACCTCTTGATGAAATAGAGCTTGATGCCGTCGAAGTTCAGCGGCAGCTTGGGCGTGCTTGCGAGGCGTTGGAACTCGGAAATCCAGTCTCCGCTTGGCATGCTGTTCTGCGAAAATGTCAGCAGCTTGTCCATCGCCTTGTGCTCGGGCGGTTCTACTTGGAAGCGCTTCTTCCATGCCGCCGTGAGATCCGCCCAGGTGATGTACTTGTGCAACTCGGTGACTGTACATGCATGGGCGGACAGCATGTTGTCCAACCATGCCTGACATGCGCCTCCCGAGCGGGAGTAAAAATATGCATGCCGATTCTCGTTGGCGACGTGGTGGAGGTCCAGCTTGAGTTCGAACTGGCACCACCATTGTATGGGGTCCGTCTTCGATGCGTCACAGAAGATCGGGAGCCCGTCAAACTTGACAATGGTCTCGCGTGGCGCCGTGCTGGAGCTGGCTGCGGCGCAGACATGCTGTTGCGCCCCAGCCTTGAGTGTCCCCACGTCTATCTCCAAGACGTTGACGCGGTCGGCGAGGTCGGACGGGCCGGCGCTGGCATTGGCGTTAGCGACCCACTGCTCCAGTTGTTGAACGTGCTTGAGCGTCTGGTCCAGCGACTGCTGTAACGCCTTGTTGGTGTGGTCGAGAGAGTAGATATCCTCCTGTTGCGCGATGCAAGTCGCGAGGAGGTCCGTGACACGGTTGAGCAGCTGAGATACTCTGCTCCCGACGTCAACGGGATCGCCGTTCCCGGCCTCCTTCTGCCAATCCTTGGCCTGTGCGTGTAATGCACTTTCCTCCCTGAATATGATCTCGCGTCGCCGTACGCGTTCTTCATCAGCGGCCTTGGCTGCTGCTGCCGCGTGCTTCTGCCGCTGTTCTTCCGCCAGAAGACGCTGTTTCTCTGCCTCTGCTTCTTTCTTCTTCCGTGCTGCTGCCGCTACGTCTGCCCGTTGCTTGCCTTCGGCTATGAGGGCCGTCAATCGTGCCTCGTAGGCCTCGTCAGTCTCGCCTGCCTTCTGATCCATCGCTGCTGTCTGCGAGCGAGTAAGTATGGTCATGCGCGGCGGGTCCCTGACGTGGCCTGCTGAAATGAGGACTTACCTGGCCTGCAACTGCAGGTGAATGGGCAGGTAAGGAGGACGGAGAAGGGACGAAGGGTTGGGGTGGAGAGAAAGGGGCTGGGCAATCAAGATG
>BFEA01000352.1:233791-244218 GCA_003427395.1 Chara braunii | reverse complement strand
AGACCAAGATCGCAATGACGAAGTCCAAAATAGTCTCTTGCCGAATGTCCAAACAATGTCTGTCTCAGAAATGTTGAATCAGATCCTGGGCAGTGCGCCCGTTACAACCCCAGCCTGAATCCCTCCTGATAACCTCTCACACTCTCAGATTCGAAGAAGAAGAGATAAGGAGGAAGGAGGGTGGAGAGAGAGAGAGAGAGAGAGAGAGAGAGAGAGAGAAGAGGAAGCCCTCCTCGCTATCTCACCTGCAGGTAGCTGTCACCGCACTGACGTCGTCCGTTGTTGCGTGCAGGTACCGYGTGGCGTCCCGCTATGGCGCAGGTAAGCTCGCGGCTCACAGGTATGGCCTCCGCCACTCCCTATCTCCCCTGCGTTCTACTCCCTACACCTCTACCTAGCGCGCCGTAGCGCAGTCTCCAACCAGCAGCATGTCGCTCAGAAGTAAGCGACCCGAACTGTCGTGCCCAGGAGCTGGCCCAGCTATAAGTAGTGCTGGGCCGAGGTGCTGTGCCTTCGACCTGCGATCTGGGCCGTGAGATCGTAGGTCCGATCCATGGTCCAGGTCGCAGGAAAAAGTCCTGTCCCTGGGTTTGGCCTAAAAACGGCCTGCCTGGGTCCCTATCGGACGTCCAGGCTCTCCCTGCTGATACAGCAGGGAGTGTCTGCTACCAGACAACGCGAACCTGGCCTAAAAGGGCCTGGCTACGAATGGAGGAGGCCAAAAACGTGGCCTTGGTCCGAACAGATCGTAGATCTGTTCGGACGAACTGCAAGTCCGRAACGTCACCTGAAACAGACAAAAATAGAACAGACAAACAACAGCACACATAAGTAAAGGAATAAATAAATAAATGACGGCTGCCTCAAATCTGTACCTACGACCTGTCCAATTGCCGTGGGCCTCCAGGTCGCGTGCTTGGAACAGGCGCGCGGCCTAGGGGCCCTGAACAACCTTCGGGCCCAAAAATGGGCCCGTGTGTCAGGCTCAGCATGTAACAAATGGCTCCGCCCGCTGAGCATGATCGTGGGCAGAGCTGAGTGAACTGGGACCCGCTGAGGGGTCAACTCAGGCTCGAAAGTGTAACAAGGTGGGGCCCTACACCGTGCTTTGACCAGGGCCCTTCAGAGGCACCGCCCTCTCCTGCCAGATGCGCCACCAGGAAGAATGTCGAATCTCAAGGTAGAGCGCTCACGACTCCTGAACCAGAAGAGGACACTTAAGTTGAACTCACTTACTCACGGTAAGAAGAGATTGAGATGGGAAGATAAGGTAAGGGAACAACGTACCTGAAGATAGCTGCCCCCAACCACAGATTTCTCACCAATTGAGCCGACGTGCATTTGATGACCGGTCATGGCCTCGGTACCACACAACTCCACAAGTTGTGGCCATTCCACTGAGGGACGATCCCCCTTCTTCCCCAAGTACCCGAAATGAACAAGGTTCGGGTCCACTGAAAAGACTCGAGGAGGGTGTTCTCAACAATGGGTCTCACGTGGTCCCAATATCCCAAGTAGTTTCAATGCAGTCCCCACTGCACCACAACCTCCAAGGATTCTTCCCAACCGACCGCAAGTCCATGCCGACTCAAGTCACTACGTCCGCTCACAATAGTCACACCAACATGCCCGTCCCAATCTCAAAATCAGTCCCACCTGGTCCCAAAATGGGCCCTAGGCGATCCCATGTCACTGTCGCACCACCGAATGGTCGCAGAAAAAAATAAAAAGCTCATGTCGCGGGTCCCAAAAAAAATAATGGCGGCCCTCCGGCAAGTGCCAGCACCTTAAAGGCCATACCACTAATGCCATGCCGCCAAAAGGTTACCGCCGCCGTCCAGAAACACTGTCGTGAAAAAAAACACTCTGATGCGCAATTTCGGCAGCACCGACGCTTGATAACTAAAAAAATCAATATCATCGCACAATCCCAAACGTGCACCAACGTCAGTCCAACCTCTAGACCACGCTGAAATCCGCCATAACAGCCACACACCAAAAGACCCAACGGCGCGACCATCACTCGCCGTGCCTTCAAAACCGGCACCACAACTGTCTAGCAGCACCGCCACCTGCTCACACACCACAACTGGCGCAAAATTATGACAGCACTGCCCCTTAAAAATAATATCGCCAGCATTTTGCAGTGTAATCCGCCGTTGCCGTGCCCCTGATCGAACAACACCTCCCCTTGTCAACACCTATCATTGAAACTCGGCAGCATAGCGACAAAAAGGCTGATGTTACATCTTCGACGCCACACGGGTCCTACCGGACCCGACTTAGGGCTAGAGGGATACATCAGGGCCTAAAGGCCCGACCTTGGGGGATAACAGGCCGAAAGGCCACGACTTGGACCAGATTACGGACCAGGCCCAAACGACATTTCGTTTTGGGCCTGGCGGCGCCGTTTGAGGCTGCCGCTCTCCGGTTGGACCTGAATCGTCGATCTGGACGGTTCAGCCCCAACCAAGGCCTCACAGCATTGAGGCCGGTCCTCTTCGAACCAGGACTTAGTACTGGTCCGGCCTCACTTCGAGGCCATCGACCTACCGGCATTCTACCGGTACAGTATGGTACAGCGCGAAACAGCGCTGGCGCTATGTTTAGCGCAGGAGCGAGGAGCAGTGCAGCGCAGCAGCAGCAGCGGCGACTGAGTGTATCGGCGGCCATAGCCACCTGAGGTATCGGGAGTTGGAGGCTTCTCTCCTCCCTCCCATCGTCAGTCCCCTCTCTCTCTCTCCCCTCCTCGGCTCCCTTCTTCTTTCTTCTCCTCAGATTCCATCTTCTTCTCTTCTTCTTCTTCTTCTTCTTCTTCTTCTTCTTCTTCTTCTTCTTCTTCTTCAGATTGGAGACTTATACTAGTTGGACAGAGATCAGGGTTGGACTTCGGTGGTATGAGACTGTGGTACTTACCGGATYGGAGACTTGGAGATTGTTGGGGTTGATACTTGGCGGCATCACAGTTCGGACACCGGTTACATTTGGACTCTGTATCTCCGACATTGGTGACTGATTGTCCTCGACATTTTGATCTTGTTGGATGACATTTTGGACTACCATACTGGTGACCTATCGGATTCTATCTCGGTGACCTATCGGTGCTGTCTACCTCCCCCACCTCCTTTGTCTCTCGATCTGGGCATCGTCTATGCTTGGCCCAGACCCCACCATCTCATGATTGTATGTGTGTGGAGTGATATCTATGTGAGTCAGTCTATGTGAGTCAGTCCGTTTATCAGACTTCCGCTGCATATATGATCATCCTACATTGGTTGATCTTTGGTTCTGCCCATACTCATTGAAGTATGTAACAGTTGACATCAACACGTCGGCAATCCGACAGCATCACCCCTCGAAATTCCCTGCAGACGGCGGCCAGCAATCGGGCGGCATATACCCTTCAGAATACTGTGCCGCTGCCGATAAATTCGGCAGTATAACCCCCTTGAAATAATCCAGTGTCGTCGAGACAGCACTCCAACGGCACAGTCTCACAAAAAAAACACAGCTTCGATGCGGCAGCACTTCGTCGACAGAACCCCACTGAAATGGAGGCGCAGCCTGCCGCGCTGCTGCAAACCTGCCCAGGGCTCTGGCTCCACTGTGTGTCCGAGGAGTAGCCCCACTGGTGCTGCATCAGCCCAATGCTGAGGCAGAGTGCCCTCAGCATCGGCTATGGCTGCCTCGCCCTCACTCCATCTTCCTGCAAACCGCCAGCGCCTCCACCTTCTTCCTCCAGCAGACCTCCAGCAGTGCTCCTCCAAGCAACTGCCCCTCCAGTAGCAGCTCGTCCAAGCAGCAGTTCCTGCAGCTGCTCGAATGAATGACGCAGCTGGGGGAATAGCTGCCTTTATACAAAAGTCAGAAGCTTACTTTGACTCATCATGAGCCGTTGATCTCGATCAGGAGCCAGGAACAGTCGAGCCTGTTGAGCTCCTCCCCTATTTCCCCTTTTTTTTTCTTTTTTTTTCCCCGTACCGCCTCGTTTCCCTATCAGAGGAAGTGATCCGTTCGTTTGAATGGGCACCCTCCCCCCTCAGTCATTTCACAGATTCGAACTAGAGTCAAGCTCAACAGGGCCTTTTTTTTCCCCCGTGCCTGTACCTGGTGCACTAAGAGCACCGGATATAGGCGTCTCGCTGCCTGTTCCATTCCCTGATGCTGCAACCCGTTCACCAAAACGAACGGGTGCAGCCTCAGAAGGTGGCACCAGAGATGACGGGAAGGGATCTAAGAAGAGAGAGAAAATAAAAAAGAAGAAAGGGAAAAAAAAATCTAACAAAAAAAAGCAGAACTTACCCGCATCTTTGCCTGCAACCCGTTCGTCGAAATGAGTGGGTGCTTGCGCGACTCGTAGAAAACAGGGGGGCGGAAGATGTGTGGGTGTGTATATTTCCATGTCCTGGCTAAAGATTCATTTGATTTTGCTCATCCTATCGATCAAAGTACCACGAGGCCAGCGCCAGGTTGGAGACTTCCTTCTCTCTCTCTCTCTCTCTCTCTCTCTCTCTCTCTCTCTCTCTCTCTCTCTCACACACACACACACACACACACACACACACACACACACACANCAGTAGTGTATAGTTCCATGTTCTAGCGGTAGATTCATTTGATTTTGCTCATCCGATCGACGAAAGTAGCGTGAGCCGGCGGCCAGGTTGGAGACTTACCTGTTGGCCGGCCCGTTGCTCATCCTATCGACGAAAAACGCTCTGCAGCCCGTTTCTCTGAAACAAATAGGCGCAGAGTGAAAACTACAGCTCGTAAAAACGGGAAGGGGGGGAATGTAAAAAAGAAGAAGAAGATAAAAAAAAATAAAAAACGAAATCTAAAATGAAATCTAAAAAGAAATTTAAAAAAGAAACAAAAATAAGAAAAGAAAAACGGAACTTACCTTTGACGAAACGGTTGGACGTTATCACGGGCGTCTGCTACATTCTCTGGGAAGTCCCTCGTCACTTCATACTGCGCCACCTGGCGCTTTGTTTTCGTTCTTTTTTTTTTTTTTTTTTTTTTTTACTCCGTTGGCCTCAAGCCAATGGTCACATTGTAGGCACCTCGCCCTTGTTGAAACGCAAACTTGAGTTTGATCCCTGGCGGGATCGAAAGAAATTTAGACCATTTCTCGATTTATGCGTGTCATCCTTGCGCAGGGTCGTGTCAAACGGCCCGCGGCTGATTTCAGCCGTGCGATCTTATCGATCGCACGATCGAAATAGTTCGCACCCGTACACCCTATGAGACTGGCCAGTTCAAAAAGAGCTAGCCCAGTGCCCGAATGAGGAATGTGGGGGCAGGCGCTTTCCTAAATGGAAGTGGCCTGCCTGCTGCGTGCGACCTGGCTGCACCGGGCCCCGGCCCAGAAGCTTCCGGTAGGCCCCGGGAGGCTGAGCCCCAGTCTGAACAAATCAGGCCCAGGGCCTGTGACAGTTATCCGTGCCCAACTGCCCGCAGCCGGTGTTGGGTCCTTGTTGCGTATCTCGCCCAGGGCCTGACTCAGATGCATTTGATAAAAGTAGCTAGGGCCTGGGCGCTTTCAACCAACTGGCGCTGCGCAACCGCCTGAATTTCCCCAGTAGCGTGGAGGTCCCAAAATAGGCCTTGGTCAGGCCTACCTTCACTTAGGGCGGCAGACGGTACTGAAAAGAGGGCCCAATACGGCTTATCGAGGCCTTGAGCCTCGCACTTCTTCTGTGTTGAACCACACCAACATAGAGAGCCTTGCACTCTCAGGGGCGGTGGGGACCAAGACAATCAGAGGTGAGACAGTGAGAACACAGGGCTCTGTCACCAAGCATTTCCATCCACTATTCTAATTTTTCAAAAGACAAATGTGACAGACTCGTTGACCTATCTGAGAGGAATACGAGATGGAAAAAGGCAAGCTGATTGTCAATCATTGACCTAGCGGAGCAATCAATGCTGATCAGGGGTCCTTCGGCGCAATGGAAGGAAGCGCGAGGGTGATAATGTTTTCCAGACTTGATCGGGGCCCTGGACCATAAGGACGTGTTTTTTCTTTCTTTATTATTAAATATCATTTAAACAATCTGAATGTGGTTAAAATGAAAAAGGCTGCACAGAAATAGGCCTAAAGAATGGTTTCAGTGTGCCTCATGCGACCTGTTCGTTTCTTTATTTGTTTCGCAGAGTGTGCTGTTTTAGTTGATAGACATGTTGTAATATATAATCCCATCCGTACGCATGTGGGCTGATTCGTGTGAACTCACACAGGCCAAGAGTTGATATGCGGCAATTGGCCATACAATTCGGGTGTGTGCGCCTCATCGGGGCAGTTAACCGCGTTATCAATCTGTAAGTTATTTTCCTGTGATTCCGTGACTCATATCATGTGCCCTTCATATCTGTGATTCTTTTTTTCTGTCTTTTGTGGTCGTGGTGGGGGGCGGTTGCCCTTAACATTCTTGCAAATGGTGTGACGAAGCGATGGTTATTTGATAAGGTTTTTAATGATTTCATAGCTAAATCATTTTTACGTTTTAAAGCATTGGTTGGAGCAAGAAAAGTGAGAAAAAGTAAACAAAAAGAATAATAAGAAGTCAAAAATACAGAAAGACTTCCAAAGTTTATGTTTTTATGTTATTGCAGCATCAAAACGAAATTCTGAATTCTCTACAGAGGCTGGATTAAAATATTTCATTTTAGGTGCCTTTTCCTCTGGGATTTTCTTATTCGGTTGTTCTATGATTTACAAAATAAAAATGTCAGATGTTGGTATGGCATTTGGTCGAATATGTGATGCTGCAGAGGTTTTGCTTGTTATCGCACCATAAAACAACCGACAAGGCATTGCCGCGATCTTGGACCTTGGAGATGTGCCAAATGTGCAGATGATCCATACAGTCCAATAGAAAGAGTCTGGTAGAGAAACTGGTAGGTCGAGGTAAAGGTGTATAGATTGAGCAGAAAACCTAGGCCACCAGGTCTAGGACCTGGTACGCCTTGGCCTACTGGCCGAGGAAAAGTGCGGTCAGGCTTGTTTTTTGTACCTGAGTTTAGCGTACTGGTACCGAACTGAGGCCTACCAGTAGTCTGGGGGCTAACCGTTTCTTCTCGGGACTGCAGGATACTCAGGTGGAACCTTCCTCACAATCACCCTTAGGTGCTTCACTTGATGTAGACTTCCAGAAGACCAACATATCTGGTCCGAGATAGCTTTTGAGGACACTTATTCGGAGTGAGATGAGTCCTCTGCAGCGGAAAGGTGGCAGCGAGCAGGCTTACCATAGTCGCTTGGATGTGGAGAGAGTAACGGCGATTTTTCTGTTGGGAGGTCAGCAGTTGGTCCTGGCCCGAAAGAGAGCATATCAGAATGACTGCATCTGCAGCATCCATTGTTAGCCGACAGAGCCAGAGGTCATGCAACTAGCAGTAGAGTGGGGTGTGCGTTCGTGTGTGTGTGTGTGATGTCGTGTGTGTAAACACACACTTCGAAATAGCCTCGGCATGCAGACTACATGCCCCACACCGACGTTTGACAACAGGGATTGCTGAAATTGACATATCAGTAGTTGCATTCATTCATCATTCGTCACTGGCTCGTAAAAACCATAAGGCATGCTATCCCATATTAACCTCGTTCCATAGCCCGAGCACTTCAGTCCCTGAGGTGAGGAGAGACCGACTGACAGCATAGTTTACCGTTTCGATACATTGATACAAACATGCAGAAATCGTATGGTACAGTAGGCCTATTCTCATGCACATATCAACCATAGAGAAGGCAATTCCGGATACTTATACTAGTAGGCGTGGAGATTCCAGCTCTCAAGAATGTACTTGCAAACAAATCATATATAATGGGAGTTGTTAGATTAAGGAAACTCATACATCCAAATAGTGGGGGAAATCGCTCACTTATTTACTTCGAAAAAATCTGGTTTATTCTCTCGGAAAGCATCGTCAAACCAGCCTCGGGAGCTCCGGCAAGAACCAAGGAGAAAGTAAGCAAGAAAGGGCAGTATATGGTCTCTGAGCTAGTTTGATGAAAAAAGCATATCTGGAATCACACCGGGTACAAAGGTACGTGAGCGAGAAAAATCACACATGAAAACGAGAAGGTGAGACTTCAAAGCCTTTTAAACAAACACGAAGAATATGTGTTCGAACGAATCAAATGCTCATAACCCGTCATACCGATTCACCAAATGAAAATCAGGTGGTTAAGCATAAGTCAACAATTTATTCTACAGCCCAACCGTTATGATATGTCACAATGAAACGAATCATTCGCAAAGATCTACATTGACCAATCGCCTGTACACTCTCAGCTCCTCGCTGCTTCGTTTTTACAGCCCGTTAAGCGCAACGCTCAACTCCGATTATACACAGCAATGCAATCCTACAGCGACTTAAATCTGTACCCATCATCATGCCAAACGCGCATGATGGAAATTGGTCAGATCAACCAAAAACGTGAGCCGATGAAAATCCTCCTGTTTTATTAATAGCTCTCGCAACCCGATCCCTTCTTATTGAATCCGGAACTATCAAACCCTCCTTTCAAATAACTCGACGCCGATCGCCTTATCCATCCTCAACTCCAATCCACCCCTTCCATGATCCTTTCTCCTCCATATATACAACTCCCTCATACTCAGAAATCGTACACCTCCCAACTCAAAACTCTGGTGACGTCATCACCCCATGGTGAGCTTCGCTCAGGCCGCAGTCCCGAACCAACGCACGTTGATTATCTGCGAATAGAATCTAATCATATCCCTCCCCATTGCAACAACGAACCCCCATACACGAGCATGCAGTCCATAGGATATCTCACACGAAAACACATATCACAAGAGCATGCGACAGCACACAACGGTAAGCATAAAAAAAAAAAAAAAAAAGAAGAAGAAGAAAAAAGAAAAATTGTTCCAGAAAAATCATCATTCAATTATACATACTATTTCCTGGTTCTAGATGTATCACCATTCGGTCACACCCAGGACCGGTAACACTTCAGCAGCAAAGGAAAGCAAGCTGGGGAGAGTGGCAAAACCCTAAAACCAGTTTTTTACTGACATGCCACATCATTGTCAGATCGTCAGAGGAAAAAAATTGTAGCACTGTTAATCCTACTGCCTTATGTTCACAAACCAGGATTTTCGATAATATACATGCATTCCATTTTTGTTAAGACGATAGTACTTCCGGTAATATCCGAAGAAATCGGAAATAGAGATTTAGAAAGAAGGGAGGATGAGATATTTTCGGAAAGAAAGTAGTGAGGGTGTGTAATAGGGACGGGGGATTTTTTTACACTATGACCAGATGTGAGGTTTCTACGAGACCTTCACCTCAGGCGCAGCCTCTCCCTGCGACTCATCAACTCGAACTTCCACCCTTAGGTGTTCTTCCAGCATCTCCTCAAAGGAGAGCGCGTTATCCATCTCCTCAGACCACCTTGCAGGAATTCCACGCAACCTCCCCTTCTGGGATAATCCTGATCGCTACCTTCGCCGGGGCAACAACTAGGGCGATAGAGATAGCAGCCGTGCAAGACAGCGAAATGCTGGGGAAGCAGCGCGATGGTGCCAGCAAGCATGACACCGTGAAACCCGTCTTCACTGTCACAACAGTTCTCTCAGCCACTTGTGTTATCGGGACTCGCAGGCAATGCTCCACGAAGGAGGTAGTACTATCAGCATGCGCAGACATAGTAGTACCCAGGTCGCGAAGGATCACCGAAGTAGGCTAGCGCTGCGCAGCGTTTCACCGACTCCGGAGATGCACCGCGCCTTCAAAAACCTGAGGAGATGAACCGGTAGCTTTCTCCGTTAAATAGCTCTGTCTTCTATTTGCTACCCGGTAGTACCAGTCCCAAATCCCTCGTGACGGTCCCAAACCCCTTAATCGGTAGTCCCCCATTTTCATCAGTCCCTAGTCAGGTACCAACCCAGAAGCAATTTTCCCTTTTTGTGTGGGAACTTCGGCTGAACCCTCTGCCATCCGCTATAGGTGCCAAACTTTTTTTTTTGTAGGCAACCATCCGTTTTACCGGTACAGTAGGGAATACCCATTATTTTCTTAGCATTGCTCCACCCCATCAAAATATTTCTACTTCTAATTCTTTACTATCAATATTTTTCTCACTTTTTTCTTTTTTTACTACCTTTTATCCTTTTATTTATTACATCTTTCTTTTCTTATTATTATTTTTATTTTTTCAAAAAAATCCCCCATATTATCACTCTCCTTCTTATTTGTTTCCTACGAGTTCTCTCCTTTCATAAATACTATCTTTTTAGGAAGATATCCATCTTATTTGTATCATATATTTTTTTCGAAAAATAAATAGAGTTATCATATTTTATGTGTGTGTGTGTGTGTTGTCTTATTTGTTTCCTACGAGTTCTCTCCTTTCATAAATACTATCTTTTTAGGAAGATATCCATCTTATT
>BFEA01000352.1:217715-228490 GCA_003427395.1 Chara braunii | reverse complement strand
GAGAGAGAGAGAGAGAGAGAGAGAGAGAGAGAGAGAGAGAGAGAGAGAGAGAGAGAGAGAGAGAGAGAGAGGCATACTGATACCACACGGGCCCCAGTTAGGGCCCGGTTCTGTAGGAGGCACGGTTCAGTTACCGGGACACAACGGGCCCAGTTTAGGTCCAGGTAGGCCTAGGACCCATCGGTTCAGTTTAGGGTCCGGTAGGCCTCGTTTAGACCCCACCAGACCCAATGGCTAGTTTTAGGCCAGGTACCGGTTCATCGGTAGGCCCAGCCGGCGGCGCAGTCTGGCGCCCATTTTCAGATTCTGAAATCGGATCTGAACGGTTGGGCCTGATCAACGGTCCAGACCCGAAGGACCTCAGTAGGACTGAGGCCGACCCAACTCTATATCAGCTGGGTACCAGCCTCAGTCAGTAGGTTAGTAGACAGGAGGTTAGTCTTCAGGATTAGCGCAGCATTTCAGCGTTAGCAGGATTAGCGCAGCGCTGCAGCATTACGAGGAGCAGCGAGGAGAGAAGGAGCTCCGCGGCAGAGAGGAAGTAGCGCAGCATTGGGAGCAGCGCCAGCCACCAGCCCAGCCCGCGACCCAGCGCCAGCCCTTTCAGCGCCACAGGTGCCGTGACAGGTACCAGGGAGAAAGGCATTGCCTTCTCTCCCTCATCTTCCTCCACCTCTCTCTCTCTCTCACTCTCTCTCTCTCTCTCTCTCCTCCTACCTTCTCAGTCTAAGTCTACTCCTGGGTTCTGAAGGATGGTTATGAATTCTGATGACACTGGAGACCGCGACATTGGGACTATAGGTTGAGGACTACTCGTGGGATCCGATTTCATCTTCCTCTGGAGATGTACTTGACATTGTGAGGTCGATATCTGAGACCTTGTGAGGCATTGTGTTCGTGAAATTTCGGATTTTCGCTACCTCTGGCATTTCAAGATACTATCTTTGGAAACATCCAGTTGACGTCATCTTCCCTCTCCTCCTTCCTTCGTCTCTCTCCTCCCTCCATTCGTTCGTGGATGATATCAGACCCTGGCCTTTCGTCTATGTCCAAGGCCAGGGCTTTCACACCCCTGATGTATGATTGAGAGTGTTCGATTGCAGTCTGAGTCAGGTCCAAGTCAGTCCATGTATCTCAAGTCTTCCGCTGTATTTGTATTAACTCTGTATTATCTGGTCCGTTCTGGGAATCTGCGCCATACTTATGACTGTGTTTCACGAGTATGCAACAGTTTGGTATCGGAGCAGACCAGCATTGGATGACTCACCATTGATTGATTGATTGATTGATTATTCACACCTGTACTCTGTTATCATTAAATCGCAAGTTGCAATTTTTTTTATTTTTTTTTCGTACTTACATAGTAATTAGGTCGTTTGAATTATAATTTTAGGTTTTTGCGACCTTCTCCATACTGCGCACAATTAGGGAATTGCTAATTACGATTAACCTAATTAGTGCTAATTAGGGTTATTCTTAACCTAACCTAACGACCTATCAAGCCTATGGGAAGTAAGTGCCAGCCAGGCACCACGCCAATTAAGGCAGATCGGGCCTGAGCATGGCCACGTTCAACTGCAAGTTCACGAAACTTTCACTTTTTGCAAACGCATCTTTCATTGTGATTAAAGTTTGAATCTTTTCAGCAAATTGTGTATTTTCCTACAACCATTGATCTTCTACTTACTTCATGACCTCGTAATGATGCTAAACTCTCCCAATTAAATTTCGTGAACTTATTAAAATTATGTTTAAATGTTTAAACTTGCTTAAATTTTATTCATTTTTACTTGTACAACTTTAAATATTCTTTAATTAAATATTTAACTTTTGCAAAATTAATTGTTGCAAATTTAAATATTCTTTAATTACATATTTAATCTTTTGCCAAAATTAAATTTTATTTAATTAAATTCGGATTTTTCGATTAAATTTTATATAAATAATTAAATATTGAATTTCTCAAAATTTGAATTTTTCGTGGGGGGGAATCTTTTTTTGATTAGTGTCAAGTTCAAGGTCAGGGAAGAAAGGGACTGTCTGTGCATTGTTTGCCTCTCTGCCCTTCTTCCACCCCTACCTTCTCTCTCTCCTCCTCTCAGTACTGCGGACTTCAGTCTGCGGCCACGTCAGCAGCGGGCCACGAATGCAGATTGCCACATCAGCCGCGTGCCACGACAGCCGAGTGCCCAATCAGCAGCGGCCACCTCAGCAGTGCCACATCAGCAGGTGCCACCTCAGCGGTGACATGTCAGCAGCAGACGAAGACCAGAGTATTTAATGTGCCGCAGTCAACGGCTTCCTGAGCGCAGATCCGCAGGAACCAAGCCCCAACAGGGACCTAAGACCCCTCGGACCCCGCACAGACGACGCGCGACCATGGCCGCTACCGCTGACGCCAATGCACAAGCCAGCCCCAAGAGGCCGGTTACCCCTCCTATACCAGTTCAGCAGGCAGATGAAACGCAACTAGTGTTTCTCAAACGCCTCCAGCTCTACTCGGAGACCACTGCAGCTGAACTAAGCAAGTGGGAAGAGGAGGAAGCCGCCCGCCAGCAGGCAATCCAACGCCAGCTGGCAGAGGCAGAGGCAGCACATCAGCAGGCCGCAGCAGAAGCTGCAGCAGCCGCACGGTTGCAACAGCAGCAGGTCGAGGCAAGTCAGAATCAAGTTCGTTACCAAGCTACAATGGAGCTTTCCAATGAAGAATCCATGTACCGGAGGTTACTCCGACAACAGCATTTTCGAGCAAACGAAGAACAAGAGGAGCCGACCGAGGATGAGAGAAACAAGGAGGCCACAACAGTTTTGATGGAGAATCTGCTGTACACGTGCAATTGGCAGCAACGTGAACTGCTGGCCATGCGGCAGGTCTTCATCCGCCACGAAACAATGTTTAAAACACTGGACAAGAAGATCGCTACCCTGCAGGCCGAGATCAGCACACTAGGCCGCCAACAGCCAGCAGCAGACAATCAACGGCCAACTGCAGACCGATGTCAGCACGGGGTTGGCGACTGTCGGCAGTTGCGTCGACGGGCAGTGTAGTAGCAGACTGCAGCCCAGCTTTGGCCGCGCAGGTCAAGCAACTCGAGGAGCGGATCAACCACGTGGTAGGATCCCTTGCTGGAGCATTGACAGTCAGCAATCAGCTGCAGACGCTCAGTGACCGCATTCAACAACGATCGGCCGCCGTCGCCAAGGAGTGGAAGATGTCGAACTTCAAGATTGAGAAGTTCGACGATTACCACAAAGACCGATCCGCTGCAGTGGTGGATGGCATTCAACGCAGAGGCAGACGTACATCACGTCTTACCCGAACGGCGGCTTGACGCACTCTACCTCCAACTCATTGGACGGGCGTAGGCCTTCATGATGCACATGGCCGTCACTCTGGAATGCACCATCGCCACCCTCCATAGTGCCCACACCAAGATCATCTGGGAGGAGTTCGAGAAGAAGTGGAAGACCCGGTTCATGGTCAACAACGACAAAGGCACGCCTTGAACAAGATATTCCGCATATTCCAAGGCCAACAAACATCACGGGAATGGCTGACGGAGTGGCAAAAACTCCTCGGCACCCCGGAGTTGAACCTGCCGTTCGACTCAATCCGGGCCGAGTTTTTTGCCCGGTCGTGCGACGCCTTTACAACTGCTCTTGGCAGCGAATTCCAGTATGAGACCTTTGATGCCATGATCTCAAAGGCAAGGGAGCTCATACAAGATAACCGGTGTGCGGCCAACAAGGCCCGCCAACAGCCCGGTTACATGGAGAAAGGCAAAGGCCAGCGGACGCCGCAAGTAGCGGCGATCCAACAAGGATCAAGTGAGGACCACGCAGCCACGTCTACATCAAGTGACGGAGATGTGGCGGCATCGATGCCACCGCAACGCTCAAGACCCCGTGGGGGAAAACATAAGGCGAAACCAGCGTCGGCGGATGGAGCACGACAGTCACCATGGACGAAATCCGGTATCACCGAAGACATGTTCAAATTGAGGCAGAAATGGGGATGCTGTTTATGGTGCAACAGCACCAAACACGTCACCAACACATGCCTCGACAAGGACAAGGAAAATGTCAAGCGTTTAAGCCCGGGAAACTGAGCACCGCGGAAAGTGCAGCAACATCACTCGCCAATCCGCCGGACTCGGCTGCCTTGCTAGCAGTCTCTCTCACGTCCGGGGATGACGCGGTAGTCGCAAGTTCTCGTATTGATTTTGAGAACTATGCTGTCGAGCTGGTCCGACGGTTGAACCAGCCTCTCCACGTGCAAGATTCAAGCGCATGCGTGGTAGTTTCGTTGTCGACAAACGAACTGGTTGCTTCGCCAGCCCTTCTATCGGAGGATCTGTCAACTTGGGCGAGTCTTGAGGAACTCGACCCGTTGACGGTTGAGGACTTCCAATGGTTGCCTCTTCCCTCCATCGATTCTTTGCCAACACCGCATTGCAACGCCTTGATGGCACATTTGCGCAAATACTTGCACGCTGCAGTACCACCTCCGTCGACGGACGACGGAGTAGCGGTTGTTGACCTTCGTAGCTATCTTGCGAAGATCGACCGCGAGCACGCAACACAACAGTATGTCGACATCAACGCGCAGCTCCTCTACATCCTCATTCAGATCGAAAAGGCGACCTGCAGTGCCTTGATCGATTGTGGAGCGCCTCGCAACTACATCAGCCAAGCCTTCATGGCACGCGTTGGGCTAGGCCCGCGCGTTCGAAGGAAAAGTCAGCCTACGCACGTTACGTTGGCCGATGGTCACACGCAAAAGTCAATCGACCGTTGTGTTGACTTTGTGCCTGTGTACTTTGCCCCACTAGTATGTGAGGCCGTGTCATTCGACATATTGGACACTAAGTTTGATATGATCTTAGGCATACCGTAGCTGCAAAGCGAAGACCATCCGGTGAACTTTTATCGACGCACCGTTCACGTTCGTGATCGGCGTGGAGAACTAGTCCCGTGTACGGTGCCGCTTCCTCATCCTTCGATTGGTTGTCACGTGGTCTCCGCGGCGAGCATTCGCCAATCCATCCGGCGAAACGACATAAAGGAGATGGGTATATGTTTTCTTTACGCCCTCCCACCCGGTGATCAGCCCAAGACGGATACGTCGGACCCACGCATCATTGAGCTTTTGGACAGCTATGAGGATGTCTTCCAAGCTCCCGCCGGAGTCGTACTGGATCGGCCCATACGCCACGGGATCACTCTCGAGGACGGTGTCGTACATCCGCACGAATGTATTTACCGCATGAGAGAAGAGGAGCTTTAAGTGCTTCGGGCACAACTAGACGACCTCTTGGCCAAGGGCTGGATTCGCCCTAGTTGTTCGTCATACGCTGCCCCCGTTCTCTTCATTCGGAAGAAGAACAAGGACCTTCGTTTGTGCATCGACTATCGGAAACTTAACGCGCAAACGATCAAGAACGTCGGTCCTCTCCCTCGGATCGATGATCTTCTCGAGCGACTAGGCGGCGCCAAGTACTTCTCAAAGCTTGACCTCAAGTCCGGATATCACCAAATCGAGATCCAACCAAGAGATCGGTACAAAACCGCATTCAAGATGCGGTATGGGCACTTTGAGTGGATCATCATGCCTTTCGATCTCACCAATGCCCCGGCTACTTTCCAAGCGGCTATGACGACGGAATGCTGCGACCTGCTCGACCGCACCGTACTCATTTACCTTGATGATATCTTGGTTTATCGCCGGTCGCTGGACGAGCACCTCAAGCACGTTCGCACCGTTTTGGAACGGCTCCGTGTCGAACCGCGACAAGTGCGAGTTTGCCCAGCAAGAGCTGGAGTACTTAGGCCATTACGTTACGCCGCAAGGCATTCGTCCGCTCGTGGACAAAGTACAAGCCATTCAAGATTGGTCGGACCTCAAGTGTACTGACATGCGCTTCGTCAAAGGTTTTCAACGGATCGCTGCACCATTGTCGCGACTTCAGTCCCCCTTGGTGCCCTTCGAGTTCAATGACGAAGCCCGACACGCGTTCCATACGCTGAAGACGACCTTGCTCCAGGCTCCCGTCTTAAGCATCTATAACCCGACTTTGCCTACCAAAGTATACGCTGAAGACGACCTTGCTCCAAGCTCTCGTCTTAAGCATCTATGACCCGACCTTGCCTACCAAAGTGACTACGGACGCTTCCGACTACGACATTGGCGCGGTTTTGGAACAACATGACAACACAGACTGGCATCTGGTCGAGTACTTCAGCCAAAAGGTGCCGCCCATCAATACACTTGATGATGCGAGGAAGAAGGAACTTCTAGCTTTTGTCACCGTACTCAAGCGTTGGAGTCACTTTCTCCTCGAGCGTCGGCGATTCACGTGGGCAACGAACAACAATCCGTTGACTTATTACAAGACGCAAGACACGGTGAGAAGCACGATCAGTCGGTGGATGTACTTCATTGACCAGTTCGACTTCACCTCCAAGCATATACCGTGCTCCTCGAACAAGGCAGCGGATGCTCTCTCGCGAAGACCTGATCTTTACGCCTTGGTGCACTCCACATTCGGCCTCGACGAGGACCTGCAACAACATTTCGTAAACGGCTACAAGTCGGATCCAGGATTCTCCACACTCTATGCGGACTTATCATCGGGTTAACCGCCGACAAGCAATTACGGCATTGTCGACGACTACTTGCTTCTTCATACACGAGGCAAGGACTTGTTGTGTGTTCCCCAAGATCGCATCTTGCGCACTCGCCTCCTTGGCGAATACCACGATTCGCGGCTGGCGGGACACCTTGGCATCGCACGCACACTTGCCCAACTCCGCCAACGATTCCACTGGCCGAACATCACCAGCGATGTCAACCGGTACATTCAATCATGCGCAGTTTGCCATCGGAACAAAGGGCGCCATCAGCTCTCGTACGACGAACTGAAACCATTGCCGATTCCTCGGGAACTAGGTCTTTCCATTGCTATGGATGTGACCAGTGCTTTCCCTCGTGATCGCCTTGGCCATGATGGTATTCTCACGGTCGTTGACCGTTTGAGCAAGTACGCTCGATTTCTTCCATGCAAGTATCATGCGACGGCTCCCGAGCTCGCACGACTTTTGCATACCGGCTGGTTTTGCAGCCACGGCGTTCCGGAAGACATCGTCTGCGACCGCGACACTCGTTTCATGTCAGCCTTTTGGACAACACTCATGGTGGAATCCGACACCAGCATGAAACCGAGTTACGCATAGCATCCTCAAACTGATGGGCAAACGGAACGTGCGCACCAGACTGTGGAGATGATGCTCCGCACACTCATCCGCCCGGATCAAAAGGACTGGGTTGACCGCCTTCCCGACATCGAGTTCGCCTACAACACTTCGGTGCACCCGACAATCTGCGTGACTCCCTTTGAGTTGCATCACGGTGGACGGAAAGGCCGTATCTTCGTAAACATTTTGTTTCCACAGTCTGCCGACATCGATGCCGCTTGCTCCCCCGCTTCTACACAGAAGTACAGGGAACTGCTGGCCAAAGCCCGTGCAAATATGCAAAAGGCTCAGGTCCGTTTGCTGTAGCAAGTGAACCGGTGTCGCATCCCATGTCCAATCCGCGTTGGCGACCTGGTTTGGGTCACCTCCGAGGAATTCGTGCTCGAGCAGCACGTCTCACACAAGCTCCTCCCTAAGTGCTTTGGGCCATGGAAGGTCACTTCAGCAGCTGGCGACGACCCGCGGGTCCATCTTTCATAATCGAGATTCCCTCGCATTTGACGGTCCACCCGATATTTCACGCTTCAAAGTTGGCGGTCTACACTCCAGCCTCCTCAGCGGACTTCCCGGGCAGACGGTCACACGACCCTCCTTCAATGGATGGTCACCAAGAGGTCGACCGTGCTCTCACTCATCGCAAGCATGGCAGCAAGCCAATGCAGTACGAAGTTACATTCAAGCAATGCGATCCTGACGACATACGCTGGATTTCACGAGTTGACCTGAAGGCGACAACACCCCTCATCTTCGCGCATTACGAAAAACAGCGACTGGCTAAGGAAGCTGCCCAACCTGCCCGCCCTGTACAGACATCAGACAGACAGCTTCGCCCTCGCAGTTAGCTCGGTCTTCAAGGGGGGGAGTGTGTGGCATACTGATACCACACGGGCCCCAGTTAGGGCCCGGTTCTGTAGCAAGCACGGTTCAGGCCTAGTTACCCGGACACGACGGGCCCAGTTTAGGTCCAGGTAGGCCTAGGACCTGTCAGTTCAGTTTAGGGTCCGGTAGGCCTCGTTTAGACCCCACCAGGCCCAACGGCTAGTTTTAGGCCAGGTACCGGTTCATCGGTAGGCCGAGCCGGCGGCACAGTTTGGCGCCCATTTTCAGATTCTGAAATCGGATCCGAACCGTTGGGCCTAATCAACGGTCCAGACCCGAAGGACCTCAGTAGGACTAGGGCCGACCCAACACTATATCTGCTGGGTACCAGCCTCAGTCAGTAGGTTAGTAGACAGGAGGTTAGTCTTCAGGATTAGCGCAACATTTCAGCGTTAGTAGGATTAGCGCAGCGCTGCAGCATTACGAGGAGCAGCGAGGAGAGAAGGAGCTCCGAGGCAGTGAGGAAGTAGCGCAGCATTGGGAGCAGCGCCAGCCATCGGCCTACCCCACGGCCCAGCGCCAGCCCTTTCAGCACCATAACTGTCGTGACAGGTACCAGGGAGAAAGTCTTTGCCTTCTCTCCCTCATCTCCCTCCTCCTCTCTCTCTCTCTCTCCTCCTACCTTCTCAGTCTAAGTCTACTCCTGGGTTCTCCTACGGAACTACTACCAGCATGAAGGAGGGTTACGAATTCTGATGACATTGGAGACAACGACATTGGGACTATAGGTTGAGGACTACTCGTGGGATCCGATTTCATCTTCCTCTGGAGATGTACTTGACATTGTGAGGTCGATATATGAGACCTTGTCAGACATTGTGTTCGCGACATTTCAGATTTTCGTTACCTCTGACATTTCAAGATACTATCTTTGGAAACGTCGAGTTGACGTCATCTTCCCTCTCCTCCTCCCTTCGTCTCTCTCCTCCCTCCATTTGTTCGTGGATGATATCAGACCCTGGCCTTTCGTCTATGTCCAAGGCCAGGGCTTTCACACCCTTGATGTATGATTGAGAGTGTTCGATTGCAGTCTAAGTCAGGTCCGAGTCAGTCCATGTATCTCAAGTCTTCCGCTGTATTTGTATTAACTTTGTATTATCTGGTCGGTTCTGGGAATCTGCTCCATACTTATGACTGTGTTTCATGAGTATGCAATAGAGAGAGAGAGAGAGAGAGAGAGAGAGAGAGAGAGAGAGAGAGGCAGCAAAGCCACCATCGCCATCCCTCCTCCCTCGGTCCATCCTCCATTCTTGCCTCGACCCTCTCTCCTCCCTCCCTCACCCTGCTCCATCGGCCCTCCCTCCTTCCTGCTTCCCTCACTCGCTTTCTTCCTCCTTCCTCCGGTGGCGTTACCTTCCTCGGCGCTCCGTCCTCCCTCTCTTCTTGCTCCCTTATCTGGGGGCGATATAGAGAGTGCATTCCGTTTTTCTTATCTTTCTCCATTTGCGTTAAGGCTTAGTGCCACGTTGTTTTTTTCCAATGTGAATAAGGGCGAGCATCTACTCTTGCGCGTGCGGTCGCTCACAGATGTACACAGGGAGGGGTGTGTGTGTGTGTGTGGAGAGAGAGAGAGAGAGAGAGAGAGAGAGAGAGAGAGCTGACTCAGTGTGGTGGGACTGGGGAGGAAGAGAGTGAAATATGGAAAGAAATATCGATAGCCTGAAATACSTGGCGCAGGGCAGTYAATCATAAGGCCGTTCCAAAGAGAAAAGACCGAGGGAGAATGTTGAGGAGGAAGATCTTGAGGAGGCAGAAGACGTACGTTTTGTGGTGGAGGAGACATACAAAGTGGGAGGAAGGAAGAGCAAGAGGAGGAAGTGTGTTAGGTGAAATGCGTTTTTTCTCTCCTGCTTTCCCTGTCTCCTTCTTGCGCGTGTGCAACCATGCTAAGATCTTAAAAGAAATGGAGCGATCTTGATAACAAATGGAGTGTTTACGTCCACCGGATAAAGAAAAAGCAGCACTTCTTAGGTCGGGCGTTACGAAGGAAGGGCGGCCAATCGAGGGAGGAAGGGGGAGGTAGGGAGTAGGACGGAGGGAGGAATGGAAGGAGGTCAGGTGGTGATCGCGTTGAGGAAGGAAGGGGAGGAAGGAGGTCAGACAAAGATCGGGCGGACGAAGGGGGCGAACGAAGGGGGCGAACGAAGGGGAACGGGGCGGCCACGTGGACGGAGGCCAGTGGGAGGTTGAAGAGAAGGTGCGGAGGAGGCCAATAGGCAGGGGAGAGGCAGCAGAGAGTAGGGCGGAAGCAGGAGGTGGAGATCGGGCCAAGGAAGGAAGGGGAGGAAGGAGATTGGGGAAAGGAGGAGGTCAGTGCAAATCGGGCGGAGAGGACGGAGGAGATCGAGGGAAGGAGGTCAGGCGGAGATTGGGCGAAGGAAGGGGAGTGAGGTGGCCAGGCGAAGGGAGGGCAGAGGGAGGTTTTAAGAGAAGGTCCAAAGGAGGCCGGGAGAAAAGGGAGGCGGCAGGGAGAAGTATGGCGGAGGGAGGAAAGAAAGCAGAAGGTAGTTTAGAGGTTGTGTGACGTGTGAAGGAAGGGAAGAAGTAAGGGGGAGACGAGCATGAGAAAAAGCGTGAAGAGGAAGAGGAGGAGGTGGAAGGAGGCCGGGAGGAAGGGGAAAGACGGCAAGGTGAAGTCGGGC
>BFEA01000352.1:203098-216161 GCA_003427395.1 Chara braunii | reverse complement strand
AGAGAGAGAGAGAGAGAGAGAGAGAGAGAGAGAGAGAGAAGGGGGGGAGCACGTGCTACTTCGTTTCTTCTTTGCCTTTTGCTTTCCGGGAAATGTTGCAAAATGAATGCCCGGCATTATGGCTCCCATGTCAACACTACTCCTGACAAGTCCCCCATGCGAAGAGCAACTGCCAAGCACAGATTGAATGCTGATTGTTTCATTCATACAGTGCGAAACCTGCTTCACATCAGTGGCTGGCACTCCTATAGTTGGAGGCGACTTCCAACAACTTCCCCGGGCCAATTGTCAATGACATCTTCGGAGCCCACCAAACTGAGACTCACCCACACGCACATGCACTTGCACACATAGAGTTTTGGAGCCGACCAAACTGAGACTCGCGCACACGCACATGCACTTGCACACATAGAGTCAAAACTCGACAAGTAAGCACGGGGCATACATGCAAGATCGCTTTATCACAAAGATATTCAGATACATAGCAAACAAAAGTCGGAATCGCAATCTTTAGCAAAAACGTCAACGGGACAACGGACAGGATTTTCTCAGAAAAGTTCACAGTTCTTGCACAGCACAAAAAAAAAAGGATGCTGCAAAGGTATCGGCTTCCCAAACAAAACACTCGCAGATAAAGAAACAAAACAGGTTCAGTGGTATTCACTCCTATTTCTTGCACGCGGATTTGTGTGCTCTCAGGCTCTTCTTTTTGTTTTTGTGAAAGAAGCGGCATATGATAGGGCAGTTTCTTTCTTTTGTGCTTTTTAGTTTTCTGTTTTTGCGAGCGAAGCCGCAACGGGTCATCTAGTCTAGATAAAAAGAAAAGACTAAAAACTTCAAATTGACAGCAAGTTATCATGGAGATCTGTATAAGATTGGGGAACAATCCGAGATAAACGGATTCTCAAACTAATCTGCTCTGGACTACAAGCTTTCTTCATATGCGACACGGAGAGATTGAAGAGGTCTTGCTTTACCTTTTGTTCTTTGTTTCTTCTCCGCTTCCTCATCTCTCCTCTCCCCCATCTGTGTCTCAATCAATGTCATTCTTTTCTTTGGCCTGTCGCCCTTTTTGTCACCCCTTTTCCCATCTTTCCCCACCTTTCGTCTATCAAGCTTTGTGCTCCCGTTGCACATGCACTCTCCCTCCCACTCTCCCACCCTCCCATCCTCTCACTTTCTATTCTTCGGTTTGTCTGTTGGTTTCTTCTTCTGGTTACGCCTTTCCTTGTTTTGACAGGTATAAGCAACGGTTTATAGCTTCACTTCCTGCTACTCGAAGGGGCTCTGCAGACTTTGGGAGGGCGGTGTTTGTTGCAGTTGCATTTTATCTCACCGCAAGAAAGCACCAAGTACGAAGGAACCAGACACCATTCTTTTTATTTATCTTTGAAATGAAATGCCATTCCGGCACACCTGGATGTGTGCATTCCACCTCTTCATGGGAAGTCACTCCTTCCTGCCACTTTTTGCTTCTTTTTTGTTTTTCCACGTGAACAGGGCCTTAAGGCCCTTGCTCGATATCCCTTCTCGGGAGCGCCAGTCCAATTCCTATTCCCCTGGCAAGTCTAACAATGTACATGGGATGCACACTCCAACACTTCTCCCCATTATTGCTGGGAGACCCGAGCAGGCGGCATTGATTACTTCCCTCGGGAAGGATGTACCACCCCTCACCCCTGCCTAAGTTATCCTGTGGGTCTACATCTCAATCCGCTAACCTCTAGCTCTGCCTGGAGATTCCTTGAACAAGTCTGCCTGACCCCAAAACCCTGGCCATTTTTTGGCCTCCCAAACCCTGAACCCTAGCGTTCTGCTGCCACTTTTTTGCATTTGTTCTTCTCCCCTTTGGATTTTGGTCTGCAGTAGGAATTGGTTCACTTCCCTGTTCTGGTTCCTTTCATCCGTTCTGGTCTCCCTTCCTTCTGCGAGAGGTGGTTAACGGAGACCCAAATTTTCAGCGTTTTTTTAATGCTATTTATAAGAGAAACAGAAACCCTTTTAACCAAAAATTGCATCATTCCATAGGGTGCACACCATATTAACAAATCAGTTAAAAAAAACGAAAAAAATAAATAAAAACAGGGTGAAACAGTAAGGCAAATGTGCACTTGAATGACATTTTGGATTCAGCAAATTTTCAGAATTTTCAGCGTTTTTGGACATGGTCTTATCAGAGGAAATTCCAATGCTCCAAATGAGACCAAATTTGGTTCACAACAACCTTGAGGTAAGACAAAACAGGCAAACAAACAAACAAACAAACAAACAAACAAAATATATATATATTCCTGATGAGTCGGTGAAACTCCGATGAAACAGTTTGTCACAGCCCCTCGTTTGTTGTCCTCTTCTCTCTCTCTGCCTACGGTTTTACCGGACAGTTCTGTTTGTGACGATATATATATAAAATTTCACCCCCAAAGTTCCCAAACCCTAATTTCAGTTTTGGACCTGTTACTCAGGAGCTGAAACTGGGGGTCCCCCGTTAACCACGTGTGCCTTCTGCAGGGCTTCATTGAACCGGCAGGAAGTGAGAGGTCTGTACAACGGGAAAGATCTGGCTGCTCTCTGGTTCCCCTTCTTTCTTCTTTTCCCATCATCTGGATGCCAGATTTATAGCACTTTGGGTGGGTTTGTTCCCGTTCCCCAATTTGATACCCGCTGATTGTCTTAAGCCACCAGTGCCTCTCTGCGGGACTGAAATTTTCCGTGGCCAGCAGGAGACTGTGGTTTATGATTGGGGGAAGTTCAGGTGTGCACGTGTACGCCTTCTCGAGCGCTAGGGCGAGGCAATGTAGTGTTTGCCCCTTTCTGGGTTTTTGATGACGGGAACGAACTGCGCCATTTTGTTCTCTCATGTTGTCACAACCAATAACTGCTATGCCTTTATTTTTGTCATGCAGGCAAAGCAGGGAATGTTTTTTTCAGGCCAACTGCCAAGCCTTATGTTTGTTTGGGTGGCTTTCACGTTTTCAGCAATAATGAATTTGTTTTTGGAAGAAAAAAGGGGATCACTATCCTATCCGCAGTTTCCTTCTCCAGTAAGCGGCAGACTGACACTGCGGAAGAGAAGCTGCAAATGCAGATGAAGAACTAATGCTGACTCTGCTGCAACGGATTCTTTTGAAGTCAATGTGCAAAATACTGGAGAAGGAAACTGCCATGTCCAAAAACGCTGAAAATTCTGAAAATTCGCTGAATCCAAAATGTCATTCAAGTGCACTTTTGCCTTACTGTTTTACCCTGTTTTTATTTATTTTTTTCGTTTTTTTTAATTGGTTTGTTAATATGGTGTGCACTCTATGGAATGATGCTTTTTTGGTTAAAAAGGGTTTCTGGTTCTCTTATAAATAGCATTAAAAGAACGCAGAAATTCTGGGTCTCCGTTAACCGCCTCTCTCTCAGGACCGTCTGTCTGCAGACCTCGAGTCCCCTCGTGTCCTCTCCCTTATCGACCAACTCCCAGTATCTTGTTGCTCATCTCCCCTGTTCTACATCTCCAGGACTGCACTGAATGTTACAGCAGCCAGGTGGCCTCCCGTGAGAGAATGAGGTGTGTGAAAATCTGGCCCAGCCTGCAAGTAAATAGTGTGGCTGCCACTGGCTGGGCATTATTCTTGGTCCAGCTGCCTGGGCGGGTGGGCTGAAAGGTACTACCATACTGTGAACCAGTCCTATGGTCCGGTCTGGTCTCTGGGTACTGGGCTAAAGTTACCATAGTCACAGAAGATCTCGGCCTGACATTTAGCCCTCCTGATTCAAAGGGCCTCCTAATATTGCCAGGACACATGCGTGGAAGGGCTTTGGGACTCAATCTAGGGTCGTGCAATCAGACTTGTCTTCTTCCACTCAGCATGCATGCAAACAGGTGACGATCACATCTGGCGCAACAGCGCCTAAACAAAGCTCAGAGATAACGTAGCTAGGAACACAACTCAGATTCAAACTTGTCTTCAAATGGCTATGGCGCGAAGCGCCAGACAAAGATCCCCAGCCGATCAACTGTATCACCCAGCAACTTGTTCGCACACACACACAACACACTCTGGATCACCCCGGATGTCCCGCACCCACTTACTCTCACATGTATATACACTAACACACATGCTACCCTCCTAACTGGCAGCTATGGCTGCCATCTACCTCCCTACTACTAACGAGCGGCTATGGCCGCGTCTTCCTCCTCTTAGCCCTCTTCTTCCTCGGGCACCTGCAGACCTCCGTAGCACAAGACACTCCGACAGCGCTTCCGCACGGCTCACAGGCAGAATCAATGAATGACTTGATGCTGCCTCTTTATTTATATTTCGGATCGTCGTAGGCCTGCCCTTTGACCCTGGGCCTGGGATGTGCACAGTCCCACATGGTACTTGCTGACTAGACAAAGTGCACCTCGGGACTGGGTACCGCTGACAAGGCTAGGTAGGACTGGGACTTCCCTTTGCTGACTCAGCCGCGCACCTACAGTTCAAGACCCGGCGACCGCACTATATACAACGGCTGAACATACGACTTTCAGCACACAGGTCGCGGGTTCAAACACACATGGGTCAGCGACTATTGTACGTGGGTGAAAGGGAGGTGTAGGGATCGAGCCCTGGGTACTGCATCTGCTATCGTAAAGGTGAAAACAGTTTCCCTCCCGCCGACCTAAATTTGAGGTCCTCCGAGAATACTTCAACGCAAGGCAGGACCTTTACCTTTCCTATCTCTATCATAGGCGTGGACTATATTGGGAGCGGCCTCCAAAAGCTTGGTTCTCGTGAATCAGCGGTCGTCCTCTGGTTCCTGATAAGTGAACTTGACCTTGTATTGCTTTTGTGGACGATCCCTACCTCTGGTCGAAAACACATCCTCTTCCACAACGTGGTGTCGACCGGTAGAAGGAGTCTGCCGGCACGCCTTCCAAACCCTATGCCTCGCGCCGCATCTGTCACCCACGGGAGGGTTGGTCGGGGCTCCTCTATCCTGCACAAACCTCGTTAGTCCGCATCCACGCAAACATAGACCATAATAGACCCAAGACAAATGCGCGAACTGTACACAAGTCACTGTCCTGGCAGAAATAAAACAATCGTTTCCATTCAGTCCAGAATTATAGGATTCGCAACACTGCTTCCGGCCTCAGGCGTGAGATCCGCCCCTAACTTTGGGAAGTCAGTCTGAGTCCCAGTGGATCTAGTCAACAGCCTGAGTCTAATTCTCCTCCCAATTGGGTGTCGCCTATACCATGCCCGGCGGTCCCAAGGAACCGTGCTCGAACTCTCAGTATCTGAAGTCGCGTCTCGTGCCCACTGAGGCCAAAGCTCGAGATCCACCTTGACCATTCCTTCTTGCTACGGAGCCGTCCCTTGTCGTGGAGGTTTGTGAAGTGCAGTAGCTCCTTCAAGTCCTTGGCCACTAGCTCCGGACCAAACCCTGGTACGCAACCCTCTCGAAGGTCCAATCCCGTGTGTTTTCCTCTTCGGATGACCCAACCCACAAAGTGTCCCCTCGGAAGGCCCGGTCCAGAAGAGCCCGGTTCGCAAAGTACCTCTCCGGATAGCTCGCCTCACAAAGTACCTCTTCGGATAGCCCGTTCCACAAAGTACCTCTTCGGATAGCCCGCTTCACAAAGTACCTCTTCGGATAGCCCGCTTCACAAAGTACCTCTTCGTATAGCCCGCTTCGCAAAGTGCCTCTTTGGAATCCTTGGTCAACAATGTGCCTCTTCAGAATACCCGGATCCCAATGTGCCTCTTCAGAATACCCGGATCGCAATGTGCCTCCTCAGATTACCTTGTTCACAACATGCCCCCTTCGGAAGGGCCGGTTCTGAATGTGCCTCTTCGGAATACCCGGATCGCAATGTGCCTCTTCAGAATATCCGGATCGCAATGTGCCTCTTCAGATTACCTTGTTCACAACGTGCCCCCTTTGAAAGGGCCGGTTCTGAATGTGCCTCTTCGGAAGGCCCCTTGCACGCCTCTTCCGTGAGCCCCTCGACGTGCCCGCTCGACCGCGTCCTTAGTGCCCCGTCGGCGTACTCTTAAGCGAGCCCCTTTGGAACGCCCCTTAGTGCCCTTTCGGTGTGTCCTTGGGAATCCCTCGTCGGTGTGGCCTTGGAGTGCCCGCCGGTGTGCCCCCTTGCCCCTCTGATGAGCCCCCTTCGGAATGCCCCCTTAGCGCGCCCGTTAGAGCACGTCCTTAATGTCCCGTCGGCGAGCCCCTCAGTGCGCCCTGTTAGAGCACGTCCTTAGTGTCCTATCGGTGAGCCCCTCAATGCGCCCTATTAGAGCCCCCCTTTGGTATGTCCCTCGCGTGTAGTCCGCGCGCCCGTGCGCACCGATGTAGGGGGGGGGGCGCCCTTGTCCGCTAGTGTGCGGTGGGCCACGCGCGGCTGTGCGCCCGCGCGGCCGTGTCTGCTGGTGCACGGAAAGGCCGCGCGCCCGTGCGCTTGTGTCCGCTGGTGCGCTGTGGGGCTGCTCGTGGCTGCTCGCCCGTGCGCCCGTGTCCACTGGTGCACGGTGGGGCTGCTTGCGGCTACGCGCCTGTGCGCCCGTGTCCGTTGCTGCGCGGAGAGGCTGCGCGCCCGTGCACCCGTGTGCCCGCAGGTGCACGGAGGACCTGCACGCGGCTGCGCGCCCGTGCGCCGTGTCTGCTGGTGCGCGGAGGGGTCGCGCACTACTGCCCGCTGGTGCGCCCATGTCCGCTGGTGCGCAGAGGGGCTGCGCACGACTGCGCGCCAGTGCGCCCGTGTCCGCTGGTGCGCAGTGGGGCTGCGCGTGGCTGCGAGCCCGTGTGCCCGTGTCCGCTGGTGCGCGGTGGGGCTGCGTGCGACTGTGCGCCCGTGCGCGCGTGTCCGCTGCTGCGTGGAGGGGCTGCGCGCCTGTGCGCCCGTGTCTGCTGGTGCGCGGAGGGGCTGCGAGTGGCTGCGCGCACGTGCGCCCGTGTCTGCTGGTGCGTAGTTGCTGCGCGTGGCTGCGCGCCCGTGCGCCCGTGTCTGCTGGTGCGCGGTGGGGCTGCGCGCCCGTGCGCCCGTGTCCGCTGCTGCGCGGAGGGGCTGCACGCCTGTGCGCCTGTGTGCCTGCTGGTGCGCGGAGGAGCTGCGCGCCCGTGCGCCATGTCCGCTGGTGCGCGGAGGGGTCGCGCACGACTGGCCGCTGGTGCGCCCATGTCCACTAGTGCGCGGAGGGGCTGTGCGCCCGTGCGCCCGTGTCCCCTGGTGCGTGGCGGGCTGCGCGCCAGTGCGCCCTGGTACCTTTGCTCTTTCCAAACCTGCCCCGGGCCTAGTTGGGCCTAGGTGGTCCCCACATACCAGTGGTACTGGGCCTTCGGGAAAAATTCTGCAGGCCCCACTCGAAACTCAAAGCCTTAGGCCCATTTCCGAGCCTTAGGCCCGCGAGCCTTTTCTTGGTGCCAAGGGTCCCTGAAATGGGCAGGTATCATAGTGATGCGCACGGTCCTCCCTGAATTTTACCACCCACAATAACTTTGGAGAACACCGCCACTTAGAAAGCCCAAAGCCTTGTGTCAAGTGCCCGGCGTCCCTTTTCCTCTAGCTCTCTGCCGACCCTTGGCGCATTTTCGATTCCTCACGGTCGTGTCCTTCTTCCCGAGCCCTCGGCATTTCACCCTCCACCGTAGTCTTCTCATGGCCTCTCTGCGGCTTACGATCACATCCCTCACATGAGAATATTCTCCCGACACTCGAGCTCCAGTTGGTTCGAACGCCGCGGCTTCTCGTGGCGTTGACCCACCGTTGTATTATTCCGCGGCCCGTAGTAGCCCTGTCAGATAAAATAAGTAGATAGAGCCCTCGTTGGGCACCTTTATCAAGGAAGTAAAGGGCGGCCTAAGGCAGGAGCCGCCCGACAGCAGCCCCCTTCCCTTTCTCGACGTCCCCGGCGAGCCATCTTGGTATATCAAGGGAAAGCAGAAGGGAAAAGTGTTGACCCCTAATCTCTACCCATCAAGCCCAAGATTATCCTTAACGCTTTCGTCGGATCCTTCTTTCTTGTCCTTTTTTCTTGTCTCGCTTTTTCTTAATCATCTTCCTTTTGACCCCTAATCGTTTCTTGGTCCTCCGCCGTCTCTTCTCACGGCGGCGTTTGCCCTCTCACTCATTTGCGACTACTATACTCTTAATAGCCTTTTTACCTTTACGCTTCTTACCCCGCCTTAGCGCAGCTGTTTCTAAGACCTTGCGCCCTTTTTTCTTCGTGCCTTTCCTTTGGCTATTTCAGACGCCTAGGATGTTTCCTTGTCTCTTTTTCGTGGATCTCTTAGAGGGTTCTCCTGCTTCATGGGTGGATGACTCATGCCTCTTCGTGGTTTCTACCGTTGGCCTTTTTGAGTCGTCGACCTCCTCCTTCTCCTTACCCTTCTTTGAATAGAGAGTAGTTTCTCTCCGTTCCTTAAATACTTTCAAGCGAGCTCCGGACACCGGCTCTTTCCATCTAGCTCCGTCTAGTTCCTCAAGCAGGTAGGCCCCGCCTTCTAACCTCTTAACCAGACGGTAGGGCCCCATCCATCTGTTTGCTAGTTTCCTTGTCCACGTTCTTTCCAGAGTGGAATCGTAAAGCGAAACTAGACTTCCGGTAGGCATTCCTTCTTGTCGGACTTGAAGGCTTTTATCCCATCTTTCCTTCTCGTGCCCCTTTTGGATTTTCAGTTTTTCTATAGCGTTTTGGGTGCTATCCTTGAGCGTCTCAGCTATTTGCCTAATTCTAGCGCTCAATAGTTGTTCCCTGGTCGACACCTTTTCCCAGTCAATCTTCGTCCAGGATTCCATATGAAATTCTATGGGTAAAGGGCAATGTTTTCCGAACCACAAAGTGTAGGGCGAGGACCCGGTGCTTGATCGAACAGTAACGTTATCTGCCCAAACCGCGAATCTCAGATACTTTGACCACTTCTTCTCCCTTCCCTCGCATCATTTGGCGAGCGCGTTTACTAGAGTTTGGTGCCCTCTTTCTACAGGAGCGTTAGTCTTGGGGTGATAAGTTGTGGACAACGATATTCGGATTCCTACTTTTTGGAGTAAATCCTGGACTTCCTTAGCCATGAACTCTGATCCCCTATCCATGACGATCTTCCAACACACCCATATCGAGTGATGTATTCTGTCAAACACTCACTAACTGCTCTCCCTGTTTTCTGTCGAAGAGCCCACACCTTTACAAATATTGTAACGTCGTCTCTGATATCCATGATATAGTTCATTCCTCCTTCACCCTTGGGCATTTTGATTAAGTCCACATGAACTTTCTGCCCTATTGCGGTCGGATAGGAGGGAAACAACAGTTCCTTGTACTTAACAACAACTCTTTTCTGACATTCCACGCACGTCTGGCAGTAAGACTCGACATCTCTATACAAGCCATCCCACCAATAAAGATTCATGACCTTTTCGAAAGTACCTTTCACCCCTCTATGTCCTCCAACGATCCCATCGTGAAGCTCCTCTATTATTTCTTTCTGTTCGCCCTCATTGCAGACTACTCTCATTGGCATACCGTTCTTAGGTGGTCTCTTGAAGAGGTGGCCTGCCTTAAGGCAGTACAGCTGAGCCTCCTTTCTGAGCTTATCATCAACCTTAGTTTCCCCTATAAGATATTTTCCTATTTGGTAGTACTTATCGGTACAGAGGTTCTCTAAAAACGGCGAAGTGTTACTAGTACTTGGTTTCATCCTTAACGAACCTATCTCCATCCGTAGAAACTTATCAACCCCTCTAGGCGACCCTAGCTCCCCTTCTTCCAATGTGATCCGCGACAAGCCATCCGCTACTGAGTTCTTAGCCCCAGATATCCGTTCCACCACAAAGCCACCTAGTAATTGTAGGATCTATCAAAGAAAAGTCTTTCTGTAACACAGCAGCCACCGCTGTTGGATCGACCCGCAATACGAACCTTCGTCCATAGATATAATGCCGAAAGACATTCAAACAGTGCAGCACCCCGAGAACCTGATCAGAACACGTGGGACAAGGAGTTACACAAAGTGAAGGGGTTGTACAACAGCGCCATTCACTCTGCAACTGGCATGACACCGAATCAGCTGCAATACGGTTGGCAATTGCGCAATCCTCTCTCCTATCTGTTCCCCGATCGGTCACCTGGTCTGACACCTGGCATGCCTGGCTACAATGCCAAGTATGCACGCTTGCTTAAAGTTGCTATTGCGGCGATGAACAAGCGCCAACATGCCATGACCAAACATGCTAACAAGTCGCGTAAAGCAGGGAATTTCCAAGTAGGAAGTTATGTCTGGATCAAGATGTCCGAATTTTTTGAAGAAGAGGGAGTATCACGAAAGCTTCTTCCATTGCACTATGGTCCTTGGCAGGTTCTGAAGGTGTAGGCGATGACAAGTTTGGTCCTTCATACTTAATCGACGCACCTCCTCATCTGCGTATGTATCCGGTCTTTCACGCATCCAAACTGTGCCCCCACATTGATGATGAGACTTTTCCCTTCCGAGATCGTATGATACCTCGTGCTATCAACGGTGGCCACGAAATAGACAGAATTGTTTCCCATGAAGGATAAGGGACGAACAGACGGTACCAAGTTCACTTCCTTTATCACCCGTACAACGAGTTCTACTGGATTGACCGGAAAGAGCTGCTAAAGAATGCTCCCCGTGTTGTTAACGCTTATGAATGACAGGTCGCTGATCGACAGACTGTCAAGTTTTCTGCAACACTTACTCGTCACGGTTGTACCGAAACTCTCTTTTTGATCTACGCCTACGACGCATTTTGTGCCGACTCTGAATGAGGTACTCGCTCGAAGGGACCTCGCTCTTGAGAGGGGGGTAGTGTAATGATCCGCCAAAACACAGAGTGAGAACACTGCTGATTTCTGGGATTTGCCGCTGGAATGTATGCCTTGCCGAGATTCCTGCATTCGGCTGTGATTTCTAAGTCTGTGTGTGTGCGTGCCTGCTGGTCTGCATGCCTGCCTGAGTGCTTGTCGGCCTGAGTGTGTGTGTGACCCGCAAGGGTACTTGTTGGTTGAAAGGGCCCGCAGGGCCGGTACTTACCTGTGGCAGTTGCTTTGAGGGTTGCAGCGAGGAAAACACTCAAGTAGCGTGGGGTAGGTCCACGACACTTAAAGCAGCGGGAAAAACACTTGAGTAGCAGGTAGGCCGGTACCACTCAAATAGTGGTAGAAGTGTCAGGTGCTGGAGGCCGAGCAGAAGAAGACAAAAGCTGGCATTTTTACAGGCCACTTGCGGTAGGTTAGAGGTAGGCTGGTACCAGTCCAAGTAGTCTGCGTCTAGGGTCTCTCCGGACGATATAAGAGCCTGCAATGATGTTTCCCTATGAAAGGGAGGAGGTACCGATTGCTGGGAGGCCGCTCGACCTAGGAAGTCACCGCCCAAGAGGCCAGTAGGCCGCTATATCTTCGGGAGGAGCAAGGAGCTTCTCCTCATTTGCGGTGTGCAAGGATTGGCAACATAATGTGGAAGCCAAGCGCTGGGCTTCGGAGCGCTGCCTGAGGAGGAGAACAGTTGGGCGCTCAGCCTGGCTATGGCGAGCAGCCCAGCCTGAGGAGGAGGAAGAAGGGGGCGAACGAGGAGAGTGGCGAGGTACCTACTTGGCTATGGTGGACACCATCTTCATCACCTTGTTAGGTGCTGCATTTGGAAGGCCCTGGTTGGGGTAGTGTCGCACCAAGGGAGCTCGAGGCAGAGTCGGGCATGGTGGCATGAGAAGCAGCGACATAGCTGCTATGTGTTGTCCGATGGGACAGGAGGGCAGAGCCCTTAGTAGTCCCCGCCATAGCCTAGGCTTGTGAGAGGAGGAGGAAGGGGGAAGCCATGGCTATGGTGGACCTGTTGTTGTGTCAGCGGTAAGAGGGAACTTCGGATATTGATTCTGGTTCATCCACTCATTGTTATTATTATTGGAAGAAAAATAAGATTGGCGAAGTGAAGGAGGAGAAGCGAGGTGGAGAGAGAAGGGGGGTTTTGTCATTAGTCTTGCTGGTGTACATCTTCTTCTTCTTCTTGTTTCTGTCTTCTTTGGTCTCTATCTCTTCGCAAGTGCTTTCATTTCTTTCACAATTGGGTGACATTGTCTTTCTTTGTGAATTTGCACTCTGGAAGATTATCCTCGACAAGGAGAGTCAGGAATGGAGAACTCTATCGACCTTCCCATCTGCCTCTAGACGAAAATACGCCTGGACTCCCTTGACATAATCCTCGATTCGCAATCAGGACGTTGTGGCCCCCATTCAAAGGCTTGCTCTCAACACTTAGACATATTCCTCACTTTGCGCCACAGGGTTCAGGTATAACTACCAGCAGATGGGCTGCCAGCTGATCGGTACAGGTCCTTGGGGGATCTCTCTGGCTTCCTTCGTTGGTGAACCTTACGCCTCACCCCTACTTAGCATGCGCGCAAGCCAGCTGCCGAATCTCTATCAGACCCCTAGAACTCCTCACTTCGTGCCGTTGACTTTCAGTCGCACGCCGGTCAGTACCGGTCAGTACCGGTCATTGGGCATAGCAGGGTTGTTTTACGAGCGCCCGCCGCTCTTTGCCCGTGCTTCCTACTTTGTCTGAGGATACCTCGAGATGGCGAGTTCCTACCCTAAAACGACCTACAGCACACAGAAAAATTCTCTCTCACGGGGCTAGGGTCACACTGCGTATGTATGCCCCCAGGTAGGCCGACAACCCTAACCACTTCCCCACAAGAGGAGGAGCCTTTCCTCGAGGAGTGATCGGTCTCTGACTCATCAGTAGACAAATTGGCGAATTACAAGTGCGACCAGATGATGTCAACAGAAATAACCTAATTTGCAGCAGAGGACTGCAAGAAAGTACGTGGGAAGGTACCATACACAACAAAAACGATTTTCAAAACGACAAGGGCTGGGGCAAGGCACACTTCACTAGGACTTCAATCGCTCCTTCGGTGATGCTCCTCGCTTGCAGGTACACAATCCTCTTGCTCCTTTAAAAGGGCCTTTACCCGATATAGGCCTCAGGCCTTGTAAAAATAAAGCAGTATGGGCCTTGAAAAGGTAAAGCATTGTGAAAAGGTATCTCGCCAGAGCTCAGAAAC
>BFEA01000352.1:152337-175553 GCA_003427395.1 Chara braunii | reverse complement strand
GAAGGTCCCAGCCAAAAAAAAAAAAAATCCAAAAAATCCGAAAAAAAAACTATGTTATGCAGAAAAATAAACTGAACAACTTTTGCCTCAAGGTCACATCGACATTCTTTTCCAAATTTAAAATAAAATTTTAAATTAAAAAATACATTGTATGTTTTTATATTTTTATATCTTTTTGGCCCGGTCGGGCAAGTGGACCCGGGCCACTCTAGTAGGTTTGAAGATGGAAAGGATGAGTAATCATGCACAAAAACACAAGTACTCAGGTACACAATCGCACAGAAAGTACAAAATATGTACGGTGATTGCACAAAGCCGGCGGGTGATGGCACCCCAACCGGTTTCGACCGCCGCCACGCGGTCTCTTCAAGGGGAAGGACCACCAGACAAACCACCATCACCGGCTCGTTGAGCCACACCCATGCCTTCCACTACTCCCAACTCCGCCGCTGGTCCGCGAGCATTCCGGAATGTTCGCGAGTAAGACGGCGTAGTACCCAGAAAGCTATTTATTTATTTTTCCTTCCCCCGCCCCTTTAGGGTTGTTACTGTTTCTCCTTGATTAGGTTGCCGCTACTCCACCCTAATCCTCCCCTAAACCCGGTTAGGGTCTTTTCACGATTTAGGGTTCTCCTAACCCCCTCCTTTCCCATCTCCTCCTGTCGGGCACCCTGGACCCAAACGGATCCTCTCCCTTCAACCGGCTTCGCCCCATTCTCTCACACACAACCCCCTGGTCATGGAGTGAGCCGACTCACAACTACCCACTCTGCTCCCGTGGTCCCCTCCCTTTTACCATTGGGCCACTTCTCCACACCAGCCCATCTCTTTCCCCACCTCTTTCTCCACGTCCCTCCATGTCTACCCCCATCCCTCCACCGCACACAGAGGAGAGTACATCCGAGGAGATCGTTGCGGCGCCATCCACCTCTCAGGCACCCATTCAACCAACAGTTCTTTGTCAAGCCCCTATGGACCTTGATACCGTCCTCACGACCCTCCTCGCGACTATGCAAGCGCGCCTCGATATGCTTGTACCCATACAGGCGCAACTCAATGCGATCGCCGTTGACGTCCACCACCTCAAGGGTTCTCCTCGTCGCTCCCCCAACCACTCTCGTACCCCATTCCCTACCGACTCTCAGTCCGGTTCCCCATGATTCCAAACACGGAGACGTGGTGGTTCCCCTCCTTTGCGGGTGAGGCCCATCACTTACCCTCAGCAATGGTGAAAGCCACTGCCCCTCAAACCACCTCGTTTGTTGCTGCACCTTTATCGGCCCCCGCAGCTCTTGCCGCTTCTACAATTGTCGTAGGCACTGCACGTCAGATATCGGTATCTCGCGAGGCAGGCTCTTCTGCCCATCCCAGTGCTGCTTCCCAGCTGCCCCCACTGGTCGCGGCATTACAACTTAGAGTTCTCCCTCCCCCTCATGTCTCCTCACTTCCCCTTCAGGGCACAATTCAGTACGTTCCTCCTCCCCTCGCTAGGGTACCCTCTCGGACCCACCCCGGGCACCCAGCGCGTGGCTACTCTACACACGACCATTGAGCAGGGTCAGGCGGAGATTCCTACTTTGAGACAGCCTCACCCCTCTCAGGTTGCTTGCCCTTCTTCCGCGTCTACCACCCCTTCCACTTCTATCATGTAGGCTCACTTCCCTCGATCTACTCCCCCTCCTCGCCACTCGGCCACTGCCGCCTCCGACTGTTGCCTCCACATCTATTGGTCCCCCTGCCACCGGCTACGGCCCACAACTTGCTCCCACTCCTACCCTTGCACCGGTCTTGACCTTCGCCGCCACAGTGTCGGCATCTCCGCCACTCTCCCCTTGTTGTAAGCAAAACTGACCCCCCTTGTGGCCTATCGGATGTACCAAACTATGATGGCACGCTCTGCGTGTCGTTGTGGCTGTCGAATTCCACATGCAGACTGACGCTGACAACTACCCCCTTGGAGTTGTGGTGTGCTGTGCGCGCAACCAAATTGCATGGCAGCCCTTCCTCCGCGTGGGAGAGCTATTATGCCCATCGCCGGCGCACACGTGAGGTCCTGACCTTTGGGGATTTCATGGGCCTCCTTTTGGACCACTGTGGTGCTCGGCATGACGCCACCGATGCCCTGACCCGCATCACCCAGATGAGATGGTCAGGGTTAAGTATCGCGAGTGACTTAAGAGCGTCACATTTGGGTGTTTCAGGACACCCGCCTCACTTGTAATGAGACTTTCCTTCCGGAGGTCACTCTCATTGACCAATTTCTTTTCAGTCTTCCGATCGAATACCACCTAGATTTGCTGTACATAATGATTCCACTTTGCATTTCGTTTCTACTTCTAATGCAACTACTTCTACCTCTACTAAATCTACTTCTAGTCCAAACTGCTCTGCTTCAAATCCTGTTGTTTTGGTTACACCTATGCAATCCGGTATGCTTGCACCAGAATGTGATGATCCACCTCCGAAAATCCCATCAGAGATTCGCGGTCTTCTCAACCGATTTCGTGAAGTTTTGGCCAAACCTCATGGAGTCTCCGTGCGTTTGGTTCGACACAAGATCGAGTTGATAGAAGGCAGCACTCCTCCACGAGGCTGTGTCTATCGAATGGGCTCAAGCGAATTGGAGTTGCGAAGGTAGATCGATGACATGCTTGAGAAATGTTGTATCAAGCCAAGCGAACTCGAATGCGGTGCACCAGTTTTGTTTGTCCTTAAGAAAGGAGGCAAACTACGGATGTAAATCAATTACCGCAGACTGAACAGAATAACCAAAAAGAATGCATACCCTTTGCCACACATTGACGATCTGCTTGATGCTGCAGGTGGATGCAAGGTCTTCAACAAGATCGATCTCAAGTCTGGTTACGACCAGATTGAAGTCGACCCTGCAGACCAACATAAAACTGCATTCAAACTCGCGATGGGCTGTACGAATTTATTATTATGCCCTTTGGCCTCACGAATGCACCGGTCACTTTCCAAAGTCTCATGGACAAGGTGTTCCGCAATCAAATCAATCGATTTGTTGTTGTTTATTTGGATGACATACTAATCTTCAGCAAGTCGATGGAGGGGCACATGAGACACCTTGAGGAAGTGTTGCAGATCCTCAAGAATGTGCAGCTCCATATCAACTTAGAGAAATTTGAGTTTGGGAGGGACATCGCCATCTACCTTGGACATTGGTTGTCTACTGCAGGCCTAGAGCCCGAGGCAACCAAGGTTTAGGTCATCCACAACTGGTCTCAACCGACAAATGTCCGTGAGTTGCGTTCTTTTCTTGGTTTTGCGTCGTACCACTGTAAGTTTGTGCCCAAATTCTCTATCATCGCCCGTCCGCTGTCCAAATTGACAAGCAAGAACGTGTCTTACACGTGGGATGGGGAATGCACAACAACCTTCCAAGCCTTGAAGGAGGCTTTGGTGAGTCATCTGGTGCTCCACATTGCAGATCCCAAACTTACATTCGTTGTAACTACGGATGCAAGCTTGTATGGGATTGGTGCAGTGCTGGAACAAGATGATGGTGACAACTTACGTCCGCTTGAGTATTACAGCAAACGCATGCCCAGGCACAAGGTAGCTGCCTCCACTTATATGTGAGAACTCTATGCCTTGAGAGAGGCACTAGATCATTGGAAACACTACCTCTTGGGTCGTCATTTCAAAGCGTTCTCAGACCACGAGACTTTGAAATGGATCCAGATTGACCCGCTGGATGCATGAGATTGATGTGTATGATTTTGAACTTAAGCACAAGAAAGGCTGTTACAATCGCATTGCGGATGCTTTTGTCTCGCCATCCTGAGTATATCACTTCCCTTGTGGGTTCCTACGATCTCCGTAAGAATTTGAAGGAGGAACTCATCGAGCATACTGCCAAGGACCCAGAACTCGGTCCGATCCTTAAGCAGATTCAAGCTGACCCTAGCAGGCAACCTTATTTCCACAAGTGTAAAGGTTTACTCTTCCGACGTTACGGGAAGTACGACCGACTGTGTGTACCCAACCATAAGCCTATTTGTACTCACTTCTTGGACTTGGCTCATGGCCGAGTGGACACTTCGGTTTTGAAAAGACATACAAAAGTCTATTGCAAAAGTTTATATGGCCTGGGATGAAAGAAATGGCACAAAAGTTTGCGGTTGAGTGCGAAGTTTGCCAACGCATCAAACCGTCTGACAAAAGCCCTATGGGCTGCTGCATCCTCTTCCTATTCCCCATGGGCCGGGTGAGTCTCGTTCCATCGACTTCACGGACATAAGAAAGAAGAGCAGGAACGGATATTCACTAGTAATGGTGATCGTTGACCGTTTTTCAAAATTTCTGAATTTGATCCCATTACCACCTCACGCCCCAACTGACCTTGTGATCAAGGAGTTTCACAAAAAGTACATTCTGCAGTGTGGGCCCCCGAAAACTCTTGTGAGTGACCGGGACACTGGGTTCATAAGTGCAGATTGGAAGGACTTCACCTCCCAGATCTATAACATCAAACTCAAGATGACGGCTTACCGACATCCCGAAGCCAATGGATTGGCCGAGGAGATCAACCAGACTGTGATCCAACTTCTCCGAGCTCTAATTGTGCCTGATCAGAACTCTTGGAATGAGGAATTGCCGATTGTGCATGGATTGTACAACAACTCCATACACTCCTCCACTGGGATGACACCTAATCGACTGCACCTCGGGTGGCAGATTTGCAATCCCCTATCCTATTTGTTTCCTGACCAACCACCTGGCCTAACACTTGGCCAGCCAGGCTACAGTGCTAAGTTTGATCGTTTACTCAGAGTTGTTGTTGTAGCTATGGAAAGGCGGCGCAGTGCCATGATTAAGCATGCTAACAAAAAGCGCCAGCCTGAACCTTTCACAATGGATAGTTATGTCTGGGTTAAAATTTTTGAGTTTTCTGAAGAAGAATGTGTATCATGAAAACTTCTTCCTCAGTACGGTCCGTGGAAAGTACCGAACCAGGTAGGGGAGGATTCATTCGGTCCTTCTTACACGATCGATGTGCCTGCTCATCTGCGCACATACTCAGTCTTTCACGCATCAAAATTGCTTCCGTATGTACCACCCGGAACTTTTCGGTATCGAGAATCGATGATTCCTTGCGCAATCAATGGCGGTTACGAGATTGATAGAACTGTCGAGCACAGTGGAAATGGGAGAAACAGACAATTCAAAGTTCATTTTCTGTACCACCCATTGAATGACTTTTATTGGATTGCTAAGAAAAACTTGCTACAGAGTGCCCCGCAAGCTGTCAACGCATATGAACGACTGATTAGCTTCGAACAGCAACCTAAATTCACTGCTACCCTCACTCCTACGGAACATACCCGATCTCTCTTTGCCATTTACGCTTATGATGCATTATGCAGGGACTCTGATTGAGTCACTCGCTCGAAGGGACGTCGCTCTTGACGGGGGGGTAGTGTAATGACCCGCCATAACACAGACTGAGAACACTGCTGATTTCTGAACTTCTGCCGATGGAATGGATGCCTTGCTGAGATTCCCGCATTCTGCTGAGTTTTCTAAGTCTGTGTGTGTGCGTGCTTGTTGACCTGCGTGCCTGTCTGAGTGCTTGTCAGCATGAGTGTGTGTCTGACCCGCACGGGTACTTGCTTGTTTGGGAGGCCCATAGGGCCGGTACTTACCTGTGGCCGTGATATTAAGGGTTGCAGCAGGGAAAACACTCAAGTGGCGGAGCCAAGGGCCCGCAACACTTAGAGCAGCGGAAAAACGGTCAAGTAGCAGGTAGGCCGGTACCGCCGCCAGTAGCAGTAGATGTGCTGGGTACTCAAGGCCGAGCAGAAGAAGACAAAGTTGGCATTTTTAGAGGCCCAGTGGCGGTAGGAGGAAGAGCCCGACCTCATTCTTCAGTGTGCAAGTTTGGCGACACGCTGCTGGAGCGGTGGCTGGAGGAGCGCTGACTACTACAGCGCTGCTGGGAGGAAGACGTCGGGAGCTTACACCTTGGCTATTGTGGAGCTCTACCGGTAGGAGGAGGAGGGAGAAGAGGACCAAAAGGAGGAGAGTGGCGCGGTACTTACCTGGCTATGGTAGACACCATCTTCATCACCTTGTTAGGCGCTGCATCTGGAAGGCCTCAATTGGGGTAGTGCCGCATCAACGAAGCTCGGGACAGAGTCAGGCATGGCGGCTGAATGGGCAGCAGCATAGCTGACCTTGGGACAGGAGGGCAGCGACATAGCTGCTTTGGGTTGTCGTTTGAACAGGAGGGTAGAGCCCTCAGTGCTCCGCCATTGCCTCGGCCTACATGAAGAGGAAGAGCAAAGGGTAGCCATGGCTATGGTGGACCTCATGTTGTGCCTGCAGTAGAAGTGGGATTCAGACATTGATTCTAGTTCAGCCGTTCACATTATTATTGTTATTTCTTGTTTGAATAAGAGTGGAGGAGACAAGGAGGAGGAGATTGGTTGGCGAAGAAGAAGAGCATTATCTTTGGTCTATGCTGGAGTACATCATCTGCTTCTTCTTTCAAACTTCTTCTTCTTCTTCGTTCCCTGTCTCTCCTCTCAAGTTCATTTCTTTTTACAATTGGACGACATTGTACTTTCTGATGAATGTATACTTCGAATTTGGCCAGGATCGTAACACGACAAAGAAGGCTGACATGAGCAAATATTCAAGCATGGCAGATCAAGGCCACAACTGCAAGCGGGGCAAGTAATCAAGGGGTGAGGGGGGGTGAGTACAAGACAAAGAATTGCAGTTTTCGATGTAGAGGCTGGCACCGACCATCCCTTCATAGTGTTTGGAGCAGAGGCTATGCCGTGCACACGCTAACCAGACTGTACCTGTGCGACGACACAATGGGAGGAGGGCACAATCTCCATCCCCTGGAGAGGTCCCTTCACTGTTTGTGGTAGAATCCGTCCGATTCACACAGGGAGGGGATGCTGCCTGACCATGCACAGGGGAAAAAGGAGGTTCAGTCGGATTGCTCTCCGGAGGCAGTAGTGCTTGTGTGTGTGTGTGTGTGTGTGTGTGTGTGTGTGTGTGTGTGTGTGTGTGTGTGTGTTATAAAATATTACCACAACTTCCGCCATTCCACCCAGATGAGTAGATCCAAAGTCATAGCAACTTTTCCTGTATTGCAGACAATGAAGCATTCTCAAGATGAGCCAATCCACCAATGAAACAGTATTGCAGACTATTGTAAGTGATAGGCAGACACCTTGAGATGAATGGACAGACTGAGCAGATGAACAAGGTATTATAAAAGGGCACAAATTAAACCCCAGATGAATGCCCCAACAGCGAGGGGCCGTGTCGGCCAGAACTTAAATTCACGAGCAGCAACCCAAAAGACAAAGTTCCTAAGGCAAATGTCGCATCCATAACGAAATGAAAAGTCGTTTTGAGCAATCACAAACAGGTCCTCCACGAACAGGTATTGGACACAGTTTTCAAGGCTGAGTTAGGGTCATGTCTCCTCGATGGAAAGTCATGTCTGTTCGGCAATGAGTCAAAAGCCACAGTCCCAGTCCAGTCATACTCCCACGAGTCAGTCCTGATTCAGACCAGGAGTCCAAAAGACAGCCCCGATGGCCCAAAGCAGCAGCAGACCATGGGAAAAGATATTGGGACATACACTTTGCAACAACAGGTACCGGGCAGGAGTCCCAGACTGGAGGCTGAATACAGGCCACGCCAGGCCAGTCCAGCCAGGCCAGTCCAGCACTATAAAGGACTGGCCAGCCTCCCATTTGGACAGATGCTTACTTCGCATGAGAGTGTGGAAGTGCCGTGGCACTTGTGCGCTAGATGTGTGTGAGCTGCGCCAGGCTGAAGAGCAGCACTATGTGAGAGGGAAGTGAGCGCTGGCTGGAGGGAAGGCAGCCATAGCTGCGCCAGCGCTAGTTAGTATACTAGAAGAGGTAGACAGTAGACGACACCAGTGAGTAGTATTCAGAGTAGATCCTAGTGTGATTGGGAGTGTGCATGCATGATGAGTGAGAATAGATCAGGACTATAGACAGAAGGAGAGAAGAGAGAGATCGAGGGGGAAGAAGTGAGCTATGGTGATACCTACCTGTTGAGGCGCTGTTGACGTTAGGCAGCTGGTGCTGATGAGCGCCAGGCCTGGAAGTTTATGTTGATTGAAGAAGATTTGAAACTTTGTTCGGCGCTGTACATTTTGGGACTCTTAATGTTTTCTCTTTAATCTGGATTTGATAATTGAGTTGAGCTTCCTGGTCCTCATTCATCTTCTATTGGGCTTTGTGTGAGACATCACAATCTGTGAAATCTGTACAAATGCATGTGATCTGATGCACACCAGCAAGTGATGAACAGTCGGGTTCCTTGCAGTTTGGTATTGGAGCAGAACTTCTTACTTTCACTGGACGTGCTGGCATGATTAAGGCCGGCGAGAAGGATAAGTTGGTTTGAAGAAGAGTTGGATTGGGCTAGAGTGGGAAGTTTGCCGAAGAAGAAGGGGCTAAGGAGGAGAAGATTTACCTGCGATTGGAGCGATTGGAGTGTACGTGGAGTCTTCATCAATGACCACAAAGAAGGGAAGCACCTCCTGGCCCACCTACCTTGTTGATTGTAAACCTGTGTGTTGGGTATCTCTTTCCCCCTTCATTTTGGTGGTCGCTGCTGCTGTCTGGACGAAACCTGTGGCCTGGTCTGATCTGACAGATAGGACTAGAGGGTCAACATCTGGTCTTCGTGTGAGCCATCTGGTTGACGGGACGTAGGGAAGATAAGCTTAGGCTGGGAACTGTGTACTGCCACGTCAGAGTGTAAGTGGTTGAGAACAGAGAGAATTGTGATAAATTGGATTTGTTTTTCAAGTAAGTTTGAGTATCTCCTAGCTACCTTTTCTAACGAAGAGTGACCAGCCAGACCATCGAATGCATAGATCAGCTAAGCAACTAAACAGGCAGCAAACAAAAAAAAGAAGAGTTCTGAATAAGAAAACGTTGTATATTAATTGCATTACTAAATTTCGTTATTCTTCTGCAGTGGCATCCAGATTTTGAAAAAAAAAAAAAAAGTTTCAGATCCCATCCACTCAAGTAGACTAGAATCCGGGGTAGCTACTTGGTGGTCCAACGGAGGTCTCCCCTGTGCTGTTCTCCACCATTGATGACTATCCCATGTACGGGATGGTGGCTCTGTCTGTTTTTTGGGGGCCATTATTCCGTTTCTTCGTTCCTCTCGGCTTTGGGAGAATGTGCACCTCCTGCATGATGATGAGATCCGGAACTGCGAAACCCCGACTCTCAGCGTCAGAGCAGGCAGAAGTAAACCGCCACTTAGCCGAGAAAAAGAAAGAAAAAGAAAAGAAAAAAAAACAGGAAAAGAACAGAAAAAGAAACAGAAAGAAGAAGAGTTTAGGAAGAGAACTCAGATAGAAGAAGAAAGAATCAAAAGGGAGTTGAAAGAAAAGATGGACAAGGAATTGCAAGAGGAATTAAAGACCATAAAGGAAGAAGATGAACCTGCAGATGAAGCAGACAGACTCATCAGACGTTGAACTGAAAGGGGCGAAAGCAGTCAGACTGGTGGGTTGAATATACGGGTCGGACCCTTAAATTGGTATGACCAATATAGCTATTATAGTGAAAGGATTGAAGAGACGGAGGAAGAACGGGACACGTACATTGCAAAATTAGCATCCATTGAAGATAAAAGGGAAAAGGAACTCTTGCTGGAAGAAAAATGAACAGAATTGCACAGCAAAATGTTAGCAGCAAAGCGACAAGAGCTGGAAGAGAGAAAAGGACTGCAGGTAGAGGGTGAAAGGTTGCAAAAAGATTTACGAGCGCAGGAAGAAAAGCAAATAACAACCGAAGAGCAACTTGCCCTCTTGACAGAAACTGTTCTTCATACAAAGCAAGAGTTGGCAGCGATGAACACGATCTTGCAGAAAGTTGAAGCCCATCAGTATGAATTCGAGGGAGTCTAAAATACCTTCCTCCAGAGATGTGCAGCAGAAGTTGACCAACATGTGCAAGCATTCATTGTAAACCTAGATGAGCAGATCAGCAAAACTTTGACCCCCGCCGTGATTGAGAAATTGGTAAGTAGCGGTGGAGGAGATGGAGGAGATGGAAATGGTGGTGGGGACGGAGATAAGAAGAAGAAGGGTGTGCTGCAAGAAGACGCAGGGGAAGTCGGGAAGATTAAAGTAAAAGTACCATGGACATACATGCAAAAAGGAAGAAAGTGTTCTGCATTGGAGTGCAGCGGTTGAGTCCTATGTGTACGGGCAACGTATTCCGTATTGGGACAGGGTTCTCATGGCCAGTTCGTGTATGGGCGGAGATGCAATGAGTTTTGCAATTTTCCTGCAGAAAGAAGCTAATTGTCAGTCTATGGTAGAGTATTGCCAACCAACCCGTATTGAAGATTTCTTTAAAGCGGTCCGAGAACGATTTGAAGATAAGAACTTAGCCCGGAGAACTGAAATGTTAATTTTGACTATCCCAGATAGGAAATGAAAAAGTGTATCCGCATTCAAATCTACCATGGACGAACTTCTGCAATGCGCTGAGCATGGACTCACCCCAATGCGAATTCTTAATAACTTTGCTAGAGCACTACCCGATCCTCTCCGCACTCATCTATATCCCCGTACCAAGGAAGAGGGGATGACCTATGAGAAGTTCAGCAAGATCACGTTAGATCATGCTGGTTTCTTGGCAGAGGCAAACTACTGCCATTATTGGAAAGATCTGCAAGCCGGCAGGAAATGGCAAAATAGTACCATCTCATGAAGTATTCCTGGGAAAGACAACCTTCTTCTGACCTTTGAAGAAGGAGGTGTTGAAACTCTCTCATACGACCAGATAGACTATGGTCTGGAGGGAGATGCTCACAACGGATCGGTAGTTCAGGAGGGGGACTACGCGACCGTTGCAGCCCGGGGGGGAGGGCGACAAGGAAGAGGCCGTGGCAGAGGAAGAGGAGGTCATGGTCGTGGAGGAAGAGGACTCGACACCCAGAGGGGTGGTGGCGAAGGAAGCTACTACGTGGGAGGAAGGGGCAGTGGTCCCTCACAAGGTGGCCGAGGACCCAACTCCACATGGGGAAGAGGAAGAGGCACGTGGAACGAGAACTGGGATCGTCCGTATCCACCCCATTCTGGGCTGCCCGAAGGCAGACCTTGGGAAAAGTTAGGAATCATAGAAAAAGTTTGGCAAGATAGAAAAGCCGCCGATCAATGCCTCAAATGTGGTGACCTCAACCACATCGTTCCCTTCTGCCCAGACTATAAACAACCAAAAGGGATCAGCCAGTAGGGGTTTCAGTTGCCTCTACAGGAACTTCGGATGCAAGTAGACTGACATCCTCCCATTCGAAAGTTCTCGTGGCAGAAACTGAAAAGGTAAACGATCCCCACCTAATCAGTTGTCCAGAGGTAGTTAGTGTATGTACCTCTCTAGGTGGATCCCTCACAGGTATGGGTGATGAGTTGGCCACTCGTCGCAAAGCCTGGGTCGAAATGAAAAAACGAAAAGGACAGCTAATTATTGCAGATTTAGAAGTCAATAAAGTAAGAGTAGGTGGTATGATTGACAATGGATCAACATGCAACTATATTAGTAAGAAAGGTTTGCAAAAGCTGCGTCTCGGGCTGAAGGTAAAACAGTTGGAAGAGCCCGTAGTAAGTAAATTAGCGAATAGTAGCGAGATTGTGATAAATAGATATGTTGAGGGGATTCAGAAATACTTTCGGTTCGAAGCAGAGGGGAAGGTGGAACGCGTTCTTCACTCTCTGACTCTCTTGGTGGAAGATAGTCTCCCTTTTGAAATTCTCTTAGGCACAGGTTGTGGGGAAGCTGCGGATGCGGATGTGAAGTTGAGGGACCATGAGTGTTGGCTCCCTAGTCCGCACGGTGGAAAGAAGAAATTAAAGCCAGTAAAGGGTCAGTATAATGTTGTTGCTGACGCATTGAGTCGAAGATCTGACTTCTTCGGTGCTATTGTAACGTATTTAGACATAGGCACCGATATACAAGATAAGATTAGGGATGCTTATTCCACCGATCCTGTTTATGGCGCTATACTGAAATGTGTTCAAGAAACGCCACAAGAGTTTCCTAACTGTCGGGTAACCCAAGGACTGTTGTTTGAAAGAACTGATGTGCATGATAGGCTTTGTATTCCAAACAAGGAAGAAATCAAAAGTGTGGTCTTAGGGGAATGCCATGATACCGAAGGCCATTTCGGATGGAGAAAAACCTATGCTAATCTCTTATGTTCTTACGCTTAGCCTTGAATGAAACTTGATTGTATTGCATATGTGCAAGGCTGTCAAGTATGCCAACAGAACAAAAGCACCACACAACTTCCCCTTGGTCTATCGAAACCTTTGCCTATCCCAACAAGTCCTAGAGATTCTGTGTCTATCAATTTTATGGACACGAAAGTGAAAAGCAGGAATGGAAAAAGCCAAGTTATGGTAATTGTCGATAGATTCAGCAAGTTTGCGGTTTTTGTAGCATTGCCTGCGGAAGCTAAAACTGACTTGGTAATTCAGGAATTCTTTAACCATTGGGTAAAGGACTACGCGCATCCCTTAACTATCGTTAGTGATAGAGACTCTCGGTTTACCAGTGAGCAATGGCAGCAACTAATGAATGTCTATGGCTGTAAACTAATGATGTCATCAGGCCGACATCCTGAGACAAATGGGCAAACTGAGCAAATGAACAAGCTCCTGCAGCAGACGCTGTGTATGTACGTTCGTCCCGACCAGATTGACTGGGATGAACATTTGCCCAAGGTTGCTAGTGCTTACAACAACTCTGTGCACTTGACTACTTGCAGAACTCCGATGGAGTTACATTTGGGATGGAGTCCTTGCAGGCCTATAGACTGTCTAAACCCGGATAGGGCACATAAACTTCCACCAGGGACCAGAGAGTTCACAATGCAGTATCAGAAAGATTTAGAAAAAGCAAAGTAAGACATCATAAAAGCGCAACACCAAATGATTGAACAGGCCAATAAACACAGGAGACCTTCTCAGTTTGCTGTAGGTGATCTGGTTTGGGTAAAATAGAAGGAATTTATCTCAGAGGAAAACATATCTCAAAAATTGTTACCTGCCTATAGAGGACCGTGGCAAGTATTGGGTGTGATGGAGATGTAGATGGACCCTCCTATATTATTGAGATACCTCCACACTTGCATACCTACCCGGTGTTCCATGCGTCAAAGTTCTTACCTTGTGTAACTAACGAACTGTTTTCCAGTCGAAGGTTAGCAATTCCTCCAAGTATGGATGGGAAATTTGATGTTGATAAGATCGTTGCTGAAAGTACTTTCCAGACTGGACGCAGAGGTAGACCTCAGCGGCAATATAAAGTCAGATTCACCTATCAAGATCCAAGTGAAGACCGCTGGTTTTCTAGGGAAGAGTTAATTAAAACTGCACCGAACATAGTATCTTACTATGAAAGAGCAAGAAGAGGTGTCAATATTGAGGACAGATAAGGGTTTCTCAAAGGACTTCAAAATTAGGCCGGCGAGAGTAAAAGGGCCTTTACGAATTAAACCCCAGATGAATGCCCCAACAGCGAGGGGCCCTGTCGGCCAGAACTTAAATTCACGAGCAGCAACCCAAAAGACAAAGTTCCTCAGGCAAATGTCGCATCCAGAATGAAATGAAAAGTCGTCTTGAACAGTCACAAACAGGTCCTGCACGAACAGGTATTGGACACAGTTCTCAAGGCTGAGTTAGGGTCATGTCTCCTCGATGGAAAGTCATGTCTGTCCGGCAACGAGTCAAAAGCCACAGTCCCAGTCCCAGAGGAGAACGTCTCACAAAAGTTGTTGCCTGCGTACAGGGGACCGTGGCAGATACTTGACGCGATTGGTGATGTGGATGGTCCTTCCTATGTGGTTGAGATTCCTCTACATTTGCACACTTACCCGGTGTTTCATGCCTCTAAGATGCTTCCTTGAGTCAGCAATGAGCTATTTCCGTCTTGAAGATCTATGATTCCTCCCGACATGGATGGCAAGTATGACGTGGACCGCATCATTGCAGAGGATGTTAATAGGTCTGGATGCAGGGGTAGACCCCAGCGACAAGATAAGGTCAGAATTGCCTATCAAGAACCTTTGGAAGATCACTGGTTTACTAGAGATGAGGTAGTAGAGACCGCACGGCAAATAGTGTCTTACTATGAGAGAGCTAGACGAGGAATCAACATAGTTGACGGATAAAGATTGTAACTTTCTCGGACGACCTCGAAATCAGGCCGGCGAGAGTGAAAGGCATTTCACGATGCAGACCCCAAATTTGAATCTCAGGGTCAAGGCCCCAAGCCAAAAAAGAGGCCAGGTCAGCCAGATTCAGAAAGGTTACGCGGGGCACCCCAGAGGTCAAGTCTAACAGGTACCCGGGCAACAGTCACATCCTAGAGGCAAAAGTCACGTCTCACAGTCAAAGGTCATAACCCACAAGCGAGGGTCACGTCTTGCAGTCGAAGGTCGTGTCCCACAGGCAAGAGTCACGTCTCGCAGTCAAAAATCATATTCCACAGGCAAGGGTCACGACCAAGACGCGAAGGTCACGTCCCACAGACCCAAAGCAGCAGCACGCAAAGGAAAACCCAGGAAGGTACTGGGCCTCAACATTCTGAAGCAAACAGGCCGCGGGCAACCGGTTCCGGGTCCAAGTCAAGCCAAGAGAAGCAGAGGCTGGGACGAGTCAAGGCTCAGTCCAAGTCAATATAAGGACTGGCCAGCCACATTTCCGAGATTGCTCATTCGCAAGAAGTGTGGAAGTGCTGCTGAGGCGCTTGTGAGCTATCTGCGAGTAGCTAGCGCTGGAGCCCTGGCTGGGCAGCGCTGTGCTGAGGAAGGAAGGCGACCATAGCCGCACAGCTAGTAGTAGGAGGTAGAGCTGAGTAGTAGCGGATGTATCCAGAGTCAAGATCTTCAAGTAGAGCGATAGAGAGAGTGAGCGCATGCATGAAGAAGAGAGAGAGAAGTGAAAGAGGGAGAGAGGAGGTCACCTACCTAGATGAGGATGCTGGATTTGGTTTGCTGAACTCTGCGCTGTTGGGCGTTTGGTGACTGGGACTCAGAAACTGTTTAATATGATAATTCGTCGGAAGTTCTAAGCTGCGCTAATCTGGACTCCGCATCTCTGGTCTCCAGTGTGGATTTCGTGTGATCTCTCATGGTGTGTGTGTGTTCAAGGTGACGAGCAGTGTGGCTCAATGCACATCTCCTGTATCTCTGTTCCTTCCTCCATCTTGCAACCCGCCATTTATTCCTCTGTTGATCACTCATGCATGTGCTGACCGATTATCCAGGCATTCACCATTCCCTTTCACAAACTGATGCTGGCACCCTGAACTTCAAACTTCGGGAAAATAACTGGTCTTGGATGAGGCTGTGAAGAAACCATATCATGACGGAGTGCCTGCCAGGTTACATTTCTGCTTTGTTGCAAAATGTTGGCCTAGTGAGGATGCCTTGCTGGTTTTGCGCCTCAAATGTACATGGTTATTTTGCTGTGCTCTGGTATGTTGTGATGTTGTCCATTGTGCACTTAATCTGGTATCATTATTGGGCATCGATAACAGTTAGCACTAGCCTTTTCCCACCAATGTCGGTTAACCGACAAACTTTGACTTGGATGACACGGTCTCACAGATATCGGTTGACGACTTTGACGTGAAAATCATGGCACTCAACCAAAGGCTCAGAATAGCAGTCTGGTATCTGCAGCCATGAAAGCTTATCAGCATTATCAGGGAATGTAATGTGTCCTCTTTGGAGTAATGTCTTTCAGTTCTGACAACTGTTCCTACAGGTATCAACGTCCATGCTAGACTTGTGCTTCGATATGCTTGGAGTGCAGAAAAAGAAGAGACCAGCAGAAGATGTCAAACATAATCGAGGTGTGTCTGGTGCCCCGCTCTTCGCCCCTCCGCCTCTCTCTCTCTCTCTCTCTCTCTCTCTCTCTCTCTCTCTCTCTCTCTCTCTGTGACTGTGAGACGTGACTTTTGCCTCTRGGATGTGACTGTTGCCCGGGTACCTGTTAGACTTGACCTCTGGGGTGCCCCGCGTAACCTTTCTGAATCTGGCTGACCTGGCCTCTTTTTTGGCTTGGGGCCTTGACCCTGAGATTCAAATTTGGGGTCTGCATCGTGAAATGCCTTTCACTCCGCCCCTCCGCCCCTCCCCCCAACGCACCCATGACACACAGTCTTGGTTGCGCGTGAAGCCACAACAGGCCCTCAGACATGTACTGTATTGGAAGGTATTGTGCCATACCCTATACATAGATAGTGTCATGCTCTCAGATCTACATCTGCGGATTAGGCTACAGACTGCCCATCCCCAGATACTAACAACTTTGCACAGCTTTTTCCCATTTCTTTATGTAGAATATAAGGACGTAGCTCTTAAACATTTTACATTTTACGATAAATTATACATGCATGTGAATGCATACTGTTATCTTGTCGCACAAACATTTAGATGTTATTAACCCTCCCACTCTTCCTCTTTACCCCCACGTGAAGCAGCCTGCTGTATAAGGACCTCTCAGGGGACTATCGAAGTAGAGGAGGGAATGCGAGGATTTACCCCTCGGCATACCAGCATACGGCCCCTGGCAGCAAACGTGTGCCATCCCTAAGTGAAGGCGGGCCCCTGAATCTCAATGGTTATTAACCCTCCCACTCTTTTTCCTTACCCCCAAGGGAAGCAGCCTGCTGTATAATGACTTCTCAGGGACTATCGAAGTAAAGGAGGAGGGAGTGCGAGGACTTACCCCTCGGCATACCAGCATAAGGCCCTCGGCAGCAAACGTGTGCCCGCCCTAAGTGAAGGCGGGCCCCTGAATCTCAATGAGCCCTGAATTCGTCAATTTTTGTAAATCTTGTTGGGCGCCAGACAGTTGCCACGCACCAGTTGGTTACGTCCGCCTTGCTCGAGAGAATCCAAAATATTTGTGAGCCTTCCAGGCTCTTCCAGCAACGTGGTGAAAGCAGGGTACACCGTACGTTTGTGCCGGGGTGGTTGGTCTCACCTAACCAATTCGGTCCCAGGCCACTGTGTGAATGGGCCTGGGCATAGACACTTTGGCCGAGACTGAAGCTACGTCACGCCATTTGGTAGTTGTAGGATAGTAGCTGTAGGAAGTAGTCTGGGCGCTGAGCGCCGGTAGAGACAAGAACTTCGATGGCATTTGTGGTGATGGCGAGAACATGCTTTCATTGACAATTGAGCTCGCTGCTTTGATTCTCCTTCGGTGGCATTTCAGTGCATTTCTGCTTGCATTTGCAATCTGAATTCTGTCATTACTCTATTGCTCATTTTCCTTGCACTTTGATTGTAACATGCCCAATCGAGCAATGTATGGGAGCCAAGGATCCGCAAAGTGATGAAAAGGACTCGTATGGACAATGCAGTGTCAGCCAAGCCTCAACAAGCAATGTACATCCAGATTCATATGAAAATAGCACAATGTAGCGCAACGGAAAACTCAAAGATATGACCTGACCTGTCAGATACTGATGCGACACCCCATCATACACCACACATGTGAGAGAGGGAGGACGGACCACGTACACGGACGAAAGGTCCCTCCTTGCGCACACACATGGGGGAGATACCATGGATGCGAGAAGGGGGGAGGAGGCGAGACGAGGATGGAGGTGAGGGAGAAGACCAAGATCGCAATAGCGAAGTCCAAAAATAGTCCCTTGCCGCGTGTCCAATCAATGTCTGCCGCAAAATGTCGAATCAGATCCTGGGCGTATGCCCGATGTAACCTCTACCAGTAATCTCTCTCTGAAGAAGAAGAAGAAGAAGAAGAAGAAGAAGAAGAAGAAGAAGAGGGTAGGAGGGAGGGGAGATGGAGGACGAAGAAGAAGAAGAAGATGTCGTCCTCCTCGCTGTCTCACCTGCAGGGGGCGGCCTGGTACTGACTGCCGTCGTCGTCGTCATGTGCAGGGCATCGGCGTGGAGCCCCAGCTATGGCCCCAGGTAAGCTCGCCAATGCAGGTATGGCCTCCGCCCCTCGCCTCTACTCTAACGCAGTGCAGCGTTATAGCTTGTGGTGCTGGTCCAGCAGTGCGTCGCCCAAGAAGTGAGCTACTCGAACTGTGTGTGTGCCCAGCCGTAGCCCAGCTATAAGTAGCGCTTGGCCTGGCTGGGTGTGCCTCTGATGCTGGCCAAAAACTGCCAATATGGTCTGGGCCCCTACCGGGCGTCCAGACTGTGCTGCTGATGCAGCAAGGCGCAAAAAAGCGCCTGGCCTCAAACAGCCCTGCCCCTGGTGTACCCAATCCAAGTCGTAGCCTTGGGGACTGCAAGTCCGAAAGACGTCTGAACAGAAAAAATAGGACAGCAAACAAATGAACAAGTAAATGAATGTTGCCTGTAATGAGGGCCGCCGTGGGCCTCCAGGGCGTGTGTCCAATGGGAACGCGGCCTGGGGGCCCCTCAGCAACGGTCGGGCCTCTGAAATGGGGCCCGTGTGCAGGCTCAGCATGTAACATCCCCCCCTTCCTATGAAGTCAAGCCGGGTCGAGGGCCAAGCTGACGATCCGAAGGTGGAACCTGGATGCTAGTACGATGTGGAGCCAAAGGTACCGGCTTGCCTTGTAACTTGCGTTCGTAACGTGTGAGAGCATCGGGCGCTGTTTCCTGAACTTTTGCACGGGTCAACCAACGGTCAGCCTTATGGCTACAATAAGAGAAATGTACCAAGTACTATGTCGGCCTGTTGCCGTAGCATCGCTGGGAGATGATGTCGCCAACCTCTTGAAAACCGTCCATAGAGGGTGGGTCTTCCGATCGTCGTCCAGGAAAGTCGTCGTGCTCCGCTGGAGTGAACAGCGCTAACTTAGAACAATGGAAGACCGGGTGGACGGGCAAGTGGGCAGGCACCTGAATGACAAAGGAGGGTCCTTCGGATGCATCCCCAGCAGGTGCCACATTGGGCCAGGGCCCCATCCATTTCGGAAGGAGCTTGCGAGAGATATCTTGGTCGAGGCTGAACTCCGCGGCGGAGACCCATACGAGGTTGTCGGCGCGGAACGGACAAGGAAGACGCTGGCGGTTGGCCTGTTGGCTCATACGTTGCAGTGCCTTCGACATCTGGTCGCGTGCCTTGACAAAAAGCTCTTGCATCCGACGAATGAAGAGAAGATGGTCGTCGCTCTCGGCCGTCGGTGGGATAATTGTGTCCAGTGGAGAAGTGACCAGCGAGCCATGCTCGAACTCAAAGGGCGACATCCCGATAGCCGGATGAATGGACGAGTTGTATGCCAACTCGACATCTGACAGCCGCTCAACCCAATCCTTTTGGTCGTGACGGATGAGAGTGCGAAGGAGAACCTGTGCGGTCTGATGCGCCCTCTCCGTTTGGCCGTCAGTTTGGGGGTGGCGAGCCGAACTCGGCTTGAGAGATAAGCCCCATCGTTTGATGAGCGCCAAACAGAAATCGGACATGAACCGAGTGTCGCGGTTGCAAATGATTTCCTTGGGGTAACCCTTGGTTTGAATCCAACCGGCGTAGAGAACCTTGGCCAATTCCAATGCCTTGGCATGATTCGGCAAGGCAAAAACATGGCAAACTTGGTGAGTCGGTCGACCACCGTGAGAATCCCATCCACACCGGTCTTGTGCTTGGGGAACGGCCCGGTAATATTCATGGCAATTGCTTCGCTTCGGCGCAAGGGGACCGGTAATGGTCACAACTCGTCGTACGAACGATGATCGCGGGGTTTGCAACGTCGGCAAACCTCGCTTGACTCGCAATAGCGTGTGACGTTGTCGAGAAGACCGGGCCACCAAAAGCGCTCACGAAGTCGGCCAATCGTACACTTGACTCCAAAATGCCCGGTGGCGGGAGTGTCGTGGAACTTGCCAAGATATGTGGCCACTTGAGCCTAGTTCAGATTAAATATGGCCATGGATCTTGGCCAAATGCGTGGCCTGGGATGCACCGGGTACAAGATGTACCTCGGCCCACTCAGATTTGAGTAGGACTTGAGAAAAATTGAGGAGAGGCCCAAAATGCCTTTTCTTTTCAAGACAGCCTGCCCATTGATCATCCGGATCTAGTGGACAACATCTACAGATGAAAGTAAAGCATAGGAGGCTCCCAAAGGCTGTCCGAGTTGGTACCAACCACTCGGACTGCATGTACGTGACCAAAATGAGGCCGAGGTGCTTTCAGAAAGGGTCATTGATAATGGGAGGCCTTGGGGGCACCTCGGCTCACTTGGAGCACATGGGAGATGCCTAGGGATGGGTGGAGCACTGTGCCCAACCTATTTAAGCCTAGGGGTGGGCGGAGCATATGCGGCCACATGAGGCAAGTAGATGCTGCCCCAGTGCACCAAGGTGAGCTCTAAGCTCAACCGGAGTGAGAGGAGGGGAACCGCAGCCAGATTGGAGCTAGGAGAGGGACTCTAGGCTAGTAGCTAGGACTAGGAGAAGTGGCCCTGGCCTAGGGAGGTGCTCTGCCGCATCCCCCGGACTGTGGAAGAGGAGGAAAGGCTAGAGGGAGTCCCTATAGCCCTTTAGAGGGGAGGACTCCATAGCCTTAGAGGAGGAGGTCACCATAGCTAAAGAGAGGCGAAGGGGGGAGCTTGTTGAGCATGAGGGAGGAGGATGACGTGAGAAGGATAGAGAGGACAACAAGTGCTGCATCAAGTTGAAGGGAAGGTGGAACGTGAAAACTTTGAGGAGGGAGAAGATCATAGCCAAGGAAGGAGAAAGAAGTGTGTCAACACCAATTGTCCAAGTAGCAAAGAGAGGTGAGTGGGAATGGAGGTGGTATCCTCCATCATCATCTTCTTCTTCTTCTTCTTCTTCTTCTTCTTTGTCTTCTTCTTCTTTTTCCTTTTCTTCTTCTTCCTTCGTCCTTGATCTTAGTTGACATTCTGGACTTGGGTAAAACAATTAGTATCCTCCTCACTAGAGTTTGCTTCCACTCGCTCTCAATCTGCTACTTGGATGTATCTCGCTTCATACTAGAGTGCTTCTACTAATCATGCATAAGCGTTTTGTCTAGTTTCCTTCATACTTTCACTATATCTCGCTTTATTCTAGTGTGCTTGCTCTACTCATGTGCATGTGTTTTGCCTAGTTTTCCACTTGATTTCCTCCATTCTTGCACTTGGTTGTATCTTGCTTCATTCTAGTGTGCTTCTACTAGCCCTGCACAAGTGTTTTTTCAAGTTTCCTTCATGCTTTCGCTCAATCTTGCACTTGGTTGTATCTCGCTTCATTTTAATGGCTTGTTCTACTCGTGTATGTATTTAGTCTAGTTTTCCACTTGGTTTTCTCCATTCTTGTACTTGGTTGTATCTCGCTTTATTCTAGTGTGCTATTCTACTCATGTGCATCGATTTAGTCTAGTTTTCCACTTGGTTTTCTCCATTTGTTGCACTTGACTGCATCTCACTTCATTCAAGTATGCTTGTTCTACTCATGTGCATGTGTTTGGTCTAGTTTCCACTTGGTTTTCTCCATTCTTGCACTTAGTTGTATCTCGCTTCATTTTGGTGTGCATATTCTACTCATGTGCATGTGTTTAGTCTAGTTTTCCACTTTATTTTCTCCATTTTTGCACTTGGTTGTATCTCGCTTCATTCTAGTGTGCTTGTTCTACTCATGTGCATGTGTGTGGTCTAGTTTTCCACTTGTTTTTTTCCATTCTGGCACTTGGTTGTATTTCGCTTCATTCTAATGTGCTTGTTCTACTCATGTACATGTGTTTAGTTTGGTGTTCCACTTGGTTTTCTACATTCTTGCAGTTGGTTGTATCTCGCTTCATTTTAGTGTGGTTCTCCTACTCATGTGAATGTGTGTGGTCTAGTTTTCCATTCTTGCACTTGGTTGTATTTCGCTTCATTCTGGTGTGCTTGTTCTACTCACGTGCGTGTGTTTAGTCTAGTTTTCCACTTGGTTTTCTCCATTCTTGCACTTGGTTGTATCTCGCTCCACTCCTGTGTGCTTCTACTAGTCATGTGAGATTGTTTTGTCTTAGTTCCCTCCATGCTTTCTCTCATTCTTCAACTTGGGGGGTATCTCTCTTTATAATAGTGTGCTTCTACTAGTCATGTGAGAGTGTTTTGTCTAGTTTCCTTCATGCTTTCACTCATTCTTCTACTTGGTTGTATCTCGCTTCATCATAGTGTGTTCCTACTAGTCATGTGGGAGTGTTTTGTCTAGTTTCCTTCATGCTTTCATTCATTTTTCTACTTGGTTGTATCTCGCTTCATCATATCGTGCTTCTACTAGTCGTATGCATGTGTTTTGTTTAGTGTCCTTCGTGCTTTCACTCATTCTTCTACTTGGATATATCTCGCTTCATCATAGTGTGCTTCTACTAGTCATATGCATGTATTTCGTCTAATTTCCTTCATGCTTTCACTCATTGTTTTACTTCGGTATATCTCGCTTCATCATATTGTGCTTCTACTAGTCATATGCATGTGTTTTGTTTAGTTTCCTTCATGCTTTCACTCATTCTTCTACTTGGGTACATCTCGCTTCATCATAGTGTGCTTCTACTAGTCATATGCATGTATTTTGTCTTGTTTCCTTCATGCTTTCACTCATTCTTCTACTTGGGTATATCTCACTTCATCATAGTGTGATTCTACTGGTCATATGTATGTGTTTTGTCATGTTTCCTTCATGCTTTCACTCTCTTCTACTTGGTTGTATCTCGCTTCATCATAGTGTGCCACTACTAGTCTTATACATGTGTTTTGTCTAGTTTCCTTCACTCATTTTTCTACTTGGTTGTATCTCGCTTTATGACTAGTAGTGTGCGTCTACTAGTCATATGCATGTGTTTTGTCGAGTTTCCTTCATGCTTTTTACTCATTCTTTTACTCGGGTGTATCTCACTTGATTCGATTGTGCTTATTCTACCTATGTGCATGTCTAGTTTACTGCTTGGTTTCTTCCATTCTTGCACTTGGTTGTACTTCACTACTTCCATGTTGACTCCACTCTCGGCTAGTGTGCTTAAACTTGTGCTCTCTCTTAGCCTAGTCGTGCCTTGCTTCCCCATGTGTTATATTTGTGCCCTGCTATTTCTATGTTGAGTCTACTCTAGTCTAAGTGTGCCCAAACTTGTGCTTTCTCCTAGTGTAGTTGTGCCTTGCCACCATCATGTGTTCTATTTGAACTTCTCTATTTCCATGATTGAGTCTACTCTAGTCTCG
>BFEA01000352.1:118850-152217 GCA_003427395.1 Chara braunii | reverse complement strand
CCTTCATTGTGCCCTAACTTGTGCTTTCTCCTAGTGCAGTTGCGCCTTGCCACCATCATGTGTTCTATTTGAACTTCGCTATTTCCATGATTGAGCCTACTCTAGTCTAAGTGTGCCTGAACTTGTGCTTCTCCTAGTCTACTTGTGCCTTGCCCCCACCATGTGTTCTGTTTGAACTTTGCTGCTTGTGTATTGAACCAACTTTAGTCTAGTGTACTCAAACCTGAGTTTTTCTCTAGTTTAGATGTACTTTTCTTCCATGTGTGTTCTATTGGAACTTTGTTATTACGCATGATGAGTCTACTCTAGTCTACTGTAGGAATTGTCGTTGGAGGATCAGATGGTAGGTGTCTAGCTACTGCTGCTGCTTTTGAGGGAGGTGCCGCGATACACAGAGTAGATGGCATATAAGGTCTGCCAAGATTCTGGCCACCAAGGCTCCAACCCGGCACCCGACGATTGTTTGGCACAACGCAGGGGTGCTCAAGTCACGCTATGTCAAACATGGTCAGTTGAGGCCGAAACTTGACAGGCCCCATGTATATGATATACATATGGAGTCTGTCAAGTCTCTTCGCCAACCGAGTCCATTTCCTGATAAAAGTGGACAATGGACTTTACCGAACTCTACACTTAGACCTACAGACTAAGTCCGAAACAGGCAAGTAGGGGCAAATGGTGTCGGAATGAGACTAGAATTTAGGAGACGCATTTGTTAGGGATATACAGAGGGACTGCAAAGTTAAGGGTTCAACTGACGTCATTTAGGGCAGCAAACGAAAATCTGAGTTTTTCGCCTCTCCCCCTTGACTAGAAAAATCTGCAAAATCCAGAATTGCTGCAAATCTTAGTTTTTCTGCAAACCTGAGTTTTTCCGAGTTTTCAGAGTTTTCTGCAGATCTATGTTTTGCTGTGTTCGTCACCAGCCAGGGTTTTTCTGCAAAACCGGGCTTTGAACAAAGCCAACGAATAGGGGGCAATGCATAGAAGTAGGAGGACGTCGTCACCATCTTGCACCTTCATCCTCCTCCACCTCCATCACCCATCCACCATAGTCAAGCACCTTGCACCCTCTTCCTCCACCTCCAACACTCATCCACCATAGCCAAGCACCCTGTACCTTCTTCCTCCTCCACCTCAATCACCCATTCGCCATGGGCAAGCACCTTGCACCTTCTTCCCCCACCTCGCAACACTCATCCACGATAGCCAAGCACCTTGCACCTTCTTCCTCCTCCTCCACCTCCATCAATCATTCACCATAGCCAAGCACCTTGCACCTCCTCCCTCCTCCACCTCCATCACGCATCCACCATATCCAAGCACCTTGCACCTTCTTCCTCCGCCACCTCCCATCACCCATCCGGCATAGCCAAGCACCTTACACCTTCTTCCTCCTCCACCTCCATCACCCATCGATCGTAGCCAAGTGCCTTGCATCGTCTTCCTCCTCCACCTCCATCACCCATCCGCCATAGCCAAGCACCTTACACCTTCTTCCTACTCCACCTCCATCACCCATTGACCGTAGCCAAGTGCCTTGCGCCGTCTTCCTCCTACACCTCCATCACCCATCCACCATAGCCAAGCACCTTGCACCTTCCTCGTCCACCTCCATCACCCATCCACCATAGCCAAGCACCTTGCACCTACTTCTTCTTCCACCTCCAACACTCATCCACCATAACCAACCACCTTGCACCTACTTCCTTCTCCACCTCCGTCAACCATCCACCATAGCCAAGCACCTTGCACCTTCCTCCTCCACCTCCATCACCCATCCACCATAGCCAAGCACCTTGCACCTTCTTCTTCTTCACCTCCAACACTCATCCACCATAACCAACCACCTTGCACCTACTTCCTTCTCCACCTCCGTCAACCATCCACCATAGCCAAGCACCTTGCACCTCCTTCCTCCTCCACATCCATCACCCATCCGCCATGGCCAAGCACCTTGCACTTTCTTCCTCAACCTCCAACACTCATCCACCAAAGCCAAGCACCTTGCACCTTCTTCCTCCTCCACCTCCATCCACCATAGCCAAGCACCTTGCACTTCCTTCCTCCTCCAACTCTATCACCCATCCAGCATATCCAAGCACCTTGCACGTTCTTCCTCCTCCACCTCTATCACCCATCCGCCATAGCCAAGCACTTTTCACCTTCTTCCTCCTCCACCTCCATCACTCATCCACCGTAGCCAAGCGACTTGCACCATCTTCCTCCTCCACCTCTATCACCCATCCACCATAGCCAAGCACCTAGCACCTTCCTCCTCCACCTCCATCACTCATCCACCATCTCCAACACTCGTTAACCATACCTTGGACCTTTTTCACCTCCATCAACCATCCACCATAGCCAAGCACCTTGCACCTCCTTCCTCCTCCACCTACATCACCCATCCACCATATCCAAGCACCTGCACCCTTCTCCACCTCCATCACCCATCCACCATAGGAAAGCACCTTGCACCTTCTTTCTCCTCACCCTCTATCAACCGCCCACCATAGCCAAGCACCTTGCAGCTTCTTCCTCGTCCACCTCCTCCACCCATCCACCATAGCCAACCACCTTGCACCTTCTTCCTCCTCGACCTCCATCACCCATCCACCATAGCCAAGCACCTTCTTCCTCCTCCACCTCCATCACCCATTCACCGTAGCCAAGCACCTTCACCTTCTTTCTCCTCCACCTCCATCACCCGTCCATCGTAGCAAGCGCCTTGCACCTTCATCATCCTCCACCTCCATCAACCACCCACCATAGCCAAGCACCTTGCACCTTCTTCCTCCTCCAACCCCATCACCCATCCACCATAGCCAAGCACCTTGCACCCTGTCCTTTCTCCACTTTCGTCAACTATCTGCCGCAGCCAAGCACCTTGCACATTCTCTTTCCTCCACCTCGATCGTCCATTCGCCATAGCCAAGCGCCTTAGTCCTCGATCTTGCCTTACCTCACTAAGGGAGCATAGGATTATAGGAACCTAAGGGGACCTCCGGGTAAGGGCATAGAAAACTAGTTTGAACAAAGGACTCTCTCTCTCTCTCTCTCTCTCTCTCTCTCTCTCTCTCTCTCTCTCTCTCTCTCTCTCTCTCTCTCTCTCTCTCTCGTGCTTCCTCTCTCCACGCCCTAAGTTATTCTGGATTCTTGTTCTTCCGCTCCTTTCCCCATCCTGGCTTGCGGTAATCGTTCTCTACCTTCTTGCCCATTGCCAGGGAGCGAACAATGAAAGAACTTGATCCCACTTGGTGGAGAAAGACGGCAAGGGGAGGGTTGTCGGTCCCTTGTGCCACCAAGAGGAAAAGACTTGAGATTGTGAGAGCTTGCCAAGAAAGAAAAAGAAAGGTCAGTGGACTCAACCAACACCCCGAATGCTCGAGGAAGAGGAGATTAATTGAGAAGAAGAAAGAGAGACAGACATAAGGAATGGAGAGGGAAAATGAAAGGCTAGGCGTGTAAGAGGGTTTGTATGTTGACCCCGGAAGGGGTTGTGCTTGTCCACAATTGTGTTGAGTGTGCAGGTAAGTGATAGGCCAAGGACGCCGTGTGCGAGATTGGATGTCCAGAGAGGCTGGTTGGCAAAGAAAGATTGACGATTGGATGGGGGTGAACGAAACCCTTGCTATAAATGACCCTGCCGCTCTATGCTTATAGTATTGTTCCTTTTATTTGAAACATGGGCGCTTGAGAAAGGAAGATTGTTGGACAGGATGTATGCGTGAGAAAGAGATGGAGCCAAGGAATGTGCAGGAGGGGGCCCAAAAAGATTAAGGGGCGTATATATGGACAAGTGAACAATGCTTGAATAGATTGAGGTTTTGTGAAATGTGCAATGGTCTTATTGTTAAGGCACCGACTTCGGAAAGTGGGCAAAGCCGTGAAGTCAGGCCGAGTAAAGGAGGTGCTCCGCCCGATGGAATAAGCAAAATAAAATGAGGGCAAGAGGCGGGGCCTGGGGCTACCCTGTTGATGTGAAGTGGGCGTTTTGCTTCCAAGTCGGCCAGCATACGCTGAGGGGTGTCTCCCTTGCCTCAACAAGGCCATCAGACCTAGCGCGCCGAAAATGGATGATCACCCCAAGGATGACGCTTGGTTGGCATCACAAAGAAAGAGAGGCTTTCAATGAACTCCCTGGACTGTCTGAGTATCGGTAGGAGGATCTGCCTGTGAACACAACGAGGAACCGAGAACAGAAGCTCGCCTACAACCACGAGACTACCCACCCTAGCGTGAGGGCTTGAGCTACATCCCTCAAATGTCAAAGTTCTCTTGCTGAGTGGGCCATCCCCATCCATCTCAAAGCATTAGGTGGGGGTGACCATGTGACGAAACGCCCCGCACTTTAGATGTACGTGGGCGGGGCTGAGCCAACTAGGACCCCTCTGAGGGATCGACTAGACTCAAAAGTCTAACAGGGTGGGGCCCTACACCGGTACCTCCTCTCTTCCGGAGGGAAACATCATTGCAGGCTATGATATCATCCGCAGGCCCGAGAATCAGACTACTTGGACTGGTACCCGCCTAGACCTAGCCCGCAACTATAGTAGACCTCTGAAAAAATGCCAATTTTTGTCTTCCTTAGCTCGGCCTCCAGTCCCGGACACATTTTCTGCTACATGAGTGGTACTGGCCTACCAGCTACTTGAGTGTTTTTTCCTGCTGCTCTAAGTGTCGTGGACCTACTCCCGCTACTTGAGTGTTTTCCCCGCTGCAACCCTCAAAGTCACGGTCATAGGTAAGTACCGGCCCTACGGGGCCTCCCAAGCAAGCAAGTACCCTTGCGGGTCACACACACACTCAAGCTGACAAGCGCTTCGACAGGCGCACAGACCAGCAAGCACACAGACTTGTTCTCACCAAGACATTCATTCTAGCGGTAAACTCAGAAATCAGTTGTGTTCTCAGTCCGTGTTTGGACAGGTCCTTACAGTGCAAGGAAAATGAGCAATAGCGAAATGACAAAATTCCAAATTGCAATGTCAGAAATGGAAGCCATCCGCCCCATTCGGTGGTTCACCCTCACGCGGTCCAGGCCTGCAAAAATGGCCTCACTGCAGTGGCAGATAGAACACCGCTGCCTCCCCACCAATGACTGGCTGATTGATCGTACATACCTGGAACAGAAAGGCCGGGCGCTCCCGTGGTGCGAGTCATGCTCTTCGGCGTTCCCTTCCCGAAGAATTCCGGAAACAATTGAACACATTTTCATGCAATGCCCGGGAGCGATCCTCACATGGCGATGGTGGAACAGAATCTGGAGCCTTTTGGGCACCAGTTCTACATGTCCGTGGGGTGGAGGGCAATACTATGTGAGACATGGACTTCCCCCTCAGGCAGCACCATCGAAAACAACATGTATAGGACAGGGGGGAGAGCTGTTATGTGGGCCATATGGAGAAGACGCTGTATACATCTCATGGAAAGGGTCCGCATAGCCGGGGAGGAAATGAGAGAGATGATTAAAAATATGTACACCAGGACCTCAGGGCACAATGGCAGAAAGTCAAAGATCAGCTGGATAGGCTTCAGACACAAAAAGATATAAGACAAAAAATTTCACAATTTCAGGGGACTGGTTGGGCAGCGACAACGGGGGCCGGATCGCCTTCATCAAATGGGAGGGGGGCGGCAGCCCCAAAGATAACGAAGGTACTGAGGAAGGCAGCCATGCGACAATCAAGAGAGACTATCATACCTGCTTCAGAGATTGGACAACAGTGGATCCAGGGATCCCGTTGCGGCCGCCCTCGGAATTTTCCGATCCCTTCCCTCCCCATCAGTTGACCATGGTGGATATGCAATGGTACGGAGTGGTGTGAGTGGGTCAGCAGTAGGCAGTGCTCCACTCATACATGGCAGTCACAACATTCAAAAACAGATCGGGCGAAAAAGGGAGGAGGAGGAATAGGTGTTCATTTTCCTCTCAATAACCTGCACAGTTAATCCTCTGCAGAGCAGAGCAATCAATGCTGGCAGGCTTCTTTTCTCAGTTNAAAAAAAAAAAAAAAAAAAAAAAAAACAACAACGTGCACTCTCTCCACCAAAGGAGATAGTCGTGGGTTGTCCAGAATGCAGAAATGCACTGATATCACACCAAAGGAGAACCAAAGCAGCGAACTCAATTTTCAATGAACGTCCACTCTCTCCACCATCAACAATGTACCCGAAGCTCTTCCTCCTATTGGCGCTCAGCGCCCAGACTACGATCATACACCCACTATGCTCGATCATACACCCACTATGCTAACCTACTAAAATGACAAAGCAACCAGTTGACGTCAACAGCAGCAACCGAAGTACATGCAGATATCGATCATGCAGGCCCCACGAGGACCAGGTACGTGCTCTCACATCTCCCCACTCACTTGCCCTCTCAATGCCCACTCTCGTCTTCACTCACAACTTCCCCTTTGTCGAAGATCACCACCACCTCCACTAGCTTCTGCTGCGCCCAAGCCCCGACTATGGATGGTTTGGCGCTCGCTGCCCTCAGGCAACGCTCCCCTTCCCAAGCGCCCGCGTGCACCGAGGTATTAGCTCTAGCAGTATGAGCGCTCAAACTACAAGCGTTGCCGCGTTGCACTCAAGTGCCCGAATGTCCACCCTTTGCCCTGGCTCTTTCCTACATGGAAAATAGCCCGGCCCGTCGACTGCCTGGACAGGGAAGCCTATGTGCCTAGTGGCTTCACGTTAAGCCAATGTGTTTGCCCCAGGCCCGTTCAGACAGTGGCCTGGCGCACCGAACCACCCCGTGCCCAGTGATGTGTTCCCTGCTTCTTGATAGGCTGAGAGGCCAACTTCCACATCGTATGCAGAAGAGCCTAGAAGGCTCACAAAAGATACTAATGCTCGTGAGCAGGGTTTGTGTAACCAATTGGCGCGTGGCAACTGCCTGTCGCCCACCATGGCCTGCCAATTTGCAATATTCAGGTCTTATTGAGAAAAGGAGGCCCCCCAGTCACTTAGGGTGGCCACAAGGCTAGTTGCAAGGGGCCCATACCAGCATGCCGAGGACTCTGATCCTTGCACTCCCTCCTCCTTCACTTCGATTGTCCTCTGAGAAGTATTCAATCAGCAGGCTGCTTCCCTTCTAGTCTTATTTCATACCCTGAGATAACATGTGGAGCAGTCTTCATTAGCTCTTCTCTTGTGAACCATTGATCTTCCTTTCGACAACCTGGTGCCTGAACCACACCCGATACATCTGCGGTTTCGGAGGTCGACCCCTACCTGGCGGCTTTGGTACAGGCATCACCTTGTGCTCGATAATGTCATCGATGTCAACGTGTCCGTCCATGGTTGGGGACAGCATGAATCTCTTTGAAGGAAATATATTCGTCTTAGCAAAATGAGCGAGCTTGGAGGCAGGGAAAACAGGGTATGTGCTTAAGTGTGGCATATTGTGGAGCCACACGGGCCTGCAGGGCCCGACCAGCGTTCTCAGCATAAAAGCCTGAAAACGAGGGCCTACAGGCCCTGTGTCGTTTTCAGCCTAAAAGCCTGAAAACGAGGGCTTACAGGCCCTGTGTCGGTTCAGCCTGACAGCCTGAAAATAAGGGCCTACAGGCCCTGTGTCGTTTCAGCCTGACAGCCTGAAAACAAGGGCCTACNGCCCTGTGTCGTTTCAGCCTGACAGCCTGAAAACAAGGGCCTACAGGCCCTGTGTCGTGTCAGACTGACAGCCTGAAAACGAGGGCCTACAGGCCTTGGGTCGGTTCAGCCTGACAGCCTGAAAGCAAGGGCCTATGGGCCCTCAGTCTTTAGCCAGAAGCTACCTGGAAACTACCCGGAAGCTTCCTCAGGGGCTAGCACGTTCTGACATTGGCAAGAGCGGCCTCCCGGAAGCTTCCTCAGGGTCTAGCACGTTTGGGCATTGGCAAGAGCAGCCTCCTAGCCGGGCCAGCACTATATAAGACTGGCCCGCCCTACAGGGAGGTAGTTCATGGGGACTGGCCAGGCACCGCACGTGCATGCAGAAGGCAGGAGTAGTCTTCAGGATTCGGCAGCAGCACGCTGGAGGAGCGCTGCAGGAGTAGCTTTAGCGCTAGCAGTAGTCTTGAGCGCTGGGCGCTAGTACCTCTAGTAGTAGTCTTCAGCGCCGGGCACCGGTAGGGGTAGAGTAGCGTTGGAGAGAGAGATGGCTGGCAGAGGCCAGAGAGACTTACATGTGGGGCCATAGCTCCAGCTTCATCTTCGAGGTACCTGCATCAAGGCGCCAACTTCACAGGTTACTACCGGTGTCGGGCGGCCGAAGGTCAGTCGGCCACCCGAAATCCCACGGATTAGCCCTTAGATTATCTGCCTAAAGAGGGATTGACCGGGACTTTCGTCTGAGCCGTCGGGAGAAATTAGTATTAACACTGGCCCTTGAAATCGACGAAACGAATGGCCACGCTTGTCGCAGCTAGTACCCATGGTTCTCGTCTGTTCCAAGGCTAATTCCGAAGCTGCTAGCCCCTGGACGGAAATACGGACATGGGCCTTGGCGCGACTCTTTTGCATCATGCGATTGGTGTTGGAAAGACCCCACAAATTTTATTAATTTTAATATCAAAATTAAATTTGGGGAAAGAAATTGAAGATAATAGGAGGTACAATAATAGTGGGATAATTGCTAGTTATTTAAGTTTTTATCAAATTCTTTCTTGAGGGAATTATCCCTTATTTTTATTATTGCTGATAATGGAACTAAAAATGAGAAAATTAATTATTAAAGATAATTAAAGGAAAGAAAAACGAAGGAGAATTTGTTATTTAATATATTTTCGTCGGAATTTGTTTATGATAAAATTGATCTTCATTTTCCGTTTTCTCGATGACCGAACTAAAAATGGGAAAAATAATTAAAATGATAAAAGAAAAGAAAACTAACGATTATTTAATATTTGATTAAATTTTATTTGAATTATTCACGATGGGACTTAGCCCCGGATGATTTATTTAACCCAATTCTAACGATTCTCCCTATTTCTCGATAATTGCTATCCCTTATGTGACTTACATGATATGCCTGATTCCCAACTGCAACCTGTGTGTTATGAGTGAGTGCGGGTTGGATGGACGGCGTGGTGTTGCCCCGTGTTACCTCGGTTGTGCGGCTCGGCTTCATTGCCTCGGTGTGGCCACTGGTTCGGTTTGGATACGTGGTTCGGGGAGGTTCAGAACTATCACGGCGCTGCGGCATTGTACGTCATTCGACATGTTTCAGGTTCGGATTTGGTTCGGCATTGGCACGGTATGGGTTACAGCGACTCCGAAGGATCATTTCAGATTCGGCACTGGTGTGGGGACACAAGGTTGGCGTGATCGCAGGTTCGACATTTCTGAGACTGGTACGGTACGACCTTTTTGGCTGAAGTTGATGCGCTGGTCCGGGCCTTTTTAAGTCTGCCGTAGTACACAGGTTAGGGGCAGGATCTCATGTTTTCTATGTTGGTTTGTTGCGGCAGCCGGGTTTGGACTAGGTACAGTACAGGCGTGGTGATGGTGTGGGTCACGGCTTAGTGCTACAGGGTTGGCACGATCGGGGTCTTCATAATTTTGGTACGCTTATTTCCAGCCACGGCGACTGAATCGATGCATTAATTATGGACCAGGCCTTGGTATTGGCTCGATTTGGCCCTACACCTAGCACCGCTAGGCCTGCCATAGCCCTGGTACCGCCGGAACGAACTGGGCCAGTCTTTATTCCAGGCCGAGGTGGTGCGACAGACAGGAGGGTTCTACGGTACTTGTGTTGTGACCTTCACACACGGATATAGGCCACGAGTGGGACTGAGGGGGACAGATGGGGAGTATGCACGGAGAGGAGCATGCCAGGCGTACACATCATCCTCTCAGTTGACTTGAGCACCAGCGCTTCGGGCAGGGTTTGGGCAGCCCGGTTGGAGGCACAGGTCGTGAGAGCTTGGGCATGGTGGACACTTCCAGACAGGGGGAAAGAGCGGTCAGGGACGCGTGCCCGGTGAACACCGCCCACTCATTTCTGGTGAAGGGCGAATGAACATCTCAGACAAAATGTGAATGTACCCGTTGGTAAGCGCGAGGGTCAGAGCCGTGACACCGGCCGGTGAGCAAGATATGGGAGAATTCGAGTGATATCACGGGGAGGGAAAATGTGCTAGGCGTCCCCAACGATCGTTCGAGCGAACTCCGGGGAAACGCGCCCGCTCTGAGGGTTGATCTCAGGGAATTGATCGATCAGCAAGCTAGGTGCGCTCAACGTGGGTAATTCTCCTGGCTTTGAGTCATGCGGTCCGTGTGCTAGGTGCACACAGCAAACAGATACTCCGGTTGATCTGCGCTAGGGCCGTGGGACGGGAAAGAGGAGAAGGACAGAGAGATTATGCTGATCACGGTGAGCGCAGCAAGAGATCGCGGGATCAGTCAAGCGGTGGTAAGACGGGGCATTGAGACAGGGCGATTTGTGAGTGTGGCGTGCGCAGTTGCTACACATATGAGAAGGGAGGAGAGAACAATTTGTCTACTTACGGACTGAATGGGCTAGGGATTGAATATCCAGCCGACGCAGGGATGATGCGAGTGAGTCCCAAGGAGAACAGAGGCTCGACATCGGCCACGTGGTGAATCTATCCGATTGAGTGCGGCTCGGCAGAAGGGGACAGCGCGTTCGAGATCTTCCGCATTCATACCTTTGGTCACTCTGTCCTACTCACGAGGAGTTGGGTAACTCAGACACGTTCGCATTCCTTCGCCCTGGTGAACTGCAGCAGAAGGGACCGGGTAACAAAAGAAATTAGAATAACATGGGCGAGCTTTGAATTGGAGCAGGTAAGTGATGAGCCGGTGTACATGACCTGTGAAGATATGAATACCGCTAATATAGTCAATGCTCTAATCACTACCCTCGAAGAATAATGCTGGCAAAATCTCGGGCGTTGTCTAATCCGAATCGAAAAAGGCCCTCTTTGTTGGAACTTCAATAAGCCCATGAGATTGGCTCGCTGGCTCAGTATAATCAAGCACGTTGGATGATCCGGGAAACAAACTTACTGAATTGGTTCGTTGACTCACTGCAATTAGGGCCCTTTGGTGAGAGGGGAAAGGCGTCTGTGGAATTGACTCTGTTTCACTACAGTCGAGGGTGTCGGATAATCAGCGAATTGTACTTTATAATTGGTTATGTGAACAAGTTCAGACTGAGGGTCCTTTGGAAGTGTGCCCTTCGACGTGGTTTGGATCGATTCCGGTCATTTAACACCGTTGTTTCCTTTCGGACAGTATGAAATATTTTCTACCCCCTTTTCTTATAGTTTATTAGCTTGTGGGGGTTGACCCGCTGACTTACTACCACATTGCGAATGAGCCTGTGAGATGCCTTCGCTCCGAGGGCCATTAAGTATTGTATTCTGAGCGGACGATTGATCACTGTTGAGCCTGTGAAACCCATTTACTCTGGAAACCCGCTGAGGTACAAAGTACCCCTTCCTTATCCGAGCTTTTTTTTAGCTAGAGAGAGAGAGGGAGAGAGGGAAGCAAGAGAGTTTATGGGAAAAGGCGAGAGAGCATGCGAGCGAGCTGAAGAGAGTGTGCGAGAGCGGAAACGAGTGTTAGCGAGGGTAAGGCTGAGGGATTCAGCAAGAGAGAAAGCGAGGAGGGTCAGGCGCGAGTGAGCAGAGCTATAGTTGTCCCACGCAGCAGAACTTGAGTGGACCACTCAGACTGAGTCATTGTGTTGACGAGCTCCCATTTGGCAAGGGGGCGTTTGCTTCTGCTTAGTCAGCCTGTATCTGGATTGCGCATTTGCCAGCCAGCATACTGGTAATTGACTTAGAGGGGAAGAACAACATTATTATTAATATTCTTACCCTTTCTTTTTGCCCTTATCCCTGTTCCTTTTCGGTACGACGAGGCGAGACAATACTGATAACAGAAAGGGAGGGGACGAACCCCCACCCAGACTGATCTTTTGCTTGATGACAGAAGGGAATCTGAGAAATGTTTGGTTATTAATTTTGTTTGTTTAAATGAAATATTGGCATTCGAGTGGTTATGTCTGTGTGGCGCTCTGGCTTTCAAAATTTCTGGCTCCTGACAAATTACTTGGGCCGAATTTGTGATCAGTCGCTAGAGAAGTTTCGAACAGATCTCCAGATCGGGTTACCGTGTGCGTGCTTCTTTGGCAACTTGAGGATTAACTCGGTTGGGTCAGGTTGTTCGGCCGGCGCTGGTCATCTATTCCGGTGATGACCCTGCTGATCGATAAGACGAGGATCAACTCCAATTTTTTTTGCCTCCCCTTACTCATCTATTCTGAATCTCCCACAGCTCGTTCTGAAAAGTAGAAAACCTGACAGGGCAGCAAATCAGCACTCGACTCGCTGAAGAGGCAAGGGGTGAAAAAAGGGGGGGAAGCGTCAGGGAAAGATCCCATCCTCGGACGTGAAACCGCCTAAGAAAAAGGGGCTTTTCACTTGAACAAAAATTTTCTTTGAAAGGACTTGACAAACAGGGCGTGAAAGGCAATACAAGGAAGAGTCTCCCTGCTGGTCGTCGAGGACCTTGGAAGCGGGCGCAACGAGTGACAGGCGCTATTGCCCATGGCTTCGGCGAACTACAGGTGACCCCTCCCCGAGTTCCCTCACAACTTTGGCGTCGTTGCCGGGGAGGGGATTGCACCCCCAAGGCCGCGGCCTTCCCCTATCCAACGGGGGTGCACAGGTTGATTAGCCAAGTGCTAATTAACTTGATTGACTGGTTTTACTTGATTAGTTTTTATTTTTGATAATTTTTTATTTATTTTTTTTGAAATATTTCCGATCCGCGCGTTTTTGTGCGAACTGCGTCGGGGTCAAAGTTTGTCCTCCCGACGAGGCGAACATTTTGAGACCCTTTTCGGAAAATTCTGACGGCTAGATTTTCAGATAATTAATTTTCTTTATTTTTCTTTTAATTAATTCAAAATTCCTCGTTTTTTTTTTTTATTATTACGGAAAATAGGGGCGGAATCTGAAGAATACCCCTTCGATCAAAGTTGTCCAGTTTATTTTCCCCGACATTTTGAAATCTTGGTCGGGGAAAACGGACTTCGTTTGAGTCAACGACGGACTCCAACAGGGAGGGAAAGAAAGAAAAATAAAAGGAAAATTGCAATTTCTTTGCAATTTTGTATAAATTAAAAGGAGAATTTTTTAAAAAAGTAATCCGATAAGTTTTTTCTTTGAACCTAGTAGAATCAAATTAGAATTTTCACACAATCAATCGGGGGGTTAAGGTGTGCGTGCGGTTGTGCGCAAAACCCAAAACCCTAATTAGGGAAAACCCTAATATAAACTTAGAAAGAATCGGGGAAATAGAGTGGAGCTATAGCTTCTGCTTTCCTTCTTGTTGCGGATAATTTTGTGTAAATATATCCGGGAGGAAATTAAAAAAAAAATATTCGGGAAATTTTTTAATATTAAATAATTAAAAATTAAAATAAAATATTATAAATCCATAAAAAACTCAGGTACCTAAGATTTTGGCTTCGTATATTTTTATCCTTCTTAATCTACGGATATTCTCCGAACCCCATCCCAACGGGGGGAGAAAAATCGCTGTGGACATTTTTGTAAATTATTTTAATTCAAATTTTGTTGTTTGAAACTAGTGAAAATTGAAGTAAATATATAAAATTTTGTAAAATCATTGTTTCCTCATTCTCTCTGATTTTTGCTCATTCGAGGGACTCTCTCCCGAACCCCATCCCAACGGGGGGAGGGAAATTGTTGTCGAAATTTTTGCGAAATTTTTATTTTAATTTGAATTTTCTTAGTTAATTAATGAAAAAATCAGTTTTCACCCCTAGAAACCCTCAAACTTGGCAAGCATATAACCGACAGTCTGTAGAGTTTTCCATCTGGTGTGGGTGAGTGATAGTCTACTTCGATTTTGGTTAAGGTAGATTATCATTTACAGTGTAATCAGTGAGGGGATTCTGCAGACTGTTGAGGGTTCAGCCTCCTGATGAGTCAGTGAAACTCCGACGAAACAGTTTGTCACAGCCCCTCGTTTGTTGTCCTCTTCTCTCTCTCTGCCTACGGTTTACCCGACAGTTCTGTTTGTGACGATATATATAGAGTCTTAATATAACTCAATTAAGAAAGGGAGTTTTTCATAACGAAATCCCTTTTTTTAATTTATATTCAAAAAATACAAAAAAAATCCTAGAGGACGAAGTGGGAAACCAGCCGCAGTGATCTGTGTTCAGGTGGACCTATTAGAAATAAATATAAAACGAGAGTTAAAAAGAAGAACGAACTTGCCCCGCTACTCGCTAGGGGTTCTCATTTTTCCCTATGCGTTGAATGTGGGGCAATGAATTCTTTTTTTTTTTTTTCCTCGTTTTTTTTTTTTTTTTTTTTTTTTTTTTTAAGTCCAGGGTGTTGTAAGATCACGAGGTCACCTTCCAAGCCTACCACTCATTAATACTCCCAGAGTACCCCCTACCCCACTGTCCTACCTCAGTGTAACCCACTCAGGACCGTCACCCAACCAGTAGGTGGGTGACTTGGACCAGACAGTAATGACAGGCACCAAGGCTAGCTATTACCCCAGCCCCAGTGGAAGCGGAATCGGACAAGCCACGTTGTACGGGAACTTTGGACGCCAGGCACCACTATATTCTACCAACCTCGTGTCCTTATTCAAGGGACTATAGACCCCTGGGTTTATTTTCGGGGACAGGCTAACTAGCAGTCAGTACCCCAGCTGGACATCCCACTGTCCTTCCTCCAGCTTACCCAAGGCCAGGCGGAACTCAGACTGACAGTCCTACCGTCCTTCCCCTAGCTTGCCCCTATCTTGGCTAGGTGGAACTCAGCCCTGCCCGGGTAACTACCGAATTCTACACCCTAGAGTCTAAGTCTAACCCCTCCCCCAGTCAGTTGTAGATGTATGTAAGCCCTTAGGCCGTATGTATGTGTTCGGAATCTATGAATGTATGTTAGCCCTTAGGCCGTATTTATGTGTTCAGAATCTGTGGATGTATGTTAGCCCGTAGGCTATATATGTGTGTGTAGATCCAAACACCAGTTGTATACCCGAAGGCAGTATGAATGTACAACGGGCCCGACCGGACAACCCCCCCCAAAGTCTGTAACCAAGCTTGAACCCGTGACCTGTGAGATATAACTGCAAGACTCTACCATATGATCAACAATCGGAAATGGCACATATGTGTGGTATATCGGACTGGAGAGGACAATCGAACAGCCAAGACCAACACCCCAAGCAAGCCCCGCAGAACCCAGAACCAGCATACAACACCCAGGACTTGATCCCCTGATCAATACAGGCAGGGTCTGTAATCATAACCATGTAGTGGTCAGAGGATAGTGTGTCCAGCCGTGCGTCATTCTAACGCCCTGCCGGTGTCCATGCGCAAGGTTGCAATTGAGTTTTGAACCCACAACCTTATACCACAATGCGCATTTCCAACCGGTGCTCTAACCACTGAGCTACATCAACTGGACAGGGGCAGTGAATTCTTCTTGGGCACAAGTAATTTATGCGGAATTAAAACAATATAAATTCCCCCAAAAAAAATAAGGAGAAGGCTTAGAAATTTAGAAAGGAAGCACATGTGATTCTTGTTTATGGTTTTGGAGCAGGTCGCAGCGTCGGTTGACCTAACGGATGTTCGAAGGCGCTGTAGGCTGGATCCCCTCAAATTGAGAACGCACCTTATATTCGAGGGAATTCTGCACCTCGGGTATCTAGACGACTCTAGGGCATATTTAGGACTGTGGTAGGCAGCGCTTATTCAGGGAGGACCTCCCGCACCCCATCCCAACGGAGGGACGCAAAGCGTTGCCGAATTTTCCTTACGATTTAAGGTTTCCTTTTCACTTCTTATTCCTTTGTCCGACCCTCTTATTCTTCCTTCACGCTATAGTACTCCTTATTTTGTCTTCATGCCACCGTCTCTGACTTTTGTAGTGTCGATTGGATTTGGCGGCTCGAGGACGTGGAGGTGTATGAGGCTGATCGTGCATGGGAAGTAGAACCCCCCGAGCTTATAGAGGGGGACTTAGTGGAGTTCATGCTCCCCACGCGACCCAATCGCTGGCACGACGGCCAGTTCCGGTGGAGGTCTGTTATCTTGTCCTCCGGTGTTTGGTTGTGAACGTACAGAGAGCACCAGAGGGGAGAGGAGGGGGACCTGACGGGTGGATTAGTGAGAGCCTACCTGTACCTGGGAGAAGAGACGACCAAAGAGGCTGCTTTGAATCTCGTGACGTGGGGGACCAGTTGGGTCATCAGTAGAGCCCTACGGTATTTACAGAAGGAGGTTGACGTGTTTCGGGCAGACGACGAGCAGGACCCGATGACCTTGTTTCACGGGTGACCTTCCCTCACTATCATGGGGGATCTCCTGATAGCACGAGACATTTTTTTTCCATATTCGGGGACTAGCTTGAGAGCGGTTGTCCCCGCTTTTGTGGTAGACTCAGTTTTCGGAGGAGTGGGTGGCTAGGTCGAGGCTTACCTCACATTCAGAGAGCTCGAGCTCTTCGCCAGAGGATACCTCGACACTTGCTATATATACTACTCCCTTACCACTGCAGGGCTTCGCTGGGTGGACGAGAAGGGTTCAGCTCATAAAGTTGATCCGCTCCTTAGGAGACGATTGCGAGAGGGGCGGGGGCGCGCCCCCGCTCGCGTACATGTGGGACCTGTTAGATCGGGAGCTCCGGGCTGGGCCTGAGTATTTTACCTATATAGGTATGCTCTTCTCAGGGGACTGGGGCAGCTGGTGGAGTGAGGACGCAGGACCTCTGATATACGACTACCAACTGTTGCGGTATTATCGCGCGATAGGACTCCCTCCGTACCGTATAGAGGACGAGTCGGACGACGACGAGTGGGTCAGGGACGACAACGAGGAGGCCTGGGAGCCTGATTGGGTCGACTCGGAGAGCGAGGGCGCCGAGTCAGGAGAGGAGCTCGACATTGCCGACGCTCATTTCCCTAGGATAGGAGTCGTCGTCAGGGCCTAGGAGAGGGTGCAAAGCGGCACGTGCGAGGGAGGATTCGGATCCGAGGGCTATTGGCGGGGGAGTGACCCGGAGAGGTGGGGATCGAGCGGAGCGAGTCATCGACGTCAGGTAGCTGCTGGGTGTGATCAAATGGTAGAGCCGGTCGACAGAGTTGAACTCCCCATCGGTGATGCTAGATGGCCTAGACCCCCAGAGATCGTGGCGCCCGACATACTAGAGTTCGATCTACCGCCCAAGAGTGTGGTTGGACCTAGATCCGGACTTCAGACCCGGTGGAGGTCGACGCTGTTAGAGCCCGACGTATACTTGTGGACCTACGTGGTTGAGAGTTTCGAGTCGGACAGCCAGCGGTGGTGAGCACCCGGAACAACGAGTATAGAGGTAACAGGCCACATTTATTACTCGCGCACGGTAGGGGCGACGGTCTATTATGAGGGGCTAGTCCATGATCATTGGCGAGGCGAACAGGAGGCAAGAGCCATCCTGTCGGATGTTGCAGAGGGCTTTCGCGAGGAGGTCGAGAGCTTGTGTGGTCCAGCTAGGGCAGTGAGGGACGACCCTCCGGATCGGAGGGGTCATTCCATTTCCCAGTGTGCGACTGCGAGTGGGAGTTCCGACTTTGCTAGCGGAGGAGCTCTGGGGTCTGGGCCACATTGCCGAGACTTATTTTGCCAGCCTCGAGTTGGATGGATTGAGTAGAGGACCGACGGACCGAGATTGGATTGCTTACGCGCAGTTCGTCGGGGGGCCCCTTGTTGGGGAGAGAGGGCTCCAACTGATAGAGTTCATTCGAGTTCTAGCACCATCTGAGGACCACGAGTCGCGTTTCCCGTACCAGCCCCCAGAGTTTTGGTTAGCATTAGAGAGAGAGGTTCAGAGACCCTCGGATTACTTAGAGGGTGTGGGGTGGCTTTTGAGCGAGACCAGTGATAGCAGACCTGCCCTTTTTATTTCGCACTGGGAGGTTGAGGAGCACTATCAGCGAATATACCCGGAGAGAGAGGACCTTGGATGGGTTGCGGATGATAGAGAGTGGGAGGATTTGAAGGACATAGAGCCTTGGGGAGATCAGGGCCAGCCTTGGGTAGGTCCGGGACTCGACGAGCGTGGGGTCGACCGAGAGGACGTGGAGGAGGTCCGCGTAGCCAGTGAGCTACCAGACGAGGACCGTTGGGAGCACGTTCACCGGGCCGAGGGGCAGGAGCATATCCCTTGGGGACGCGAGATAGGTGAGGATGCTGATGTGGATATGCTAGACGCGGACGAGGTTCAGTGACGGAGGCTACGCGTGGCGGAAGGAGAAAGAAGCTAGAGGTAGAGACGATGGTGGGAATTACAGATGGGCAGACATGTCATGTCCTTTAGACGGGTATATTGGGACCAGTTACTCACCGAGGGGCGAGGCCCTACAACAGAGGAAATCAATGACGTCATACGATCCCTGAACGAGACGACGAGGAGAGAGGTTCTCCCATACGAGCTCGTTACATACGACTATGTCCAGGGAGGAGGGATAGATCCTTGACGCGTGTACATTCTTACGTATCGCTTTGTTAGCCTAGACGAGTACGACGTGCGAAACTATATTCCTGCGACCCAGGCAAAGGGGGGACTGAGTGAGAAGGCTTGGAAGAGCGTTGCTAGATTGGTGGCAGGAGAGGTGGTACGATTACAACAAGCAGGGAAGGTAGTTAGTTGGGATACTGGGATCGAAGTGTTTGAAGGGATTTCGGCTCCTCCAGTCATAGGGAAAAACCTATCTAGGTATGGATGGCACGAGATGATAGAGTTGGTCACACGGATCAGAGATCAGGGACATTCACACTCGCATCGATGAGGCGGATGGCGTGATGAGGAGTGACTCGGACGTATGGTCGACTTACGTTCTGACGCGCGATTCAGACTCCTATAGAGTGAGGAAGCTGATAGGGCCGAGAGAGACGACTGTGGGGTACGATGTTCCTCTTCCGGTACGCTTAGAGGAGATAGCGATCGTACCGATTCGACACTTTGGTACTTGGTTGGCTAGGGGCATCTTCTTGTGGACGGTGATCTTAGAAGATAGAGGGTTTGATATCCCTCGACGACTGGAGGGGATAGGGCATCTTGCGTTTGACAAAACACGAGACCTTGAGATAGGGCTAACACTCGCCGGTGTTAGCAGAGATTGGTGGAAGTACGAAGTCTTAGCGGAATCAATAGTGAGACGGCGATTGATGAGTTTTGCAGGAGAGAGGCCGTTGACCGTTCACGTCATAATCGGGCCCTCGCGCCCAGTCTACTATTCTGTAGAGAGCTGGAGGTTGGCTCGCCCTACTTTTGTAATGAAACAAACCTATGGGAGCATGGACTGTCTGACTAAAGCAGTTAACCACACGCTGTACGCGCTTTGGTCAGGGCTAGCGCCTCGATTTAAGGAGGCTTACTACGCAGTCTGCGTGAGGCGGGGACCCACGGACAAGGAGACACTAAGAGACCTGATCGACACCACTTGCTGGATAGACTGTCGGAGGCCGGTCGATCTAATCGACTATTGCCGAAAACGCCTAGAGGACAAGTACGTTGGCTTGGAGGAGCTGAGGTATCTGTTTGGGGACCAGCGATAGGAGGCATGCCAGGACGGACGACTACAGGGGTTAATGTAAGCAGGCAGTTAGTGAACGAAGGCTTCACAGTGACCGTCTTACTCAGAGCACACATAGACGAGGACTTGACAGAGCAGGAGTGCCTTCAACGAGCCTGAGAATCCATATTTGAATACCGGTCAGGGGTCCTCGCATGCGTGACCTTCCAGACGAAGATAATGTATGAGGTGATGGTATGGTCGGCTGGATACCTACGCGCAGAGTTGTTTTTTGACGAGACGGTAGTGGAAGCCAGGGGCAGGGTATGAGTCGGGCTTCTTTGTCATGACAGAGTGTGAGCCAGCACTATATCGTCATAAACCCGGAGCTTCGTACTGTCTCCGATGGGATCACAAAGGCTCCGACTCCTAGAGGAGCTTGGATGATAGGAATCCTCGAGTGGCCGCTCATGGGGGGGTGACGAGCGGTCTACCTGCTAACGAACTATATGAGTCCTTGCGACGACTCCCGTATGCTCGAGCTGTTTCTAAACACTTAGCACGCGACGAGAGGACACTACAGATTCTGCTGAGGGTGAGTATAAATGAGGAACTGTCGGACACTGAATACAAAGAACTTGCCGAGGATGTCATAGGAGAGCAGAGGTTAGGAGCGCTGAGAGAAGTAACAACGCAAGGTTGGATGGTGTATGAGGTGCCTGTGTGCGTGAAGGGAAGAGTGCGCTTAGAGATAGTTCGAGACGAGACACCCACGGAAACTCGGAGTAAGATGTGATAAGCGTTTGGAGCTTAGAGAGAGATGGGCTACAGAGAATGGAAAATATTGAAGAGAGACTGAAGAGAGTTAAGGATCATATCTTAGACCCGGTGTCAAAACAAGTCAAGGAGTTGGGTAACAAAATTCGAGACTGCGGATCCAGCAAGAGTGAGAGTGAGTTGCGCAGAATAGAAGCAGCGACGAGGGCGTTAGAGAGACTCTTTAGAGAGGACAGAGAATTCTTTAGGAGGTGGTGTCTGGACTTTCTGGAAAGCGTAAAGGTGAGAGATCATAATAGCGAGGGATCAAAGCGGTCATTAAAGTCGACGGAAAGGTCATAGGAGTCGTCAGAGGCTACAACACCGAAAGAAAAGGAGGATGTAGAAGGAACGTCGGGGCAATGAAAGGAGACGATGAGCGAAACGAGTGAGTATATCAATGATAAGTTTTCCTTGCATGTCGTAGGGAAGTTAGATGGATCGGTGGTTTGTGTAGTGATACAATTAGAACACCTAGCGAGGCTCAGTGTGATCGAAGAAGCAGAGTGCACTCGATAAGCGGTGAGGGAAGCGCGGAAGATTGGGCTTTGGGTAGGAGAGGAGACCGTGCGTCTGATTAAGTACGTACCATCCGTGTCTCCCTTCGATGAGCGACCCTTGTGTAGGGCGTGGCGTGAGTCCCCTAGAGAGGCTGAGAGACTCCTAGAGTGTGAGGCGAAAGTGGCTGGAGAGCTGGCTGGGGTTATAGTAGACAACTCTGTTCTTAGAATGCTCAAGTCTCACAAGCGGTACTAGAAGGAGTTCATTAAGACCTTAGAGGATGTTGAAGATTTTGGAGATATAGACGACTTCGAGACGTTCTACATATTCTTAGAGGATTCTACGGAGAGAGTCTTGTTGGCCATAGCGGTAACCGCGATGGAATGCGAGACAGATGAGAGATGCCGCTACCGGAGGAGGAGTTAGCGCGAAGAAGGCGGAAGTTTTCTGGATGGAGCGGACCCAGTAAACTTGAGCACGAGAAAGTATTCCAAGATTTGAGCGCGATTAGCAGACGGGAAGTCGTTCCCTACGAGGTAGTCAGGTATCAGTAAGCAAACAGTGGTTGGGACATAAATCAGTGTTATGTGATGACCGTATACTTTTCCGACTTAGGAGTATACCAAGTAGGTATATATTTACCCATGGAGCGCGAGGAGTTCTATGTCTATACGAGGTGCTGGAGGATAGCCTCCTAGAAGCTGAGGGAAGAGAAGAAGCGATTGGAAGATTTAGGGAAGACTGTTGAAGTCTGTGACGACATCTCAATTTTCGACAGGTTGCCAAGGTCGTCGATTCCGGACCGAGGATTGGAGAGAAATGGATGGGAGGTGGTAGTAGACTTCGCTAGGACGGTCGGGACGAGGAATGGTCCCAAGAGATCGACAAGAAGAGAATAAGATATGGGAATGAGTGAAGGGAGAAACATCTCTAATCGCGACCTGGAGTTGAGGAGAGAGAGGTTTCTTGCCGGAAACCGACCGCCCGAGGAGAGACTAGCGACTATTTGTGGCCTGTTGAGCTCACTAGGGACGAGAGAAGCGATTTCGTATGAGGTAGAGAGGTACGAGCTTGTGGATAGTGGATGGGAGGAGATACGTCTTCATGTGATGATCGCCCGATTTATCCATTTAGACGTGTAGGATGTGAGGATCTACCTGCCTACTGCCTAGGGAGAGAAAGGTAGATCTTGTATACGGTCGATGTTGGGAGCGTGCGGAAGAAGTTGTAGAAGGCGAAAGAGATAAGTTACTAGCGCTGGGGAGAAACATTAACTGGAACACACAAATAATGATCTTTGAAGGACTTCCTAAACCTCCAACTCCGTATCAGATTGCGCAAAGGAGAAACTTCGGTACTGTGGTTGAACTCGCCTCACGACATCAGGGGTTTGATGGCAAGAGGAGGTGAGTACCCGCTGGCGGGAGCCAGTGCAGTTCGGCAAGGGTTGAGCGATCTGGAAAGGAGGACATCGATCAATTTACGAGAGTTGTTGCGAGGTTGTACCCGCGAGGAGTTACGCGCTATAGGGAGTCTGATTTGTAGGGGAGTCGGGTGCCTTGAGACAAAAGTGCTAGAGGTCAGGAGAGGTGCTGTCTGTATAGGAGGTCAAGCAGGGCGACTTTTCCTTGACAGTGGGATACTAGGTGTTGAAGGAACACATGAGATCTAAGATGAGAGCGGAAGACTGATGGTGATTTTTAGGGAGAGTTAGATTTAGTTATTTAGAGATTGGCAGGACTAGTTCTGACATTAGGTCCGGGCTGCTGATTCTAACATCAGGTCGGGCTGCCGGTTCTGACATTAGGTCCGGGCTGCCGGTTCTGGCATTAGGTCCGGGCTGCCGGTTCTGACATCAGGTTCGGGTTGCCAGTTCTGACATTAGGTCCGGGCTGTCGGTTCTGACATTAGGTCCGGGCTGCCAGTTCTGACATCAGGTCCGGGCTGGCGGTTCATACATTAGGTCTGGGCTGCTTGTTCGTGGGATAAGGACAGTAGACTCCAGATACAAACTCAAGCCCAAAAGGGGAGTAAAGTATATGGAGTCTAACACGATGGGTCCACATTCGGATGAGGAACAACAGACTACTGTGTACCGAGCATCACCGGATCGTACTCTGCGAGACCTCAAGGAGCGTATACGACAAAACGCTCCATTGAGATGTGTAGAGCAACTTGACGACGGGGAGCCAGAGGTAATGGCCTGTCCGGTCATTGCAAATCTAAACAAGGCCGCCACGGTGGTAGGGATGGAGAGCAGAACCGAACCTCCGAGTTTCCGGCGAGACTCGACCGTTCGACGCTCACCTACGTACGAACGAAGAGACGCTAGAGGTGACCGAGGTAGGGATGACTGGAGGGACCAGTACATCCGGGAGCAGCTTTGGATAGACAGAGAGAGGGCCACACCGCCCAGGCGGATCTACGACCCGCAGTCGGGCGAGTCGTACTCCCTACCTTACGAGAGGAGAGATAGGTACATCATCTCGCACCAACCTTCGGAGTTAGACACCAGAACCCTTATTTTCAAGGGATACGGTATCACCGAGTATCTCGAGAAGTGGGAGTTGCACGCATACCGTAGTCAATGGTTGGAGGACGAAATTATAGCCAACTTTTTATTTAACACGGACCCGAGCTTGAGTCAAGTGATTAAAGAAGCTCGACCAAAAGACAGGCGATGGACTACCTACAAAGCCAACCTCTACGAACTCTTTAAGCTGGAAGACGTTAAGTATTCGATCCGAGATTTGGAGGTGATGACTAAGGGAGAGGACGAGAGTGTCCAAGCCTTTAGGAGGCGATTCCAGAAGATATATGATGCCCTTATTGCAAAAGGGAAGTTGTCGGAGGTCGAGAGATGCACTATCTTCATCGGTCGACTACCTAGAGGGAAGCAGAAGGGAGTACTGAGAGAGACGTCTCACGACAAGTAGATTTTGCGGCGGTACTCAAGTTGGCGATGAAGGCTGAGGCCGACGACTACAAGGACCTACTTTGGAGAGGGACTTCTCCCTCTATCGAGAGTACGATGCGGAGAGGTGTCCAGACTTTAACGATCAGCCTTGGGCGGAACGACGATATTTAATGGATAGGGACAAACCACAACGACCGAGAGACAGAGAGATAGTGATAGACGAGGTGAGAGAGATGAGAGAGGTGATGAAGAGACTGGTCAGGCAAATGACCAATATCGAGACAAAGACGAGAGCCTCTACTTATCGAGACAAGACAGGATCCCCCTATTCATTGCGATGGGACCGCAGGAACACCGACGCGTGGAGGAGCATGGAGGATAGGAATCCTCGCACACTAGCAGACTATCGCGCGAGAGAGAGGGACGGCGATGCCTGGCGACGTAGGGATGAGGAGATTGACAGAGACTGCCGAGGTGACGGGTATTTTGGAGTAGACGCTTGTAGCCGAGGGGGAAGGCTGAAACAATATCCACGCGGTCCCAGATATGGAGGGAACATGGAAGGATACTGGAGCCCAGGCAATTTTAACCTGAGGGACAAAGACGACTCCCGTGGCAGATGGGAGTCGGACAGGGACCGTCGTGATGGATATCGTGGCGGTTACGAGAGGACAGAGCGAGGTGGAGGTCGTCGGGAAGACCCACGCGAGCAGTATGATCGAGAAGGATATCCTGCGTCGCCCGGGTACCCAAAGTCTCCAAATCATCCCAAGTCCCCGGGACCATCCACCCAAGATGTTAGGCCGGCGAGAGGCCCGACTATTAGGGGCATTGAAGAGAGGCCCCCTACTCCTAGGATTCTTGCATCTATTGCAGGGCAGATGATCACGTGAAGAGGGACTGTCCTGACCTCAGGCAGGCTATAGATAAAGGACTTGTCATACTTGATGATCCCAAGTACGTCAAGTGGCCAGATGACCTCGGCGATGTATTGATGTTCCCTTTGATGAAGGAGAATGTTGAGGCCAGGCGTGTACGACCAAGTAAGGGTAAATAAGTGGCAAGGAGCCAGAGTGTGCGGATGAGTTTGTCTTCGGATGACGGGGCGCCTACGACGCCTATACGGGTTGCGGCGACTAAGTCCACAAGGGGATCTTCCTGTAAGAAGACTGACACGGATTATGTGATGGCGGAGAAGGATGGACAGAGGATTGAAGGAGAAGAAGTCATACTTTCGCCGCGCAAGCGAGGGGTCCGAAAGTTTACTATGAAGAGCTCCTTAAACGATATCGATACAGTGGAGCCTCTCAGACGCGCGCTCAGGCAACCAATGCAGTGCACGATACTAGAGTATCTGGAGGCTTCGAGACCCGCGCGAGATGAGTTGCAGATGATCATGCGCAAGACGCGCATTCCCCTGGGAGATGAAGTCCAGATGGCTTCCAAACCAGAGGTACCTTCTGTGGCAGTATCGGGACTGTGCGCAAAGGCAAAACACGCGGCGACAGTGTACTTGGATGGGATGGAAGGCGTGCCTCCTGACAAGTTTTATATTTTAGGGAGTGGGACAGTGAAAACCATTCTCAATGACGAGATAGTCCTCCATGGGGTGATTGACAATGGCAGCGAAGCTCTCATCATAGACGAGGAACTCGCTGTGCGATTAGGGCTGGACCTCGATAGGTCTTACCTGTTCGAGATAAAGACAACCGATGGAAGAAAGCAGAAGATCTCTGGAGTTTGTCACAAGGCGGCCATCGAGGTCGAAGGGTTGCGCGTGCTGATGCCTGTTTTCGCGGTCAGGAACTGCAGTTCAGAGTTACTACTAGGGCGGATGTGGCTGAGCCATGTTCATGCAGTTACTATAGAGCGACCGGGCGGAAGCCAGATGCTTTTTATGAAGCATCCGGATGGTGGACGAATTATGATAGAGACAGTCGAGCCTCATGATCCGAGGAATAGGGCGGCCCTAGCAACTGGTGGTGGCCACAAGCCGGTCACGCTCGCGAGTCGCTCGCTGCGATTCCGCGAGAAGAGGTATGGGGCTTTGCTCACAAAGGAAGAAGGACGCATAGTGGAAGTCGAGGACTTAGGTAATCGCGTCCTTGTGGGTGAAAACTCCTACCCTAAGGCTGAAGACGAGGAATTCGGAGGTATGATCTCTGTGTCTTTTTTAAGGGCGCAGCCCCCTACGGGGGGCGACCAAAGAAGCACAAGACAGTAGCTCAGAAAGTTAAGCCGACGGCGGTAGCCCGAGAGCGATCAGCACTAGATGGGATTTTTGAGGAGGAGATCGCTAGGAAGATTAACGAAAGGAAGAAGAAGGAGCCGTAACGGCTGACAGAAGAAAGGATAGCGGAGATGGACATAGGAGATGGAAATTTGACGGAACAAGAGAAGGAGCGAGTGCTAGAAGTTCTTAAGACTTGCGACAAGGCCATAGCTTTTAGTGACGCGGAAAGAGGAAGAATCAATCCTAGGTATGCCAAACCTGCTAGGATCTACACAATTTCGCATACTCCGTGGAATGATGAAGGGTGGAAGTTTGCACAGAAAGAGAAGGAAGAGGTAATCGCCTTCCTAAAGGAGAAGATGGCGTCGCATGTGGCGGAGCCATCCGATAGCGCGTATGCGAATAGGTGGTTCTTCTTACGGAAGCCTAAGGGGAAGATCCGGTGGATTCAGGACCTTCAAAAGGTTAACGCGGTCACTATACGGGATGTGGGGTCGATACCGCACGCTGATCTATTAGTAGAAGGAGCGGCAGGCATATCCATCTACTCTGTCTGCAATCTATTTTCAGGTTATGATGAGATACCCCTAGATCCTAGGGATAGGCATCTAACTGCCATGCACACGCCGCTCGGGCTAGTGCAGATGATGGTCGTGCCCATGGGGTGGACCAATGGGGTTGCGGTCTTCCAAAGAGCTATGGTTGTTGTTCTAAAGGACTTCATTCCTGACAAAGTTAAAGTCTTTTTGGACGACTTTCCGATAAAAGGGCCCGTATTGAAAGATGAGACGGAGGTTGCTCTTGGCATCAGGAAGTTCGTAGAGCAGCACCTAACGGACATCTACGCGGTCCTGGAACAACTAGATGAAGCTAACCTAACGGTTAGTGGGACGAAGAGCCGGTGGGCAGTCTTGACGATCAAGATTTTGGGGTTCATATGTGATTCAAGAGGTCGTCGGTCGGACCCGACAAAGTTGGATAAACTCCTGAACTGGACAACTCCGTTGCATAGCGCTACCGAAGTTCGACAATTTTTAGGAGTCGTAGGTTACTGGCGGATCTTCATATGGGGATATGCGGAGAAGGCAGAGCCTCTGCGGACTCTCCTTAGGAAAACGAAGCGATTTTACTGGGATTCTCCTCAGGAGTTTGCGGTACTAACCCTCAAGGAATAATTTAAAGAAGGGGGACGAATCCTGGGAGTACCATTCCTCGAGGACGAGACCAATAGGCCATTCATAGTGTCTACGGATGTCGGGCCATGCTCAGTTGGAGGGCTGCTTTCTCAAAAGGACGCTGACGGTAAGGAGAGGCCCCTGAGATTAGAGAGTCGAACACTTAACACCGCTGAACGCAACTATAGTTAATTGAAGGAGGTGTTAGTTGTCCTACTGTGCTTGGACGCTTTTAGACACTACCTATACGGGAGACGATTCATCTTACAAGTGGACCCTACCGCAGTAGCGCCAGTTTTGCAAAAGGACTTTAGTCTGGCAGATCCCACCATTGCGCGATGGTTGATCAGGATTTGGCTCTACGATTATACTGTGGAGAGAATCTCGGGAACAAAGAATGCGGTAGTCGATGGACTTTCGCGAATTCCGATTGAGGCGGAGCGACCGATAGTGTCAGCCGCGCTGACTATGGCTGAGCCTAGACGGACTGATCGATTCCTAGTTAACCTTTATGAAGGTAAGTATCGGGCCATCGGGTTGCATCTATCTGGAGAGGAGAGTTCGGACTCGGAGATTAGGAGACAGGCAACACAGTACTGCCTCAGATCTGGGCATTTGTTTCGCAGACCTACAGGATCAGGAATGCCTTTGCGAGTGATCTGTGACCCGGAGGAGAAGCAGTCTATAGTAGCGGAACTACATGACGGTGTGGTTGGTGGGCATAGAGGAGTAAAAGGGATATATGAGAAGGTCCGCAGATTATACTGGTGGGAAGGTCAGTACACGGACGTTGAAAAGCATTGTATGACCTGTGAGGAGTGTCAGAAGAGATCGCTTGTGAGATACAAGGAGCCGCTTCATCCGTCCTATCCTACTCGACCGGGCGAGAAGGTGCACATCGATCTAGTTAAGATGCCAAAGGGCGTAGGAAATATGAATTATGTCGTGAACTTCATAGACGACTTCACCGGGTTTGTCGACGGTAAACCTATTAGAACCAATCAGCTAGAGAAGTAAAGAACTTTGTTTCTGAAGTACCTGTCTAGATACGGGTGTATCAGTAGGATTGTGATGGACAAAGGATCGGAGCTCCTAGCGGACGAGGTGCAAAATGTGTTCAAGAAAGCGGGAGTGAGAGTATCGATAGCTACTGCCTATCACCCTCAATCCAATGCACCTGTAGAGCGAAGACATCAGTCCTTGATAGCGTCCCTATCCAAGTGGTGTAGAGGTAAGGATAGCGACTCGCCGAAATACTTTCAATATGCAATATGGGCTGATAATGTCACGGTCCAGGTTAGCACGGGGTATCCGCCATACACCCTATGGTTTGGGAGAAACTGTCATCTGCCCATAGAGTTTCATGTCGATAGTTGGACTACAGTTGACTGGGCGGATAGTATGTCACGAGAGGAACTTCTGGCAGCTAGGACTAGACAAATAGCCTACGGATTAGAGGACAATCTCATGACCGCGTCCGATCGATTGGCGGTGGAAAGACGCAAAGGCAAGGAAAGATGGGATAAGGATGTCATGGTTAGAAAGGAGAAGATAACTGTGGGTGATATGGTACTTCTCTACGATGCAGCGCCAGAAAGGACATGGTCAGGAAAGTTGGCGAACAGATGGATGGGACCTTACCGCGTAGTCGGCGCACTCAGTTGGGGAGCATATATGATTGCTGAGTTAGATGGGTCTAAGTGGAAGGATCCTGTGGCAGGGGCTAGACTGAAGTTGTTTAGGCCCAGGGAAACCCCTGCTTCTGCGCGGACACTATCGGACCCTAAGGTAAAGGGGAAAGCGAAGGTGACGGATGAAGGAGGACCGTCGAGACGGTTCGAGATAGGGGAGAGTTCGAAGAAGAGAGAGAGAGTAGAGACCAGGAAAGTGAAGGGCTTGACTCTGGGAAAGAAAAGGAAATGGCTTCTTGTGCTACGAAGACCTGAGCGCCAAGTCCGCCTTAGACGAGGTGGCGCATTTGCTGCACTGTCACCCCCACGAAGAAAGAAATTGAGAAATATCCCTAGATCTAAGTCCAAACGACCGCGACATAAGAGAGGGAAGAAACACCCTCTCAGTCCTAGAGTTCCAGAAAAACCCAAGCGCCAGACAGATAAGCACAGACATAAGAGCCGCGCTCGTGTGGTCAGTCTAAACCTTATACGTTCCGTCTGATTATGGCGGTACGGGCTCGATGGGGGCATCGAGAGGAGGTCCGGGCTTGTTTGTCGGGCGGCCGAAGGTCAGTCGGCCACCCGAAATCCGACGGATTAGCCCTTAGATTATCTGCCTGAAAAGGGATTGACCAGGACTTTCGTCTGAGCAGTTGGGAGAAATTGGGGGTCGGAGAGAGACCCCTAATATTCTCCATGTCAAGTATTAACATTGGCCCTTGAAATCGACGAAACGAATGGCCACGCTTGTCGCGGCTAGTACCTGTGGTTCTCGTCTGTTCCGAGGCTAATTCCGGAGCTGCTAGCCTCGGGACGGAAATACGGACATGGGCCTTGGCACGACTCTTTTGCATCATGCGATTGGTGTCGAAAAGACCCCACGAATTTTATTAATTTTAATATCAAAATTAAATTTGGGGAAAATAATTGAAGATAATAGGAGGTACAATAATAGCGGGATAATTGCTAATTATTTAATTTTTGATCAAATTCTTTCTTGAGGGAATTATCCCTTATTTTTATTATTGCTGATAATGGAACTAAAAATGAGAAAAATAATTAAAGATAATTAAAGGAAAGAAAAACGAAGGAGAATTTGTTATTTAATATATTTTCGTCGGAATTTATTTATGATAAAATTGATCTTCATTTTCCGTTTTCTCGATGACCGAACTAAGAATAGGAAAAATAATTAAAATGATAAAAGAAAAGAAAACTAACGATTATTTAATATTTGATTAAATTTTATTTGAATTATTCACGATGGGACTTAGCCCCGGATTATTTATTTAACCCGATTCTAACGATTCTCACCATTTCCCGATAATTGTTGAGACTGAGCTGCATGTTGGCCTCTGACAGGTGCCGATGAATGACGATCTAAGCCCGTATGTGACTTCTAGGACCTATTGACGTAGTCGATGAATCTATGGGACCTACCGGGATATTCCTACTGGTGAGGCTATTTTACAAGAAATTGGGACTGGGACTCCTAGTTGCACGACTCTTTCACTGTGGATAGCGTGAATGCAGAGTGGACACATGGGGAATCATTAGCTTCTTGGTGGAGTTTTATTGCATGTGAAATCTGTACTGATGCCCATTTATGTGCTGAACTGCCATGGGTGGTTAGCATGGCCAAAAGTTTCACCTGTAAAGATAAAGGGTGGGTGTCCGTGTAGTCGTGGCTCAGCCATTGGCATCTCCTTGCGACTGTCGCCTGCTTTCTTGCTCATCCGACTACAGAGGGCCTGCTTTCACCTCTCTCTCTCTCTCTCTCTCTCTCTCTCTCTCTCTCTCTCTCTCTCTCTCTCTGTGTGTGTGTGTGTGTGTGTGTGTGTGTGTGGTGTTAAAAATCGCCAATATCAACCCTCAATTCATCCCAGCACTTCTGTGCCGAAGTTTAGCCTTTCGAAAGGAAAAGAAAAAAAAAGAAAAAAATATCCATCCCAACACAGGCGAAACAATAATCAGAGTGCAAGGTGCCCCATGTCTGTGTAGATGAACATGCAGTGCCCACACTTTTGTCTGCTTAAAGCACACCTGTATGTGTGTGTGTGTCTGTCCCACTGTCTCCGTTTGCTGCAGAGATGTTGGATGCCATTCCCAAAAAGAGGAAGAGGGAAGAGCAGGAGGAGGTTGAAGACTCTTCAGAAGATGAGGGAAATGAAGAATATGTCAAGGGTCTCAATGAAGAGGATGGGTTAGTGGTAAGAATAGCCTCTTTCAAATTGCTATTTTAGCTATTGGGAAACGAAGTTGTGAAGTTAGCCCTGATGGTTGTAATAGGTGCCCAATGATAGTTCTCCTGCTTGTGATGTCCACTTGTGCTACATTGAAAGGGAAACAAAGTTGTGAAGTCAGCCCAGGTGGTCCTAATAGGTGCCATAATGCCATTATAGTTCTCCTGTTTGTGTTGGCCTCTTGCACTCAGCGTTGGCAGGCTTTCCAGTACCTGATCAAGTATTTTGAGTTCAAGGACCTCGTGCATTGGGCGTGAAATGTTTGACTGGCAGTTCTCCCTACAGCTACTCTGAGGACACTATAGAGGCCCTAACCCCAGCTCTCTCTCTCTCTCTCTCTCTCTCTCTCTCTCTCTCTCTCTCTCTCTCTCTCTCTCTCTCCCCCCCCCCCCCCCCCCCCCCCCCCCCCCCCCCCCCCCCCCCCCCCCCCCCCCCCCCCCCCCCCCCCCCCCCCCCGTGTGTGTGATCACTGTCATGCAGTGCAGTTGCGATGCCAGCGCAGCACAGCATGGAAGTTTTTGCAAAATCTGTGCATGCCATCCTTGCTGAAGGCACCATGCTAATCTTCTCTGCATCATCCCAGTTTCATGGTCGGGCGCAGGGGCTTCTCGTCTCCTCCGTATCACTCAATGGTCTCGCCTGAAATGTCTTTGCACTGCGCTGCACAAATTTCTTTTCGGAACCGTGCAGTGGACTGTTGAGCACTGCACAGAAGATTAGCATGCTCGCTCCTGGAAGGTTGTCGTGCACGTGCTGCCAAAACACCTGCCGCTCTGCCAAAAACTAGAGGAACTGTCGTAGACCATGAAAATGTTGTCCCAGATGGTTTTTGCCACCCGCTGGGGCCACAGAGTCTTTGCAGTCTTGCGGGACAGCATTACGTGAGACCCGCTTTTTGCTGTATGGAATGCAGTGGAAAGGCCTACTTTTTGCTTGAAGGATGTAGTGGAAAACTGTCTGAAGAAGGGTAAAAGGTGACGCTGCGTTGAGCTTTCATTATCTCTTGAGGATGTTCTGTGAAACGGTATTCACCTGTTCGCAGCAGCGAATGCAGATCCCAGGGCTCGATCCCTAGACTTTACCTTACCTGTGTACATTACCTGCGTCGACCCCGAGAGTTGAACCCGTGACCTGTGTATTTGTCACAGTTGGTAGACTGTCGTAGGTCCGTAGGTGGTAGGGGTTCGATCTGTAGACCTATTGGATAGAGGTCTTAGCGAGGCCTAGAGGTTGTAGGTGTAGTTGTCCTGAGAAGTCAAGGTCGTAGCTGCTACAGTCCTGAAAGGTCAAGGTCGTAGCTGCTACAGTCTTCGAAAGGCCAAGTCTGCAGCCTTCGAAAGGCCAAGTCAAGGTCATACGTTTAGACAGAGGCAAGTGGGCAAGTGGTAAGCCCAACTGCGGTACGTCGGCGGTGCAACTGCACCGAGTTGGCAGTGCAAACCCATGTAGTCAGCGATACCGGTCCCAGTCAGTCACAGTCCAGTCAAGCAAGTACCGTGTGGGACTGTGTGCACCAAGGGCATGGGAAAGGGGCTGACCAACGAGCTACAGAAGTATAAATCAAGAGGCAGCGCCCAGCCATGCATTTATTCCTGCTTAAGCCATGCGGAAGCGCTGCCACAGCAACTTGTGCGATGTGGTCTGCTGTGATCCCGAAGACGAAATGGGCGAGAAGGAGAGCTTAGCCATAGCTATACGGATAGCAGCGGCCATAGCCGCCATAGCTGATAGGAGAGTGTAGCGTGTGTGTGTGTGCGCGTGTGTACAGTGTGACACGTGTGGGATATCCAGGGTGATCCCGTCTGTGTGAACAGCAGGGTTGGGTGAGTGACGAACAGAGAGTTGTACAGGTGCTGATGCGCCATAGTCACGAAGTGAGCTCGTATCTGAACTTTGTTCCTTGGTACCATATCTCTGAGTTCTGAGTGGGTGCTTGTCGCCAGTTTCTGTGCAACCTGTTTACATGCAGTTGTGGAAAGAAGCGAGTCTGATTGCATTGGTATCAGAGCTGGTACCCACTATTCCACGTGCGATCGTCGTGTGCCGTAGGGAGATTCCCGCGCCATAGCTGAAGGCGCCATAGGAGTAGAAATCCGCCATAGCAGATCCGCCAAGTGAAGACGCCGCTGTGCGCACCTGCAAAGAAGACCACGATGAAGAGAGAGAGAGAGAGAGAGAGAGAGAGAGAGAGAGAGAGAGAGAGAGAGAGAGAGAGAGAGAGAGAGAGAGAGAGAGAG
>BFEA01000352.1:94494-107661 GCA_003427395.1 Chara braunii | reverse complement strand
TCTCTCTCTCTCTCTCTCGCTCTCTCTGTCGCCGACTCCCCCTCATCTTCCCCTCTCAAGTCTAATTTTAACCCTTCTGCGACTAACCCCTCCCCACTCACTTGTCACATTGCCAGGGGACGAATGGTGAAAGAACTTTGGCCTCACTTGGTGGATAGAGAGGGCAAGGCGGAGGGTTGCCGGTTCCTTGCGTCACCAAGAAGGAAAAGTGTTTGAGGATTGGAAAGACTTGTGAGCACAAAGTACTTGAGGAGTCATAGGGACTTGAGGATTGACAAGTTCCGAGGCTTTAAAAGACTCGCTGAGTGGAAGAAAGTGGACTGCATGTGAATGAGAAGATGATGGTTTGAACAATGGAAGAGAATATAGAAGGAAGGAACCAAAGGAGAAAGATAAAGGGATTATGTGTTGACCCCGAATTGGGGTTGTGCTTCTTCCTATATTGCATTGAGTGTGTAGGTGAGTAGCCACCTAAGATGTCTTGAGCGGGATAACGCCCGGTGAGGCCGGGCGGCGAAAAGGACAGAAGTTGAATTGGTTGCGAATGTAAACCTCACCTATGAATGGGCTTTATTTTGCATGTCTTTCCACCTTTCGAAAAGAAATGTGGTGTGAATGGTTGGATTTCTACGGGAGCGACGGATGGTCGAAAGGGCCACCGAATCGCGTGAAAGTATGGGTGGGGCCCCGAAAGGAGTATGGGGTGTATAGACTAGCAATGAGATGCGACATGTGAAACATGATTGACGCATGAAGATAGAGGAAGCAAGCACGTAGACTGGCTAGAGGCCCGAGCAGAGGGCACCTTAGTGAGGCGACTGGGGCCGACCTGACTTAATCAACAGGCCTAAGCCGAGGGGCGGCCCTCTACCTCGATGAAGCCGTTAGACTCTGCACCTAGTGAATGGATGCGTCGCCCAAGGGGGACGCTTGGCCTACCCATGAAGGAAGATGAACTTTCAAAGAATCCCTGAACTGTATGAGTATTGGAAAGAGCAATTGTTTGAGAACACAACGAGGTATAGAAGAATGGATGGTTGCGAAGGATTAGCGAGACTACCCACCTAGTGCGAGGGCTGAACTACATCCCCAATGTCAAAGCTTTCTCGCTGGTTGGCCCACCCCCATCCATCTCAAAGCACTAGGTGGGGGTGACGTTGTGACTAATGGCTCCGTGCCCTGGGCATGAGTGTGGGCGGAGCCGAGCCAACTGGGACTCGATGAAGGGGTCGACTCAGGCTCGAAAGTCTAACAGGGTGGGGCCTTACACTGGTACCACACCAAGTAGAGGTAGATGTGCCCTTATGGGTATAGCAGGATTTGGGTACTCGAGGTCGAGCGGAAGAAGACAAAAGTTGGCATTTTTAGAGGCCCGGTAGTTGCAGGCTAGGTCTAGGCGGGTACCAGTCCAACCCGTTTGAGTCAAGGGCCTGTATAGGGAAATATCAGAGTCTGCAATGATGTTTCCCTCCGAAAGTGAGGAGGTACCGGTTGCTTGGAGGTTGCGCAGCCTAGGAAGTCACTCGCCAAGATGCAAGGAGGCTGGCTTGCAAGTTTGGCGACACACTGGTTGAAGCGCTGGCTGGACCAGCGCTAGCTTGGAGCAGCTCGGCTGGGGAAGGAGCAAGGATAGGAGGAGGAAGAAGACCAGGACTAGGATGGGGGAGTGCCAGAGGTACTTACGTGGCTATGGTGGTTGCCATCTTCATCACATTGGTCGGCGCTGCAGCAAGAAGGTCCCAACAGGGGTAGAGCTACACCAAGAAGCTTCGAGGCAGAGTCAGGCATGGCGGCCTGAGCTAGAGCAGCCATAGCTGCTTGAGTTGTGTTCTGCACATCCGGGCAAGGCCCTAGCAGTCCGCCATAGCCTAGGCCTTTGAGAAGAGGAAGGAGAAGGGTGCCATGGCTATGGTGGACCTCATATGATACCTGCAGTAGAAGAGGGATTCGACATTGATTCTGGTTCAGCCATTCAACATTATTATTATTATTATTATTTCTTGATTGAATAAGAGGGGAGGAGATAAGGAGGAGAAGAGTGGTTGGCGAAGAAAGAGAGCATTACCATTGGTCTATGCTGGTGTACATCTTCTTGGTCGTTCTTTCTTCTTCTTCTTCTTCTTCTTCTTCTTCTTCTTCTTTCCCTCTCTCTTCTCTCTAGTTCATTCATTTCTTTTTGCAATTGGACGACATTGTACTTTCTGATGAATGTGTACTTTGAAATCGGCCAGGAAAAGAACACCACCCAGATTTTGGTGAATATATTGTAATTGGTCAAAGTGTCAGATGGTGAATTGGAAAGCATGGGCTTCACTCCTATTATTCGCGACATTCTTGCATCAAATTTACATCTAGCGGCCCGGATGCAAGTGAAGTTATACTGGATATGCCTGTCTGTTTTTCTCATCTTTTGACTGTGTGGCATCATCCACATGTCCCTTCTCTCTATCCATCTGCTTTATGATTTATGTATTTATGAAACTACCATTCATCACTTCAGATGGGTTATCATCACCTACTGCATATTTCTGCTGTGCAGCCTCTCCTCTGCAGGGATATTGATCAGTCTGGTCTCTACTCTGCTGGTTTCCTTTCTTGTCAGGTGCCTGATGTGAAGAGATCCAAGAGGAGTCTTGCAAAGGAATCGTATGACGAATGGAAGGCAACGGTCCTAGCATCGAATAGACAAAATGATCCAAAGCAAGATGGTAGGTACTCAATGACCAGTACCTTCCCAGATCACGTCATGTCTCTAACAATGAAAAACGAGTTGAAAAGACAATGTGTATAATAATCTGTTCAATGAGGTACAAACCTACTGTGCTCCATAAGTTATATGTTGTAATGACACAAGATTGTAAACACTCAATGGCAAGAAAGTGCTGTCTAAGTCTATAATACAATGAGGTTGAAGTCATCTGCAAAAGGTATGTAGCCCATCCTCCCATGACTTGGGTTTGGCTTGAGCTTAGCTGTGGGCCACCCAAAGGTTGGCGTCATGGACCTTGCTGGCATAGTGGGGCTGTGCGTCATGGACCTTGTCAGCTTGGCCTGGCTACATGTTACATGCCCAGTTGGGCGATGTACATATAAAACCAAGGATCCGCAATGTGATAAAAAGGACTGAATGGACAATGCAGTGCAAGTAGAATCTCAACAAGCAGTGTACATTCTGATACATACAACGATGGTGCTTTATAGCGCAGGGGAAGACTTAGATACAAGTCCTGACCTGACCGAAACTGACCTCCTTCATGTAGTACAAGATAGTGCAGCAGAATGCTAGAATACCACTGATGAACCCAATCGATGTGGCGATGCAGACTAAACATACATCATTCTTCATCACAAGGTGTGAAGGGAGCCTGGCGCTACGCATAGGAAGAATGTGCCAGGTCCCAATCATGCACAGAGGAAGAGGAGGGAAACAGACGAGGAAGAGGGGGCGTCAACACCAAGTCTTCGTTACAAGTCCCAAATAATCCCTCGTCAAAATGTCTGAAGTCCAATGTCGAGTCTGGATCCAAATGTCACCAAGCCCGCTCTCTCATAGTCTGCTGATGCAGCAAGGTCAGATAGCGAGAGGGTGAGACGGAGATCGTGGACTGAGAAGAGGAAGAAGAAGAACTCTCCCTCTCTCTCATGTGCCAGGTACTAACCTGTGAAGATGGCGCTGTGCTGCAGGTACCTCGAAGACGAAGCTGGAGCTATGGCGCTGCAGGTTAGTCTCCCTGGCCTCCGCCCAACCTCTCTCTGTGGCATACTCCGTACCACACGGACCCAGCAGAGCCCGACCTGGTAGACTAAGGGTCCGTAGGGGTAGGGCATGTTTCAGGCCCTGTGTCGTTTCGGCCTCCAGCCTGAAAACGACGGGCCATTTTTCAGGCCCTCGCAAGATCGACCTACCCTGAAACTCAGGCACCAGACCGGGGTTTAGCTCAGGCCATCATGGCCTTTTTTGTGGAGCATCAACCCCAGGGTCTGGCACGTTTTGGCATAAGCACGAGCAGCCTCTCGGACGGGCCAGCACTATATAATGCTGACTTGCCCTGTAGGCCGCAGGCAGTTCCCAGGCACTTCACGTGCAGAGGGCAGGAGGCAGTCTTCAGGACTCGGCAGCGACACTCTGGAGTAGTAGTAGCGATAGCAGTAGTCTTCAGCGCTGGGCACTAGTAGGAGAGAGAGAGAGAGATGGTTGGTGGAGGCCAGGGATACTCACCTGTGGCGCCATAGCTCCAGCTTCGTCTTCGAGGTACCTGCAGCAAAGCGCCACCTTCACAGGTTAGTATCGGACACACACACACACACAGAGAGAGAGAGAGAGAGAGAGAGAGAGAGAGAGAGAGAGAGAGAGAGAGAGAGAGAGAGAGAGAGAGAGAGAGAGNAGAGAGAGAGAGAGAGAGAGAGAGAGAGAGAGAGAGAGAGAGAGAGAGAGAGAGAGAGAGAGAGAGAGATTGAGTTCTTCTTCTTCCTCCTCTAAGTCCACCATCTTTACTTCACCCTCTCGCCCCTCCTGACTTCTCTGTATCTACCGGCTAAGAGCAAGCGAGCGAGCGAGCGCGCGCGCGCGAGAGAGAGAGAGAGAGAGAGAGAGAGAGAGAGAGAGAGATGGGCGACATTGGGATTTGACGACATTTGGGTTCAGAGTCTTCAGACTCAACATCGGGATTCAGACCTTTGGCGAGGGATTATTTGGGACTGTATCGAAGACTTGGTGTTGACGACATTTCCATCTTCCCCCTCTCCTTCRTCTCATCCCCCTCTTCTTCRYCTGTGTAYGATCARGGACTGACGCATTCTKCCWGTGTGAGCGTCAGCCCCCTTCACACCGTGGAATGATGATGATGCATGTTTGGTCTGCATGGCAGCTTGATTGATCGGATCATTGGTATTTAAGCCTTCTGTTGTGCAATTTTGTATCTGGCGAGAAAGGTCGGTTCTTGGTCTGGTCTGCACCATTGTGGTATCAACAGTTTGGTTTCGGAGCGGACCTTTTTCATCAAGATCCGCCCCATCAAGTAGTCAGCTTGCTTGATCTACTGATTGATTGCAATCAATTGATTGATTGATTGATTGATTGATTGATTGATTAGTAAATCAAGTAGGGTTTCGTCAATCTCGGATATATTTTTTTTCCTTTCTTCTTTTTTTTTTTTTCGCAATCTCGGATATTAGCATTTCGTTTTATCTGAAAATTTCTGATATATACTTGCATTTCGTTTTCACGCAACGAATATCCGAAAATTTCTGATAATAACATTTCGTTTTATCTGGAAAAGTTCCGATATTTGCACTTCGTTTTTTTTTACGAAACAAATATCCGAAAATTTCTGATAGTAGCATTTCGTTTTTTTTAATACTAGCATCCGAAAATTTCTGACGCGAGCATCTCGTTCTCTAGGCATATTAGGGTTACGATGGAGGTTGTCATATTCGGGGAAACGTTATTTATCCTTTTCTGAAAATCGAATCTCCACCCTACTTCGCAAAAAGTTGGTTCCTGAAAATCGAAATTTTGCGAAGCCTATCAGCATTTCGTTGCTAGGGACAATAAAAAGGGGTGATCCGCTTCTTTTATTTTTTTTGTTATTCTGTTGACTCCTCCCTCTGCTTCCTGTGGTGAGGAAGTTTTACTTAACTTTGCCAAGGATTACTTCCCACAAGGGGGCAAGGCCTTACTTTCAGTCACCAGTGGAGAAAATAGGTTGGCTGAAGGTGATGTTTATGTAAAATATGATCATAGTAAGAACCTGGATTTAAAATGGTTCAGTCATGAGGCTCTGTGCGAGTTGCAACTCCTCAAGGTTAAGGCAAGTGAGTTCTGGTCTGAAACCGATGTGGGGACACTGCTAATCAGATTGTTAGCGCATAAGAGCTTGATGGGGGGAGGTAGCGAAAGTGGGCAATGGCTAGATTTTTTTTCCTCTTCCTAGTTAGAGTTCTCAATCACTTGCTGGACTGTTTCGTGGTTTTGAATGGATTACTCAAAAACGATTAATGCTCTCTATAACAAGGACAGGTCTTGCAGCTCCTCAGAAGGAATGCGGATCTTGACATTAGATCACTAAACGTTAATGGTCTAGCATCAGCTAAGTTTCAAGAAACGCAAGCATTTTACGATCAATTGAGAGGAATTGGAGGGAAGGACTTGCCCGATGTAATATGTATTCAAGAAACCCACCTAACGGATTTTGCTCAACATACCTATTGTCATAATCAGATGTGACCCTTTACCGCTTTTCGGGCTCACGCACCTAGACCAAGAAGCGCGGGAGTCCCCATCTGGATCCCCCCCAATTCCAAGGTGGAACCAGTCTATTGGGATATAGATAAAGAGGAAGGTAGATGGGTTTTAATGATAGCGATGTTAGAATTAGAACTTATTAGCATCCTTTGTGTATATGGTCCCAACGAAGTAGGGGAGCGCCAACGTTTTTTTTGAGTCCCTTCCTCCTCTTCTCCCTGTTGGGATCCCAGTCATAATAGCAGGAGATTTCAATGCTGCCCCTGATAGGTCGCTTGATAAAAGGAATATTCCAAACCCTTGCCCTACTTATTTGGAATCGGACGAAAACTTGATGACCAACTTTTGTCATACTTTGAATATTTTTTATTCTTTTAGACGTATTAATCCGACCCAGCGTTCCTATACTTGTTTTCGGAAGAATCAGGCTAGGAACCTCAACCAAGTCTAGAATAGACCTCATTCTCCTCTCTGAAGCACTGGAGGGCGAAGTCCCCTCCAAGGTTTGGGCCATGCAATGTGTGTGGCTGTCCTTTCCTTTGGTAAAAAGCCTGATCAAGGAAGGAGTTATTACAAACATAACACAACCCACCTCAAGATCGATGCATTCAAGTCTTATGTCATGGATGTATGGTCATTTTGGAGAAATAAAAAAAACGCCATGAATAATGTTATCCAATGGTTCAACAATGGTCTATTGTTTCTCAGTCGAAAATGTAATGAATATTCAAAGATGCTAGCAAAAGAACGACACTCAGTTGAAGCTCGTGTTTATCAGCAGATTCATGAGTTACAACAACTAGAAGATGAAAATTACTTTGAAACCTATGAAATCTCTGCAAGGGAAATGCAGGAACTTGAGACCCATTTACTCTCTCAAATGGAATACAGATGGCAGGGTATGAGAATTCGGGGGGAAATGTGTAAATATCACACAGAAGGGGCCATGGATGCTCGATTCTTCGCCATGGCTAAAGTCCGCTCGGGAAGAACTATCATAGAAGCACTAGCGCACCCTAAGTCTCTTAATGGACTGCTTGTAACGACTACATTTGGGTGTATAAAAGTTGCTCGAGACTTTTTTAAGGAACTCTTCTCATCAGGAAATAGTGATATGTCCCTGGATAAACGTACCAAATAAGTAGAGGAATTCCTTACTCCGCTTTCTAAGTCTCTGACCCCTCAACAGAGAGATCATTTGGAGCAGCCTTTGTCTAAAGATGAAATATGGACGGCCCTCCTGCTCATGGAGGAGGACAAAACCCCAGGAATAGATGGTTTGCCTAAAGAACTCTGGGAGGCTCTATGGGACTTCATTTCCCAAGACCTTATGGATTATTATCAGGTAGTGTGGGATTCAAATAACATGGGGGAGATAGTTGGGTAAGGAGTGTTAACTCTACTTTATAAAAAAGGTGATAAACATAACTTTAGGAATTATCGCCCCATTACGCTTCTAACGGTGGTATATAAGTTAATCTTTAAAGCCCTAACGATCCGTCTGAACAAGTACATTGCAAATATTATTCATCCTTCACAAACAGGATTTATTCAAGGAAGGAACATTCATGACAATATCCTGTTGATTAATGAACTCGTTAAGCTTTCTCGTCAGTCTAGGCATAATGCAACTTTTATATTTATTGATTTTGAGAAAGCTTATGATCATGTGGACTGGTTTTTCCTTGACAAATGTCTTGAAAAATTCAACTTTGGTCCTAACTTTAAAAAATGGATCTCCATATTACACATGAATGCTACAACAAGGGTAATGATAAATGGTAATGTAGCACCCCGTATTTCCCTCCAGAGATCAGTAAGGCAAGGAGACCCTATTGCTCCTCTCCTCTTTGTGATTGTTATGGAAGCTCTTGCAGCAAACATTAGACATCACAAGGATATTAAGCGTTGTCGAGCGCATCGGCCCTCGCATGAAAACGAGGGCCCTCCCAACCATGTCACGCAGGAGTGTACCTAAAAACATAACTTTTAGAGACAACTCGGGAACGATGCATACTGTTCCGTGAACTGTCGAGACGGACGCGGTTGCTTCGCTCCTTCGTCGCTCTAGCCGGGTGCGCCAGCTATACATCCCACGGTCCCCTACGACAAGACAGGTTCCCGCGGGGCATAAGCTTGCATCCCTAAGGGGCTGTCACCACCCTTAGGGGCGTATCCCTGACGAGCTACTGATCCACATGCGAAGGCTTTTAAATGCAATCGCAGAGGTAGATCAGTCGAGGGCGTTTGCTCGTCTCGCTGCAATATAGGAATTGTTTGACTAAACGCCGAATGAACCCGAGCGTCGTCCGTTCCCTGGGGTGCTGATCTCCCAAGTACGAAGCGTACGCCGGTCGACTAGGACAGTCTCAACCAAGCGTGAAAACAATCCTTAGTCCCTAACAATCAAACAACAAAAATCCCCATACCTTAAAACAAAATCACACAATCCAAAATCGTTGACTTGATGAGTTGGTCTGCCAAAGTGTCCTTTTTTTCAACCTATATGACTGAAAGAACTTTTATATTGTCGTTCCGAGATTATTAATTTAAAGAAATAAACCAAGACTGATTTTCCTATCATGGCTACTGAAACTTGTCATAAATAACTCCTTCAAGTAAATACCACTGGTATTATGCAGATCAACAAGTGATCTGGTTTCTGGTCGATGTTTGAACTCCCGGTTCTACCACATTTCTGTACCATATACAACTACGTGGAGGAGCGAGTGACAACTTTGTTGGTTGCTTTGCCCTCCTCGACAATAATTACTTTTCCTGTCCCACGAATTATGGAGTATCCATCTCTAACGCCAAGTTACGCAACGCAGAAATATTTCATCTTTCACTGCTTTGCTTGACAACTTTTTCAAACGTTTGCTTTTCACTCTATCCAGCTTATTTTTATGCGAACGATTACCCCTCAATGCATAAGCATGATAGTGAAATCATCGGGGTAATCCGAATACTATCCATCCGGCGGTCCTAACTACATAAAGTGTTTTGTTTTTGTTTTTAAATTACATCGTGAAACCATAAGTTATATGGTTTTCTCAACGGGACTGAGTCCATGCGAAGTGTTTTCTGAAATCTGAGTAAGATTTCAGAAGACGATTTCTTATCGTGGTAAATCTCTCGCCCGCCGCGCACATGTGCCTCCAATAAATTCAAACGTGCCAGCTCGTCGTCGTCGAAAATCAACGTAGACATTCGTCCACATCGCATGACTCTAACAATTCGAGTATTATAGAAGGAGGCCATCCGAGAGGCTAGCCTCCAAACTATAACCCGCAGAGGTCGACTAAGTCCAAATAGGTGTCGAGTCTTTGTGTCACGGATCTGGACGATGTCGAAACGCCTACCGGACGAGGTAATCTTGATACTCACAATGACTCGAGAGAGACATTGGAGGTTACTTGCGCGGTGGAAATACAAAGTGTAACCGTAAAGCTCATCGGAAGTTCGAGCCGTGTTGGCTCTGAAATCCGCGCGAGTATTAACGAAAAATCCCTCGCCATTTCGAAGCAGTCCAATGAAGCCGAACCAGTCGATAGGAGATTCATCTCGAACTCGTAAAAGTCGCGCCGCACTCCTGATGAAATCCTCCTCGTGTGTATCACGAACCAGCAGATACCTCGGGATCGTCGAGTCTCGTCGCGCTCCAGGCATCTGCGAATCAAAACGAATCCAAATCAGTCACGTAAAAATTTCTCGAGTTCGTCAACTTCATCTTCCAAATCGTTATCATATAATGCTTCGGCTCCTATAATAGCGAACCTATTGACACGTATCCGCTCTGCGTAGTATATGCCAAAGAATGGGCCTTGTCGCTCATTTAGCCAAAGCACGTAACGAACGAACGTCAACCTTATTTTCGGGATCTCGTCCACCCGTGGATTGAGTTCGTATGGCTGCAATATCACCAAGTTCATATTAACGAAGTGACGTTCGGGCAATGGCGGTGCAAACTCGTTGTGAATAACATCCAAGCCGGCCGGTCTCCTGAAAATAAGTCGTCTGGGGGGTCTCTGCGCACTGCCATCCCAAAACCGCGGAACGTCCTCCTCTGAGTACAACTCTGACGGGTTATAAACAAGTCGGCCTATCCTTTCTACTCTTTCTCCATTACGTCTTTGGATTTCAACCCTTTCGGCCGCCGAATTGCGGACGTAGAAAAGGATCAAGTTCATGGATCCCGCAGCCATCTGAAAGAAAAAGGAAGACAGATGCGATCAAGTTAAAACTAAGTATCACTTAAAACATTTATCTTCCTTCTGGCCCGTGCTTCTTATGGCACGACCAACCTCGTCAGGAGTATCTAAATGTACTCCGTTCAGCTAGTGGAACATTAGTCGGGCTGCTTGTGGCGCCAACTCTCCATACGTTAGTGGTACCTAGGATGACCACTTAAACAAGATTGCTAAGGCAATTTTCCTTTTTCGCAAGGCGTCAAGAAATAATTTTTTTTCCGTGTGGATGCCTTTTCCATTACCCTAAGAGGTGGTCTGGGATACTCCTTCTCCTCGCCCGAGTACAAAACTCGGATCTCAGAAGTCGGGCCGTCTCCACCGAATCGGCATAGTACCCCCCCGCAAAGCGGTCCACTCTGAGTCGATAACAGGACCGGCCCCTAAGGCAACGAACCCCCACCCCAGATGCCTCCTAGAAAAATGGAAAAACACCTACACGGCAGACAAGGAGAGTCTTGCCGCCTAGCGTCAAAATAAACTTAGACGAAGAAAGAGGAATCGTAGAAAGATAGAATCATTCAGACTGACAGGCATAGCTGGAAGAGGGTTATTCGGGAAAGAATGGGTAACCTCATGAATGAGTCTAAACCAAGTTGAATTTCTCTTCCTGATGCTCGCTTCGTTTCTCGTCGTCTTCTTTTTCTTTTATTTATACATAGAACACAAGCACAAAGATGAAAAGTCAACCATTCTTTCATCGTCATTACCCTCATCCATTTCAGTCCATTTGCCGTACCTGCAGTCAAAACCCAACGACACACAGACCACCATGCATTCCTTTACCATTGTCAGACTCCCAGTCATACACGCAGGAACATACATCCTCTTCCCTTTTTCAATGAACATTCAGTGAAACAGGTCAAAGCAAGTGTGGGTTCACTCAGGTGTGAAGGGAACTGAGTCAATTTTTCTGACTGACCTTGAGTGAAATTGAAGAAATGGCCCACTCAGGAAGACCGTGTAAATCACACTCCAGAGAAGACGATTGTCACAATGAGTCGCCCGCAAAACAATCCACACCACTCCTTAGAACGATCACTTGTCGCGACACCCTGCGTCGCCACCGTAAAATTTTCGCAGCGCTCCCGCACCACGGCTGGTTAAACCGGAGTCACCGTCAAAAGATTCCGACAGTGCTACCGCACCACTGCCGAAAAACCTGGAACCGCCGCCGTAGAAAACCCGGTGGCGCTTCCGCACCACTATTGAAAAACCAGGCCTGCCGCCGCAAAAAACCGGCAGTGCTTCCGCACCACCGCTGAAAAACCAGGCCTGACGCCGCAAAAAAACCGGCAGCGCTTCCGCACCACCGCTGAAAAAACCCGTGCCGCCGCAGCAAAATTTCGGCAGCACTCTCGTACTACCGGAGTAAAAGCCTGTGCCGCCGCAGCAAAATTTCGGCAGCACTTTCGTACTACCGCAAAAAAAGTCTGTGCCGCCGCAACAAAATTTTGGCAGCACTCTCGTACTACTGCAGTAAAAGCCTGTGCCGCCGCAACAAAATTTCGGCAGCACTCTCGTACTACCGCACTAAAAGCCTGTGCCGCCTGCCGTAGTACCGCAGTGCCACTGGGCCTGTCCCGTGGGACCAGCACCAGCCAAAGGGGAGGGGAGCAGAGTGCTCCCTGCCTTGGCTATGGCTGCCCAGTCCTCCTCCTGGTGCACCTCTGCAGTCCTCCAGCTCCTCCTTACGTTGCCTCAACAGTCCTCCAGCTCCTCACGTTGCCTCAACAGCAGCTCCAGCAGCCACAACACTCAAGTGTGCCCGTCACACACTGGCAACACGAGTGCTTCGTGTGGCAGCTGGGGGACAGCTGCCTTTTTTATAGGCTGAAGAGAGCTGGACGTCACTCCAGCCCCCAGGCAAAAACGCGGGCTCACAATGAGCCCTTGATCTGGCCTAGATCCAGGGCTGACTGTGGCCGCACCACAGCCACAGCCTTAGTGTGGGGCAGTTTCTTTAACTGCCCTATTTGTAATTTTCTTTTCTTTTTCCCAGCTATCTCGGAATCTGGCGAGATAGCTGGTCTCCTGCCATTTCCAAAACACTTTTTCTTTTCTTTTGGGTTGGAGAGATACAGCCCCTTACAGTTTGATGTACCTGGACCCTTTTTCCAAGGCAGATACATCGAGGAAAAGGTTGTATCTAGCCTTTTCCTTAGTGACCTTTAAATTTCCAGGCTCCCTGCAAAAACGGGAGCCTGACAGTTACCTCTGGCAGCTTGTGCCAGAGGTAGCACCACGTGAGGACAAGTGTCCTCACTCAAAAATAAAGAAAAGAAAAGAAAAAAAAACTAACTCTCTAATTTCTACTGCACCTGGCTTTTTCCTTGGCCAAGTGCATGCTGTTGCATGCAATAGCCTTCCCTTATTTCCCTCTGCCGTCCTGTGAAAACGGGGAGGGTAGTTGGCAGGTTGGGAGGAGTAGGACCTCCTCCTCCCAACTACCCCGTTTTCTCCCTCTAACTCCCTCAGTCCCCTTTCCCACACGCGCAGGCTGTGAGCCGTGAGATCTGAGATCTCGCGGCCACAGCCAACCTTCCAAAATTGAAGTGGGAGCTCTTCTTGCTCCTCAGTCAAAAGACTGTTTCTTTTTGGTCTCACGAGGCAGTTGCCTCGTTTTTGTTTTGCTTCTCTTTTTTTTTTTTTTTTTTTTTTTCAAATGAGTTTCTG
>BFEA01000352.1:66199-82205 GCA_003427395.1 Chara braunii | reverse complement strand
GCCCAGAAGAGAAAGGACTTGTGTAATTGGCTTTGCATGGGCCTGAGAAAGGGGTCTGGCAAGATGCCCAGAAGAGAAAGGACTTGTGTAATTGGTTTTGCATGGGCCTGRAAAAGGGGCCTGGCAAGATGTCCGGAAGAGAAAAGACTTGTGTAATTGGCTTTGCATGGGCTTGAGAAAGGGGCCCGGCAAGATGCCCAGAAGAGAGATGCATATGAAATGGACCAAGTAATGCGCGTGTGAAGATAATTAAGCCGGATGCCAGAAAGGGTGGAAAAGGGGGATGCATGCGAAATCGGCAGGACTAGAAAGGCCGGGCGAAATAGCCGGGGAGGAATGCATGTGAATTTGGCTTGAGGAAAGAGTGACGGAAAGCATGGATTGCACGGGCCGAAAGACCCGAATTAGAAGAGGCATTGAAAGTGACGGAAAACATGGATTGCACGGGCCGAAGGACCCGAATAGAAGAGGCATTGAAAATGACGGAAAACATGGATTGCACGGGCCGAAGGACCCAAATGGAAGAGGCATTGAGAGTGACGGAAAACATGGATTGCACGGGCCGAAGGACCCAAATAGAAGAGGCATTGAAAATGACGAAAAACATGGATTGCACGGGCCAAAGGACCCGAATGGAAGAGGTATTGAGAATGACGGAAAACATGGATTGCACGGGCCGAAGGACCAAAGAGGCATTGAGAATGACGGTAGCCGAAAAAGGAACCTGGCTGGCATGGGATGAGAAAAGGGAAGCCGGAAGGAGGCCCTCGACCCTCCACACCCTCCTCCGCCCCAAGGGGCGGAACTAAAGGAAACCCTGAGAAAGGAACATGAAAAGACAAAAAGGACCTTGGCAAGCTAACTACCTGACTCACCCTACCCCCCCCTTCCGTCTACCCCCTCCAAATTCTCCTACGGACTTTGGACTGGTGCGCGATGAGGACATCACGAATGAGTGGGGGGAATGTGTCGGGACCGGTGGGTCCCGAATGACTTCCCATCATTCAAGAGCTTGTATAGAGCCAATTTGTGCACGACAGAGAAATCGGGAATAAGGAGGAACGGGAGGAGAAAAGAGCAAAGGACTAAGCTGGAAAGAGCAACGACGCCCCGGGTTGGGAACCGCAGGAAAGAGCTAGCAGCGACAGGAAAATAAGCGCGGAGGCTTAGGCGTGGAAGGGCCCAGCCTGAGGACAGACGGGGCACTAGATTTCGATACAACAGAGGCCAAGGGGACCGCCGGCGGGGCTAAGTGTCGGGGACCGCCGACGGGATTAAGTGTCGGGGACCGCCGACGGGGCTAAGTGTCGGGGACTGCCGACGGGACTAATTGTCGGGGACCGCCGACGGGGCTAATTGTAGGGGACCGCAGCGCTTCGACGAAAATCGGCGTGCAGGGACATTCCAGGCTCAGCATCGATAGCTGGGCCAAGTATTGACCTGCTCGTTGAACGCGTACAATTCGACTTTTCCCATTGTACGTTCGTCGATATTGAAGGCCACGAAGTGGGAGAGCCTGGAGGAGTTGATAAGAAACCCGAGAAAAGTCGGCCCGTGGGAGCCTTTAGCTCGTCGAGTTATGAGCGTCTTTGAAAAGAAGGGCCGAAGGCTAAGCCTTACTTCGATAAATCGTGCCACTAGACTTCGTATTCTATCGGCTAGTGCTTTAGGTCCGAGGACTCCAATCAGGAAGTCGTCCGCATAGCGAACATAGTGAATCCTTGCCTTTGCCAGTCCATACCCAGAATGAGATCAAAAGGCAATTCTTCTCTACTAGGAAGGACAATTCATGCATAATCTTTTTTCCTTCCCTAGTTCTAAACTGACACTTAATACGACCAACATACTGTGAGACAGTGATCGTTCTATTGTCCGCTAACATAGACGTGATAGGTCAAGACAATTCTTTCACCTTCATTCCGAGATGCAACTTGCGGATTGCTTATTCAGAGATATAGGACCTCGTCGATCCGGGGTCCAACAACGAACCTACTCGTGTTCGTGCGATTTCTACATCAGCAAATAACAATTCACCCTAAGACTTTGCTTTTCGAGCCCATGAGCTACGTAAGGCTACCAATTCATTACCTAGCTCATCAAGGGAGTCATCCAGAGAGACAATGTCAGGGCGGTCTGGATGATGGGCTAAGGAAGAATCATCCTCTGCCATATGAGAAGAAGGGTAGGAAGGGTTTGTTGGCGCCTCACCTTTCTGTTCATCCTTACCCTTTATCTCAGTAGGAGCAGATGCTACTCCTACTGGCTGCTTGCTTTTGGGTTTCTGATCAAAGGACAATATGCAATCACATGACCTGTTGTGCCGCATTTTAAGACATTGCGCATTGTCCATGCGCTCCTGCCAAGTCTCACGAGTCAAACCCATCTTCAACCCGGGCTTCCCCTCGGCAATGCCAGGGTGCAATGGAAACGAGTGTGGTTTCTTCCTTACAAAATTTCTGGGTGGCCCTCCCTTGGTGGCCACAGTAGCAACGATTTCCCCCTTCCCGGAGTCACTGTTGCTATCCTTTTCATTTCCGTCTTCTCTCGGCCACTTTTCCACCGTGTCATTACCAAAGACAACTAGGGTGTGGTCCTGACGCTTTTGTCGCCAGATAATTCGTTTCCCTCCGTCATACATCTTCCCCCCCCCTCCAGATTTGGCTACGGCTGCATAGGAGTTTTTGACTTGAGAAGTCATCTGCTCCCTTTGCAAAGCGAGGTCTCGAAATTGCCTATAATTATACTTTCCGGACTTTGCCTCTGCCACTCAATGGGCTTAGGCAACGCGTGGGAGTAAATATACAGCACTTTGTTGTCTTGCAAGTTCAATCCTGGAACCTGCAGCAATCAGTCGACTTCGCGGAACAAACTTCGACCGACGTCCAATGCTTTTGACCAGTCGTAGTTAATTGGTCCAACGCCTTTTCCGCCGTCGTTTTGTCTAGGAAACGGTCCTTGATTTTGGCCAAGAACTGTTTCAGGGTCAATGTCTTTGCCCACTCACCGATGTCTTCAAAACCCGTGGCATTGGCCTCGGCCAACACCCACTGCTTGGCCTCACCTCCCATACAAGATGTGGTGAACGCCACTTGGGACTCCTGTTCGACTGGAGCGGTGCTTATATCCATAACCTAAACCTTTGATTCTCACTTCAACTGACTTCATTCCTAATGGAATAGCAACACGCGCTACATTCTCAGCAGTACCTTGAGCAGCATAATTGGTTGAACGACGAGATCCTTTAAATCCCATTGAACCAGAAGAGGACCAAGATTTGGTATCTCCAAAAGAATCTGTTATGGTACGTTTGGATTTCAGCAATCCACAGAGGTCGACTCTCATCTTCCTTGTTATTGAAAGTAAAAGGCAACTTCATTTTCACTCTTTCTTTCTTCTTTGGCTGCTCCGGTTCTACTCTTGTCTTTTCCAGAGTTGTTGAAGAAGAAGGAGACTTGGAAGGAGGAGTAGATTGAGAAGATTTAGGCGAAGAGGGAGATGGACTCGGCGGTCCATTCCCATTGGTCGACGTCTTAATTCTAGGACCAGCAAACTCGATGGCATCACCCATCAACTTCTTCTCTTCTTTCTTCTCTTCTCTTCTTTCTTCTCTTCTCTTTTTTCTTCTCTTTCTTCTTCCTTACCTTCTACCTGGTTCTTTCCTTTCACAATGTTTGTGATTGTTCTTAATCCTACAACAATCTCATCTAACTGAGTTTGCTGTTTGTTAATTTTCTCTTCCAAAAAGGTAAGGTAAGTCATAATATGAGACAACATATGCGACATGTCTGCTTGTTCCCCAGTTTCTGTCCCAATCACCTGTCTAATTTCTCTAACTTTATGTTCCCTCTTTTGTTCTTGTTCTCTCCTTCTTGCCAGCTCTTCTTTCTTTCTTTCTTCTGCGGCCAGCGTTTCTTTCAGTTGTTGGATGTTCGCTTCAATCGTAGCCTCGGTCACTTCTGGCTTAGTCTCACCTTTATGAGTCAGTTCAATCACTTCTTCCAACTGTTTCAATGCAAACTGGTCCAGCGTTGGACGACACTGGGTGACCAGTTTGGAGACCTCGGTCCCGGCTGCCACAACCTCCACAGCTGTAACAACTTTCTTCAGACGGTCCTCAACCGTCTACAAATCAAATCTGTTACGGATGTGTTGTTCGGCATCCGGTCCGGATAGACGCAATTTGGTCAACAGTTTGTTCCACAAAGCTAGCAATTCTTGTTTCCTATTTTCGGCCTGCGTCCGAGTCTTAGGATCGGACGGTCCATCGCCCACGGAGAGCGTGATCGGAATAGGAAACAAAAACGTGGTCACAAACCTCGTCAGAATAGACATCTGTAGATTTTTCCAGAAGTGAGACATTTTCAAAGGATAAAAACAAGAAAATTCGCCGGCCAGGTTGGTCTACCTCAAATAAATAAAAGAAGACAATTAATTGGTCACCTGAGCCGAAACAATCTGGAGCAGAAAAGCTTTCAATAAAATGGAGCAGAAAAAAGTAATTTCAATCTCTTATCTAATATGACTGCTGTTCTGTTTATTATGTGTGATGGCGTCCTATACTAGTACAGGTACTGCAACCCAGGCCAGCGTGATCATCAACAACACACAAGTGAGTACACAGGCACACAACACAGCTCACGGCAACAAGTAAGTCCTCCAACAAACAGAACATCAATAGTTAGCATCTTCCTTTTTTGATGCTGTGTCTTCTGAAGTCCGGTGTGATCACACACTCGATCTGACGTCCAGCACCACAGTCACATCAGTCTTCCAACCATGTCGCCTTCGTCGTCAAAGTGTATCTTCCCACTTAGGCACGTTCGTGCTTGCCACGTGTCACCCCTGACATGCCAACACAGCAGCTCATCGAGTCTGCCACGTCAGCACGTTCGTCCAATCATCATCATCAATGGGGGTACACAACAGTAGCGTATGCCTTGTTCGTCCACGTCAGCCAGCCTGATCTCCTGTAGCGATACCAGCACGTCGCCAGTCAATCATACAATGCCACGTCAACCTGGTAATGGAACGCCACGTCAGACAATGCCACGTCAGCCTGGAGCTCCTCACCACAATAGACGAGTGGTGAGTCAGCACTGCCACATCAGCGTTCCTCAATAATCACTAGCCATGTCAGCAGTGTATCCTGATCCCAAATGCGATCAATCGGGATCTGGATCGCAACACGATCCTGACTGGAACATCCCCTGTCGGGATACCAATGCCACATCAGCACCTGACGTGCGTCTTGAGCGCTGTCCCCTGTCCACGTCGGCACCTATCTCCAATGTAGGTGTCACCACTTGATCACATGCGCGTCAGTTGTGGCCGGGATAACGGTACTGCGCCTGTCTAGAGTCGCGTCTATAGACGCGTGCGATATCAATCGCGACGCACACCATTTCCACTTACCTTGCCACCTGGCGCGCACGTGCGTCTTCGTCGTCGTCATTCTCGTACAGGTCGTCGTCGTCAGTCACATCATCGGGAGTACAGCTCTGATACCAAATTGCAATGAACCCAGATCGTGAAGACACTTGTCAACAATGCGAGCCCAGATAAATATCAACCTGCTGATGATTGTCAATAATCATAATCGAGTCCATATGCAATGAGATGGGAAACATACACAGACGAAGGAGAGAGGAGGGAGACTAGACTTAGAGAGAGAATAGAAGATGATGCCCACTTCTGCCACGGGCTCCCCCCTCAATCACCACCTCAGTGATCAATAATCTGAACGCGAATCTCAATGTGCCACATGGCACGTCAATCAGTCCTCATCAGCGGCTGGAGCAATGTCGACGTCAGGACAACCAGGTATGTATCCACTATTGCCCCACAGTCATGATCTCCTTCCGAATGTCGCGTAGCCTCACCACGTCAGCAATAATAACAAGTGAGCAATGTCGACGTCAGGACAACCAGGTATGTATCCACTATTGCCAGTCGCGTAGCCTCACCACGTCAGCAATAATAATATACGTGACAGCGGCCACGTCAGCGGCGGTGCGTGGCAGCTTCCACGTCAACATGCCCAGAAGACAATTGCAAGCCAGCCACCATGCCGAGCCAGCAGAGCGTCGCCGTAGTTCGCCCAGTTGCCAGCGTCCAGCCAGCGTCGCAGTGTCGCGCGAGCATCGTGTCAACGCGTGAAGTCAGCATTGACGCAAGACAGAATGTTCCTCAAAGCCAAGAAGTTAGCGCTTATATAGCGTTGATGCGGGGTGTGGACCCCAGGTGCTGCTTCCCTCAGCCGTGGAGATCTCAATGCAAATGACGGCCCAGATTGGCCGGAAAACCGAATTCTCTGTGGCCTTGATGCTGTCTGGGTACATGCGCACAACAAGTGAGTGTATCCGGCCAAGGGCCTGGGTGCGATACCTTTGACCTGACAGTTGACTTAGACACTTGACTTTCCAGGGGGGGCAGTGCGTGGTCGCACTGCCTGGCACAGGCCGTGTTTGGCCTGTGTCGTCTGGGCGCAGTTTCGGGGCCCCAGACTGCTGCAGGACACGGGTTACTGCAATGCGCTCAATTTTATTTTATTTTTTAGGGGTGTGTGTATATACCAGGGGGGGGGGGGGGGGGGAGTGTGAGCGGGAGAGAGAGAGAGAGAGAGAGAGAGAGAGAGAGAGAGAGAGAGAGAGAGAGAGAGAGAGAGAGAGAGCAACGGATCCCCTTCACACGGATCAGAGGGCCCATGCAGGTAATCTGAAGGGTCCTCGCAGCAATTTAGCGTGGACCCTCCACCAAAATCGAGGCAGGCAGTGAATATGAAGTGAAGCACGAGCTGGACGAATATATACTCAGGATTCAAATTCAGGTCCTTGTTTCAGCAGTTATGGGTTGCTCGCTTAGCTAGGCCCTATTGGTCTCTGGACGTGATTCTCAGGGCTTGGCCGCACTACTCACCAAATGTGCAAAATTAGAATGAATCTTCTACTAGAACGTGGAATAATACGCCGCCATATGTGGTGAGAAGAGGCCCTAGGGCCACTGCACATATTCCTAAGAAAAGAAAAACGAGAAAAAACTTCAAAAAAGAGAATTAGTGACCGATAACCGTGATGCACAGACCTGAATTTGAATCCAGACTATATATTCTCGGCCCAAGCATACAAACCGGAAGTCTAAAGTCTGTATCTGCTCCGCGTGGGGTCCTCGCTAATTCGCTGTAGGGGCCCTTCAGAAAAGAGACTGGAGTCACTGGACACAATTAGGACATGCACACCCACACGCACAGACATGTGCCCACAGTTTTGGGGTACGTGGCCCCGACTTTTTCCCCTCTTGCTTTCTGATTTTTAGAAGCGAGGGGCGTGTTTGGCCACCCCACCCTGTCCTTCGATTTTTTTTTTTTTTTTTTTTTTGTGATGCACCGCATCACGTGTGCGCGCATGGATGCGCGTGCGCTCTGCGCCGCATGTGCGACGACCCGCGCACGGGATGCGCCGCAAGTTGCACATGTGTGTACCATTCACTCACATGGATTGGGTTGGGTTGGGTTGGGTTGCGTTGATCATTGATGTTGTGTCTTTGCTTTTTTTCAGTCACGTCTTGATGATGTTGACACTGTTTTTTTTCAATCTGTTTTGTACTTGTCGATTTGCCGGTGCCGTTTGCGTGCATACGCCTCTGTACCTTATGTTGCTCTGCCTCTGAAGTCACTGCATGCCAAGGAAGGCCGCAAGTTGCACATGTGTGTACCATTCACCCACATGGATAGGGTTGGGTTGGGTTGGGTTGATCATTGTTGTTGTGTCTTTGCTTTTTTTCAGTCACGTTTTGATGATGTTGACACTGTTTCTTTTCAATCTTTTTTGTACTTGTCGATTTGCCGGTGCCGTTTTGCGTGCATACGCCTCTGTACCTTATGTTGCTCTGCCTCTAAAGTCACTGACATGCCAAGGAAGGCCTTGAAGCAATCGGTCTTGAGTTTTGGCCAAAAGGAGCAGGTCAACTTTACAGACAGCCACGATCAGCGTGATAACGTGCTTCATTTTGAGGCGCGGACTAAATGAAATGCAGCGGGAGTCGCCTTCCATTTCCCTATTTTCTGCCATTTCTGGTTCGTTGACTTCTATTCACAATTCTGCAGATGTAACTTTGGAACAATCTTTCATTTCTGCTTGAATTGAGCATCAATTCGATTTCTTTTCTGTTATGTTACTCCGACAAACGACGTATGGTAGTTTCCTGAGAGTGCATGGATAATTTCGAGAGTATTCGGACGTTATTTGACATTCCAAGGCGAAACGATCTTCTGCACTCCTCTTCCCTTGTCATCTGGTAGGGAGCCGTGAATGAGTACGAAGAAAACCTGTTGAGGAGGGGAAAGGGTCCACCTTCCTCAAGGTAGTCACAAGTGGCCGTCAAAAAAGGAGTAGAATCAGCAAAAGATCAGCGAGGGAGCTATGAAAAAGAGACCAGATGTAGAGCTGAGGTTTTGCAGCACAGCATCCATGGCTAGAGAGAAGAGTCGATTTATATACATACATATAGATAATATCAGTTGGCCGAGAAGGTGGTTTTGTTGTGCAGGCCTGCACCTGCTGTAGTAGAGAGAGAGAGAGAGAGAGAGAGAGAGAGAGAGAGAGAGAGAGAGAGAGAGAGAGAGAGAGAGAGAGAGAGAGAGAGGCATATGACAGTCATCTCTGCACAGGGACATGGGAATTATGCCTGGGGAAGATTGGAGTTCTCCATTTGATTGTAGGTTAGCGTTTACGGCTTAGGGTTTAGGTTTTTGGGTTAGTCTGAGAAAGATTGTACGTAGACCACCCAAAATTAGATTAGATGGTTATCTCGTTTGTGTGGTTAGAGCAGTTTCACAGTAGGATCTGTTGTCCTTTCTTGCACGATGTAGGTCTCCCTGTCTTTGATTGACTCGCTTTCACACAACAGCCAGCCATCTTTTGTTTGCTTTCACACCACGATTGCTATGGTGGCTCTAGGTGAACAGAGGAAGGTTTCCAAGTGTTTCATTCATTGCCTTTGGGTTTTCATCATTGATGAAATGTCCCCATTCTTGCCGTTGTACCCCCTGCTTGGGCCATTGTATTCTCGCAAAGTTCTCATTGTGTGTTTCAGGTTCTTTTCATCTGCAAAGACTGCAATGCATGTGTTTCAGTCTTTCCGAAACGCATGCTTTTATTTGTTGACATTTTTGTGTGTTCTTTTTTTGTTGTTGCCATTTGTATAAAAAGGGAAAAAAAAAACACGCTGGTTTGTATTCAAATTTCTGAATGTGCTTTTCGGAGTTGAAAAGTTGCCCCATCGTCTGTTTTTTTTTTTAGAATGTGTGCGTAATGTTCTGTTCAACGAGTACGTGCCCTAGTACATACTCTTTAGACTTTGGGGCGCTCTCGGAGACAGCCCTCAAAGGCAAGCACTGATGAATTCGTCGAGTGCTTCTTAAGTAATGAAAATATATGAATAAAGGGGAGGTGGCTTATTGGATACCAAGAAGTGGCAATGAACGAATCAATGCCTTAGGTGCCGGATGGTTGGTTGCATGATCATTCATGAAGGTTGTATTCACTTAGCAGTGGGACGAGCATCGGCTGGCTGTGGGATGGCACAACTCTTTTTTGAAGTTTTTTGAACTTTTTTCCCTTTTTTTTTTTTTTTTTTTTTTTTTTCTTTGAGTTAGTGCTGGAAACCGGGTCCAGGGCCCCTTTACATTGGTTACTCACCCAATTCTTCCTTCCATTATGGTTGAAGGACCCAGAGACTGTGGCACTTATTACCTCTTTGAAAAGGAGGATTTACTTCTTCTTGACCTCTGTGAGAGAATTTTGTCCCTCAGCATACCTGCATAAGGCCCCTGCAACGGGCGCGTGCCTGCGCTAAGTGAAGGCCGGCCACCAAATTTTCAATGAGGCCTCAGTTGGTGAATTTTTGCAAATCTTGGTGGGGGCCAGACAGTTGCCACGTGTCAGTTGGTTACATCCGCCTTGCTTGTGAGAATCAGAAATATTTGTGAGCTGTCCAGGCTCTTCCAGCAACGCGGTCGAAGCAGGGAACACTGCACGTTTCTTCCCGGGTGGTTGGGCATGCCTAACCAATCCGATCCCAGGTCACTGTCTGAACGAGCATGGGATGCAGATACCTGGGCCGAAAGTGAAGCTACCGGAAACTTGGTCCAGCGGGGCAGGCTGCTACCAGCGCCCAGCCACTTTCCATATAGGAAGGTGCTGGGCAACGAGGAGAGCATTCGGCACTTGCGTGAGCAAGTGGCAGCGCTGCTGGAGCGTGAGCTGGCGGCCGGCCGGCTTAGTGCTAGGGGCAAGTGTGCAGGTGTGTGTGGTCGTGCAAGAAGCGGGGCGGTGCTGAGGGCAGCGCCATAGCCGGCCCTTCATAGCCAGGGCTCGGCTTGGTCAGTCAGCAGAGGTGGTGGTGGTCTTCGGTGTATGAGGGAGACGTGGGTGAGAAGACGAGGGTGATGAGTGAGAGGGAGAGATGAGGATGGTGATGTGAGGGCGCACACCTGGTCTTGGCGATGGTATACATGGCTGTTGCTGCTGACGTCAACAGGTTGCATTTGTCAATTCGTAGGCTGGTTAGATGGTGTGTGATCGTAGTCTGGGCGCTGAGCACCAAGTAGGAGGACGGGCTCTGGATACATGCATTGGTGGTTGTGAGAGTATGCTCTCATTGACATTTGGATTCGGTGCTTTGGTTCTCCGTTGGTGGAATATCAGTGCATATCTGCTTTCTGGACAGCGTTCGACTTTCTGGCTTTCAATGTGATTTTGCATTCTGGAATTCTGTCATTTCGCTCTCTCATTTTCCTTGCATCTGTCGAAATCCTAAGATCTATGCCAACGAGCTTAGCTGAGCTGGTACACCCATGAATTTCTGAAAAACAGACCTAAGTTCAATCCTGATGGACCTGGATGGATGGAATGACTAATTCTTTTAAAAAGTCATAAAAAAATCTTAAGATATCTACCATTTATCAACTAGAGCTATTTGTCCTCACATCATATCTTGAGCGAATGGAATTGATTGCTTAAAGAAGGATTGACCGTTGCTCTCTCCTTTCCAATCGTCCCAGTCAACTCCTGTCAAAATCTTCTGGCTTCTCTAGGCCCCCCAGTCTTTGACATCAACTTTTTTTTTTTTTTGGACCATTTTTGTTGATTTATGTGTGTCATCCTTGTGCAGGGGCCATGCTAAATTGCTAATCTTCTCTGTATCGTTCCAATTCTAACGGATGTCCCGAAGGACATCTTTCGGATCAACTTCATCTGCTAGAACCATTTATATGCAGGGCATCGTACCATGAGCGAATGGCAACCATTAATCAGTGCATCATACGCTGAGCCAATGAATTTTTTTAATTTTTTTTTAAGGGGCCATGCTAATCTCTTCTGTAGCGTTCCAATTTGAACGATTGCCCCAAAGGAAAAGAGCCAGTGAGTTTGATTGGTTCCCTCTGGGAATGATTGGCCATTTTGGCTTTTGGAACCTGTAGAGCTATTGTAAGAGTTCGCTGATTCCATCTGCTAACGCCACTAAACTGAAGTATGTGTCCATTGAGATATTCCATGTGATCATTTACTGTCCCTGAGGTAGAAGCAGTAGCATCCCCACCCCAATCAGGAAAAAGCGAAATTTTCCCTTTAGTTTCTGCTGCGAGGATCGAGCCCTCACATTGGCCGCTCGGTCGCGGCCTCCACATGCCGGAGGGGACCCTAGCAACCAATGTGCCCGCCCTAAGTGAAGGCGGGCCTGATTTCGATACAGGGCCCCATTTTTGTCATTTCTGCATTGCTGGGCACCAGACAGTTGCCATGTGCCAGTTGCTTACAGGGCGACACCTGTGTGAGCACACCATGCTCAGCCTCTGGGCTCCCTCCACCAGCAACGTGGCCAAAGGCTCTCGGCCAATGAGAGAACAGGTAGCGACATTGCTGGAGGCCCGACAGCCAAGCAAGTAACAGCGAGTGACAGCAGCCACGTCGCACAGTTGGGCTGCCTCACTGCTGCAGACCCAGGCAACTGTCTGCATGGGCCCGGGCGCAGACACTTTGGCCCAACGTGAAGCTACTGGGCACACCCACACCAGGCCCAGGCAGCAAGAGGCTGGGCTGCACTTTCCATATAGGGAAGTGACTCGCCCAGAAGAGCTTCTGGCCAGGCAGGCAGTGCGGCCACGCTGCTGTGTTGCATCACGAGCAGGCTGCGGTAGCACTGGCCAGAGGCACACTTGGGCGCTGTGAGGTGTAAGGGGTGCTGCGGTGGCAGCGGCGCACTGCAGCCATAGCCGGGCTGCTGGGGCGCATGCCAGTGGGTGATGGTGGTTGTTGTGGGGAGTCGGGGGTGATGAGGGGAGAAGAGGCACGTACTTGGTTGTGCTGGCAGTCTGCGTTTGGCGACATCGTCATCTACATTGGTCTCCAGCTCGAAGTGACTCCTGTTGCAATACGTAGTGTAGGCTAGTATAGGCTGAGTAGAGAAGGCTGGGCGCTGTGCGCCAATCAAGAAGAGCTGCATTGGATATGTTTGTGTGGCGAGAGAGTGTAGACATTGACATTTGAGTTCATTGTATCGCTCTTGTTTGGCTAGTATCTTGGTGCATTGTGCTTTCTGCTTGGTACACGACTATCTGGTCTACAGCGTGATATTGCAACTTGATATCGTCGTATCAGAGCTGATTCAGATATCGCCATACTGGCGGTGGTGTCTTGGAAACTTGGTGCACTGACGAAGCTTCTCGGCAGTAAGGATACTTTGACGCTGGCCGATAGGGTCACCCCCGGGTAGAGGGGAGCGTGACCGGAAGGCTGTGTAGAGAGCAGGTGTGTGTGGAATGACGAGAGCATGCTGACGTGACATTTTGGCTGAGGTGGCACTGCATTGCATTGTGTGTGGTGCCGAGGCTATGACCGGTCGTCAAAATTCACGTTGGCTCAATTGGTGAGAAATCTGTGGCTGGGGGCAGCTATCTTCAGGTGCAATGTTCTCTTACCTTATCTTCCCATCTCATTCTCTTCTTGCTGTGAGGAAGAGAGTTCGGCTTAAGAGTCCTCTTTTGGTTCAGGAGTCGTGAGCACTCTACCTTGAGAGGCGACAGTCTTCCTGGTGGCGCATCTGGTGGGAGAGGGCGGTGCCTCTGAAGGGCCTTGGACGAAGCACGGGTCACGGTCACCATGCCAACCCGAGGTAGAAGAGCACGCATTTGAGCTCTTGCTGCGCATAGAGGGGTGTGGGGTGGGGGATCGACGTGCACAGGACCGTCGTTAAAGATACTCCAACGGGGATACCGACTTATGTGAGGACGAAGTACGGACGAGGCTGGCATGCTCTGCGTTACCTGGGCACATGGGTGGGCCGTTTGCACACCATAGACACCGCTGCTCTGTAGATGCAATCAGGACGTCGGATACAGGGGAGGGAAGGTTACAATTGTTGCTCGATTATTATTATTATTATTATTTTCATTTCTGCATGCATCTGTGCAAGTGATTTATTTTTATTTGATTAGTTGTGGTGTTACGGACTGCTGAAACCTAACAGACAACTTTAGATTAACTGTAGCAGTCTGTCGCTGATGTTTGAGAACTGATCGAAGTAGGAGTAAGATTATTTGCGCAGTTTGTGTATATTTTGTTGACACCACTTGAACGGTAGCCTGGGTGACTTACCGAATATTTAGTTATTTATTTATTTCGCAACTCGGTCAGACACATGCTGTGGTAGGTTCCAATGAGGACATTAGTGCAGACAATGTCTGCTCTAGCTGATGAGTGGAGAAAGTAGTGGGGAGGAAAGGCCTGACGATCAGAGGTTGACATGCCAGGAAGCCCAATGTATTCCTGTAGTGTTTCAGGTTCTCTTACCAGGGGACAAGAGAAGGTTCTGAGCCGAGGCAAGGTCGGTGTGTTTGCAGAGGGCTAGGGAGGCAGCAGAAGCAGCAGAGCGTGTGCTAGCAGCAGCAGCAGCGTTGACGACATGGCTACTTTTGCCGCGACCTCTCAAGGTCAGCAGACGACAGGAATGTTCTCTATATCCCTGTCTCTTATACACATCTAGATGTGTATAAGAGACAGGGACAAGAGAAGGTTCTGAGCCGAGGCAAGGTCGGTGTGTTTGCAGAGGGCTAGGGAGGCAGCAGAAGCAGCAGAGCGTGTGCTAGCAGCAGCAGCAGCGTTGACGACATGGCTACTTTTGCCGCGACCTCTCAAGGTCAGCAGACGACAGGAATGTTCTCTATATCCTTTGTATCATCCAGTGAGATGAGTGCAGAACCTTCTTCCAATTAGATGGCAGGCTCGCAGTACAGCCAGCAACCTCCACCGATTAGAGAGGATATAGAGATCCCGCAAGTAGAACTACTCCGCTTACGGCTAGAGAGAGAACTCAGGGATGCTACCGACAAAGAGAGACAAGCAAGAAGTAGAAAAGCTAGATTGGAGAGCAGAGAGGCGGATAAGGCTGCTTTAGAAGGAATATGAGCGAGAGCGATGGATAGAGAACCAAATTGCAAAATCATGTAGAAGTCCAGATAGTCATGTATCGAGCACCAAAATTCCAATACAATGGACTCGTGAGCCAATGTCCAAGCCCTCAGGCCACACCAACGCAATATCCAATGTTGCTCCTACTGTCTGGCGCCCAGCGCCCCGCCTACTCACTCAGCCGATCTACTCTATCTACATTCGTGCAACAGGTTCCCTTTGCCGTCGAAGACTAATGTACACGATGTCACACCAATGCCGACCTCCCACATACACCAAGTACGTTCTCTCTTCTCCCCTCAGCAGACCTTGTCCACCCACACCTGCGCCCTCTTCCCTAAAGACCATTGTCGCCTCATCACCTGCCCGCGCCCTTGCAGCCCGGCTATGAGCGCTTGGCGCCCCGCTGCCCTGCAGTGCCCTTCACCTCTTAGCGCCCGCCCCAACCAGCAATGCACATGCAGAAACTTGCGCTCTCATACAGCAGTGTGTCCGCATGGCCTGCCTAGGCCAGAATGGCTTCCTCTGGCCAGCCTCTGGCTTTATGGAAGTTGCGGCTCCTTCCCTGTGGCTGCATGGGCCTGACCAAGGAAGTTTCCAGTAGCTTCTGGTCTGGCCCCAGTGTCTACGCCCAGGCCCAACTTACAGTTAAGGGCCTAGGCCCTTTTGTGGTTGGGCACCTACGGGTAGCCTCCAGGCTCCAAGTGTTCGAGTTGGCCCGCGGGGTAGTTGTGACAACACTGCTGCATTGTCATTGGCCTGCGGCCACTTCGTGATGTGTAGGCCTCACAATGCGTGTGGCCCAGGGCACAACCACCTGCGTCCTGGGCTCAACGGCCTGACGCAGCTGGTGCTTCTGGAAGTAGCCAGGGAGAGGCCCAGGTTGCACTTCAACCAACTGGCGTGCTGCAACTGTCTGATACCCACATTGGAAAATGTTGAGATAAGGGTCGCTCGTGGATATTCAGGCCCGCCTTCACTTAGGGCGGGCACGAGGCTTGCTAAGGGCCACAGTCCATAAGATGTGCATGTTGGCTAGTGCCCCATGAGGACACGTTCCTCACATTCCATCCCCCTTAGCTTCGAAAGTCTGCTAAGATGCTTCTTAAGCTGGTGCCTTCCTTTTCAACTTACGTTCATACTCTGCCACGATCTGAGGGGCTGTTTTAGCAAGGTCCTCTTTGTTGAACCATCGATCTTCCTTTGGGTTTGTATGATGCGTGAATCTGACCTTGTATTCCCTCATGGGCTTTGGCGGTCTTCCCCTGCCTGTAACGGGCGTGAGGCTGAGGGTGAGCCGAGGGAGAGGAGAGAGAGGGAGAGAGTGAGAGCACACACACACACTCACTCACTCGACTCGACGGACTCGGACTGAGGGTCGGACGCAGACACAGTGGTAAGGCACAAAGTTGAAGTCTTGGATTCCCAATGTCGAGAAACAGCAAGTCACACTGAGTACGAGTACAGCAGCAGAGAACTGGTACGAGACTGCCCCCCGTACCGTACGGGGAGCCGGTATAAGTACCGGTGACACGTACGGT